>PVJD01001382.1:0-117055 GCA_004026545.1 Mormoops blainvillei | reverse complement strand
AGTGTTGGGGGTAACAGCAGAAGAGGAAGGGGCTGTATGGGGGTTAGGTCAGAGTTAGGTCACAGCACGGCCAGAAGGAGAAAGACTGGAAAAGCCTGCAGACCCTACAGGTGGCTTAGTTATTGACCTGCACATCCCTTCTGGGAGGGAAGCGGGCTCCAAGCGCAGGAGGCGTTCTTTGTGGCTCTGACCTGCCTTGACCCGACCTTTGTAACTCTATCAGGACTAGTGGTCAGTAGTTATCAACTGTCAATAAACCGCCAAAACACACACTTTAATTCAGAATACGGGAAGGCCCATCTATTTGCTGATCGATCTCGGCCTTGCAAGTTGACAAAATGCAGAGTCCCCTGTCTTCTTATCATAATATTGAAAATATGTGCTGCGACAAATTGAATGATCTACACCTCTGTGCCTCACTCCTGGGGCCCTTAGTAAATACAAGACGATTGATTGAGATAAAAGGTGAATGGGAGGGCTGTGGTGTTCCTCTAAAGAAGCCAATGCCACAGAACCACGGGCCAGAAGACTAATTAGTCCATCTCACTAAGTTTGTCCACTAAAAACCTATGGAAACAGGCAGGGCTGGATAATTTAAAAACAATCATCATGTGTTTGACTAATTGAGACAAACACAAACTTCGGGGGCTTTTAATAGATACATGGAGTCACTAGATTTTTGCCAGCCCTTTTGCATGGGACCTCGTGCTGTGTTGATTTGTCTGTGGTTTTGTAATTTCTTCCCCCTCCCCCTCCTGCAGAAAACAATAATGTGTTGTTGGAGGTGGTCAGATGACATCATAGGGGCTGATCTCCAGATGCAGGGTTGGTATGTGGCAGGGCGGATTCACCTTCTGGGACAGTGGTGGGGATGAGTGAGCCCAATGATTTCAACTCTCACTCCTGCATGGACCACTTGCCTGAAGTGACTGACCACTCAAATGGGCCAAATAAACATTTGGGTTGACACTTTCTAGTAAATTGACAACATGGCTATTGGAATTGTCTGTAAGTTGTGGATAAGAACGAACCCTTCCTTCCTTCCTTCCTTCCTTCCTCCCTCCCTCCCTCCCTCCCTCCCTCTCTCCCTCCCTCCCTAGAGTTATGATGTGGGTTAAACGAGCGAATGTCTGTGAAATGTCTAAAACAATCCTGCAGGTGGTAGATAATATTCCGTACATGTTACCTATCATTAGAGATATCATTTATGTTACTCTGATCATAGAACATCCTCCTTGTCAAACTGGAATCTGCATTTTCCATTGTCGCACGTGCGCGAAGGGTTGCAGGGTTCCTCAGTCTCATGCTGTTACTATTTTGGCCCACATTACTCTTCGTTGGGGGAGTGTCCTGTATACTGTAGCATCTGTGTCCTCTACCCATTAGATGCCAGTAGCACTCCCTTCCCCATGGCTGTGACGACTCAAAGTGCCTGCAGGTATTGTCAAATATCCCCGAAGGGCAGGCTGTCCTAGATGAGAACTACCAAGATAAAGTCATAGTCATGAGCTACATCTCCCAGGCTCACACCCTCACATGCTGTCACAGAACCTCCATCTCTGCTCGTCTCCCCCGTGGCTAGGTTGATTCTCACAGGTACTCACAAATGAGTCACCGCAGCTACCTTCGAAATCTGCCATTTGCCTCTTGGGCTACTCTGGCCCATCAGTGACATCTGCTGCTGAAATCTGGGCCATCCCTGCAGACCTTCAGCAAACCTTCCCAGCACCTGTGTCCATGGCAGGTTCATCTGCTGTTGCTTGCCAAATGGGTGGTGAGTGCCCTTATGGTCCAGAGCACTGGGCCACTGCTGACCACTGCTGCTGCCCATGGCTACCCACTTCTGCTGCTACTACAGTTATCTGGGCTCCTAATGCCAGCTCACCATGTTCTCTGAGGCCATCGATACAGCGAAGCCAGGTGATATCCTGGCTGAAGCGGGAGGCCTGGCTCCCTCCCTAATTATTTTCATGCTCCAGTAGATGAACAGCAAAGCAATCCAACCTTGTCTCCAAGTAGCACAGAGCTTTACTGAAAACAGATCTTTGGATTCATACAAGAGCCTTCAGGGGTCCTTCATAACATTGAAAATATGTGCTGCGTGCAATGAGAGGACTGTGATTATCTCAATCAATCATCTTGCATTTACTAAGGGCCCCAGGAGTAGGGCCCCAGGCGGAGATCATTCGGTCTAGCTCTGAGCACACATCCAAGTGTCCCTTACTTTCCTGCGTTCCAAGCCACACCTTTCCTCCCTCCAAGATGCCTTATAATTCATTCAAGCTGGTTTAGCTTCTCTTAGACAAAAGCTCCCTCAGTCTCCTGGACAAATAGCCTCTGGGGACACCTGGAGCCCACCAGTTGACTGGTATGATCAACTGGAACCACTGTTGCATAAGAATCATGCACCTTCTTAAAAATAACAGAAATTTAATTTGGGGAATAATACCTTACTTTGCAGATGGAAAGCCTTAGGGCTGGAGAGATTAAATGACTAATTCAAGGTCACACAACTAACCATAAAAGAGGCAAGGACGAGACGCTCAATCCCTTCCTGGTAACTGTTTTAGCTTATAAACTACAAAGAGTGTTACAGAAATTATTACATTAATTTTAGGGAAGGGGTTTTGCACAATGGTGCCTTTTAATCTACTATTGGAATGAGGAATTTTCATGTATGAACATGGTGGGAAATTGAAACTTATGCCTCCAAGCACCAAAGCATTGTTTGCACTTTAAATATTTTAATGAAATATATTAAATAACAATATGCAAAAGGTTTTAACATAACAACACTTTTTTCTTCTGTAGAAGGCATATCCCCAGCCATTACTTTTGAATTTATTTTGTCCCAAATAGTTAATCTTACTGTATGTAATTTCTGAATAAATGACATAGTCTATTATTAGTATTTTCACCAACCAGTCTATGCTTACCAGTTTTTAGAGGATAAAACTGTCTCCAAGTGGGAAATACTAATCAAAAGAAAGTCAGATCTTACTAGTTCCTAGGTGTGCCCTGTTTGCAATTTTTACCTACTAAGCATTAATATTAACCTGTGAATTTTTCAAAATATTTTCAGACCAAAGCAGTCCTTGCAAATTCTTTGGTGTTTTTTTCACCCAACATTTCTTTCTTAAACCAACTGGCACCAAAGAAAACCAAAAGTAAGAGCAATATTCTCTTTCAACATAAATGTTGAACATTTCCTTTGAGTTCTCTTTCTTGAGTTGAATGTTCTAACAGAGCTTGATTTAACCAAGTGGTTCTGAGGTTGCCCTCAGAACCATGACAAATGTGGGTCCATCTTTTATGTCTGAGGCATGGAAATGTCAGAGGTGTTTTTTGCCTAATTCTGTAGTCCCTGTTTATCACTCTCTCCCATGCTTGTAACTTCAGCTCCAGAGAATTCCAGTTCATCAAGGAAAAGTATAGAATAAGTCTTGATGACATTATCACAAAGTCAGATTAGCGACAAATAGGGGGGAACAAAAATTGGATCTTCCCTGCTAAAGATGTTTCCTTGCAGAAGGGTAGATGCTGATAATGTGGTCCCTGGGATAAGTCCATCAATCATAATGGCTCAAAGGCAGTGCGGGCCATTTGAACAAAGCCACAAAAATCATGAAAGAAGAGGGTGTGAAGCAAATTATAAAATGCACATAACTAGATGAAAGAAATAATCATCCAAATGCATTTTAAGTTCTAGTGGATTAGTAATTTTCTATGTTGACAGGAGAAAAAATGCAAATCATATTATTTATCTATGCATTGCCTCTGGGTCATACAAAATTCAGGGATTAAAAAATTCCTTGGTTATAAAGTAGAAAAATTATAATGTATTAATGATAACCCTTAATTATGATTATTACATTTGTGTTAAATTACCATTTTCAGAACCTCAAACTCTTCCCATATTTCCAGCTTGCTCTTGAAAATCTGAGAATAAAATGTGTGGTAATTACTTCAATAACTGCAGCATGAATGTCTGGTTCATGGAAACTTCCTACCTGTCCCGAATGCGGTGGTGTTTTCCATTTGATAGGAAACCAGAGTCACACAAGGCAAAGGAACTGGCTGCCGGCACCAGAGACAAAGGTGACAGAGGTTCAGAGCGGTGAGCCAGGGGTGTTGTTTGCTGAGGACAGTACAAATCTGTGAGCAATAGAATGCCAAAAAGCAAGGGATGGGATGTGGAAAGGAAAAGCACATTTGTCTCACACTATGATAAACACAACCTCTGGGCTTTCTGCCCTTCTCTCAGAACCGAAGGAAATGGATGGAATCCAGCTTTTCACCCTTGGAAAGGGGTCTAGTGTCAGCAGTTGAGGCAGGGTGAGAAATCCATCAGCTTCCTTACTTGCTAGAAAGTTTGAGAAGTCAGTTAGCAGAAGGGCGCTGCTGACCAGGCTCCTTGGTTCAACACACTGCTTGATGATTAAATGCGGCTTGGAATATTAAAAGGGTCACCTGGGAGATGAATTAGTGGCTCTGCTTTTCATGCCAGCTTTGTTCATCTCACTTTGCTACCTTTGAGCTAACAGCACTATTGCAGATGACCTTCATCTTCAGATGATGAGCATTAGGAATTTATGGTGACAGGATCCTCCAACCCAGTGCATTTGGACTTCTCCTCAAGCCAGAGCACCACTGAATGCAAAGTACACGTGTATGCAGGAGGGAAACCACTGAGCTACTTCCCAGTGCAACATACTTCAATCCCTGTGTGATACACAGAAAGCAACTTGCGATTATACAACTAGACTGAATACACACTTTCCCCATTGGTGTTTATTGTCACCAGACACATTGCTTACTGGGATATGAGGGTTGTTAGTCTATGTGGCTCACCCTTCCTTCCCCCTTTCAAGATCTTTTGCTGATCTGCTTTGATTTCTTTTTTAGCAGCCTGCTGATTCTTCTCTTTAAGGGTACTCCTTGGAATTTGAGGGGCTCAGAGGTGCATGGATTGCTGAAATTGAACTTACATGGCATATTTACCTTGAAAAGCTGAAGCATGCGTAAAGAGGTCCCTGGCAGCTGGCTATCAGTGGGGCAAGAAGAGGAAAGAAAAAAACCAAAGAAGAGGGGTGAGGTTTCAGTGACAGGGTAAGTCCTGGACGTGGTGCTGGGAGAGGAAAAAGGATGGTAGTTAGTAGTCACATGTCTTGTTCCTAAATGCTAGGATCGAAGTGAGAGGAGGCTGATGGGGATGCTATACAATTTGGTGAAATAACCACAGAGTGTTTACCGAACTGCCAAACTGCCTGGCAGCAACCCATCTGACCATCCAATGAGTTCCCAGTAGCGCAAATCAGAAAGTCAATAAGACACCACCAGTTTCCAAATTCTATCTCATTGCACATAAACCGAAAGTCTCAACAATCAATAATGTGTTACTGAATTTCAATCAGAATTCAGTTGTAGCAACACCTCAAAGAGCAAGTGTGTCTAAGAGATACTTGAATCACTGAGTGAACTCCGAAATTTTTAAATGGAATGACATGATTAGGTCATAATTTGGGGGAGCAACATCTTAAAGACAGCATGTGAGGGAAGTGTAAGGGAAATGAAGTGATAACAAGTGAGAGAGACTGCAGTCAATATGCTTTTTAAAGAGTGGTCCACTATAGTATCTGATTCTCCACTCCACCATGGAAAATCTGTATCATCTCTGAGTTTGTGTTTATTTCCTCAACTTCATTTCTGACTGACTAAGACTTGAATTTCTAAAGCTGCTGTTGATTCATGCTTGGGCCCCTACCTGCCTTATCAATGGTTCCAAGGAGATCCATGAGGCTAATTCTAATTCACTCACCACGATTTTGGTAATAGATGAACATTTCCAGGACCTAAGGGAACTATCAAGGCTGGCCTTTCAAATGGTTTTGAAAAAAATTCATCAGTTCCTCAAAATCTGTTTAGCTGAACAAATTGCCACTGATCCCATGTGTACAAACACCACCACTCTACTTTTCCTATCATCTGCCTCCTTACCCATTATTGCTCTCATATTAGTAGATTAAAAGATCAGAAGTGCCAGCTTTTAGCAAATAGATTCATCTTTAGTCACAGATTTCTGTGAGAATGAACACAAAGTTATTAGAGGAGAGGGTTAAGTACATTACAATGTTATTTTAAGCTTGCTGTCTGATTTCTGTTAGCATGCCCTGATTTCTCTTAAGCACTGGGCACACGTTCATTTTCCAGTTTACATGGGGGCTCTTACATATCTAGAGTGCCATTTAGAGGATTACTAATTTACTAAATGGTACCCCAGTGCCCTGAAAGAGTTAATTCTCTTCCAAGAGATGAGCAATTTATTTTCTATTTAGCAGCAGGATAAGGCCCGCTGCTTACAAATGACTATGAGCCCCTTGGGGTGGGGGGGAAGAGAGTGAGAGAGTTACATAAATACAGGATATAATAATTATAATTATTGTAATATAATGTCAATCCACAGTATTATTTTTACACATACCCTTTCGTAACATTTGTCTGGAAAGACCAGATAGACATTGTGAGAGCTCTGTCACTTTTGTGTGTATCTTTGGAAAACCACATGTCAAGAGAATTGCCAAAATCTCTGGTAAAATAGTCCATTTAGCCAATCAATCAACAAATGTTTTTCAAACATCATAACTAAGCAGAAAGCATAGCCTAGGACCACCTCCCCGAGGCGTCCAGTTTGGTTGGGGTGGAAATGACTCGTGAGCAAACACCTGGCCAGAGGCGATAACACCTTCCAACAGGAAGACCCTGCAAGTCCAGTTCAGAGGGGAGAGGAGTCCCCCACGCTGTGGGACAGCCGTCACTAACCATCCGCACTGGGGGTCAGCAACGACGATGCTTATCTTCATCTTGGTTCACGTTCCAGCTCTGCCATTTACTAGCTGTATAATTTTAAGTTTTACTTAACCTGAGTTTTAGGATCTTTAAAAATCATTGACTTGAAATGTGGGAAGAATTAAGCAAAGTTATAGCTGCAAAAATACTTTATAAAATGTGATGTGCCATATAAACACAAACACAAAAGTTTCTCTAAAATGGAAATGATGGACGGCAACCTCCTGTCTCCATGAAAACTGGCTCAACAGTCAGCCCTGGGATTCATACTGTTTTCTCTCCTAATAGGACTCCAGGTCTAATTCTTACTGATGGGGGCCTGGTAGTGCAGCAAAGAAATGACAGTTCTCAGTGAGGATACATGACTAGGAACCAGAAGAAGGAAGGGTGGGGCGTGTTCTGAAGAAGACTACAAGAAAAAGAAATGTCCATGAGCCTAGACATGCCCTGTAAGAGGAGGCCACGGGAAAGGAGAGATTACAAAAGGAGGAGGAGATCTGTGTTAGCTTGCTAGGGCGGCCAAAACCAAGGACTGCAGACCGAGGGGCTCAAACAATGGAAATCTATTGTTTCACAGTTCTGGAGGATACAAGTCTAAAATCAAGACATCAGCAGGTTGGTTCCCCCTGAGGCCTTTCTCCTTAACTTGTAGAAGGCCGTGTTCTCTCCTCTCTATGCATGTCTGTGTCCAAATTCCTCTTCCTATACGGATACCAGTCATCTCGGATTAGGGTCTATTCTAATGACCTTGTTTTAACTTAATTACTACAGTCTCCAAACACGGTCACATCTTGAGGTCCTGGGGGTTAGGACTTCAACACACAAATTGCAGGGGGAGCACAATTCAGCCCGTAACAACATATAAATTCATAGATAAATTTGGAACCTAATATAACAACAAAACACGAAGAATGGCAAGACCAAATTTGCAAGCATATGGAGCAGTGCAAATGTTTAGTGACATAATCGTAGAGATTTGGAAACTACGGAATTTGGGGAAGCAAATGGTTTTGTGGATGAAGTTAAGTTTCTATGTATACATTTCCTGAAACAACAGCCAAACCCCTTTCAGAGAATAATCAGGCTCCTGAACATGATAATAATGTTCAAACTCTGAACCTTTCATATAAACCTTTCATAAGTGATGGTAGTATCTTCTCTAAAAGGCTTTCACAAGTAGGCACCCCACAAGACCACACAGAGACCCGCTCTGATGACTTAATCTACTCAGTCTAACAAGAAGTTATTTCTTATGTCTGACCAAAATCTCTTGCTAATGGAAGCCAGCTTAGCATTTCAAGGCCACATGATTTGGTGAGTTCATTCTCTTTCACATTCCCTGCTAGTTTTTCAGTCTATCTTAGTCTCTCCATCCTTCTCTCTCTTCTTCCCTCTAAGTATGAGGAGAATACATATCCGGAAATATCCACAGAAAATTCCACTCTAGAGTTGAGTAGTTAAGTTACTCCTTAGCTTTCTCTTATTTTAGCCAAAAAATAAAAAAATTAAAAAAAATCAGGCATTCTGCCCTCCCCCACCTGACTCCTAGTTTTAGTTTTCCCAATAAAACATAAGATAGAACACTCGGAAATTTTTAAATAAGGATTTCTGGTATGGGTAATTTTGTCATGTACTACAAAATGAACAAGTTCATATTCTTTATAACATGAATCACATACATTTTCAAAACCTTGGGTGGGATTTCTGAAGCACACTTGCCTTTCAAAATATAATATTCTGTATATATTACAGAATATTTAATATTATATACTTTATATATAAAATAGCTCATTAGAATTCCCTAATTTGCTGTATTTCATATGATCGTTTTCTCTCTACCTTAATCAATGAGCTGGGAGATCTTTTTTAGTTTTTTCATCTTAGATGTAATGTAATTCACCACTTTTTAACCACTGGGTTAGATAGTTCACACAGAGGAAAAGGGATGGGCCTGCAGGACTCCAGTTCAACATGTGACATGTATAGCAGTCAAAAGTCATGTGCCTTTTAAAACTGAAATCAGTATGATACCTTTATAAAAGGGATTGTGTGAAAGGAGGGCTGCAGGTAAGTGGGTTTGCCTGGTGGCCTCCATGAGAACTATGTGGTTCCTTCTCTGTGAGATAGGCACTGAGGAGAATGCAACTCAGCAATGCTCTCAATGCCTGCAGCTGATGTAGCCACACGGCACCCATGAATCTACATCATTGCACACATTTATTTGTGGTGTCCCTGATTCTGTGCTCACTTCTTAGAAAAATATTTTCATATACAATGTAAATGTGTATATGTATATATGCACACCCATAGTTTATTCAATTTTATTGACTAAAATACCTCACCCTCACATGTTTTTAGGCCTTTCAAGATATTTCCCCTATTTCTTTTCTATAGGTGCACCATTAAATTTGAAGAGCTTTTATAACAATATAAATTATAAGAGACCATTGGCCAAGGTCTATACATGGTATCAAGTAGAGACCACCCAAGTGGTACCTTTGAGTAGAAGTGGGACAATCCTCCTTCCTCCCAGACTTGCTCTACCCAAGTCCCAAGATGCCTGAAATTCATGGTCACAGTATGCTCTGCCCATCTTCCCTTGGATGTTGCCATTTCAGGGCATGACAGCTCAACTTCCAACTTCTAGAGCCTGCATCTTATTGAGATCTTTCTTTGATCACCTGAGTTGCACTGCCTGTGCACGAGGTAGGCGGGAAGTGAAACGGAACTCCCGCCCCTGGGAGCTGATCTCAACCAATGTATCACAGGAGTTAGTGTGTAAATACACCAGCTCCCTTTTCCCTTGGGCGGAATAACTTTGAAGTTTGTGTTCTAAACTCTTCCCTAAGTTTTACTAGTGAAATTAAGCTCCACTTGCCCAAAATGGTAACTTGCTTGCTAATATAGTCTTTATTAGCATCTTTTTCTTCCATGCTTCCCCACATTTCTTCCAGCTCCTGGGATCGGCATACAAATAAACTACCTTAACTGGTCTCAGGGCTTGTTTCTGAGAGACACAAATGAAGACACAGATGGTCATTTGGTGTCTTCTATTAATATGCAGAATCGTAGATTTGGGGGGAAGATGATGATGTAAATTTTGATCACAGAATCTCCCTGTCCCAATATTTAATATGAGGAACAAGAAGTAGTGAAAATCAGCAAGATGCTCACCAGAAATAGTCAAACAAAGAAAATGGTATAACTTCAAAAAAGTCAACTTGGGAAGAGGAAGAAAATTATTTTGATGTGCCTAAATGCTGCCTTTAACTATTCCCTGAACAACAGACTAGGTAGAAAGAAGTAGAGAAAATACTTATAATTTTTCTGAATACCTCACAGCTTGGAGAGAAACAAACTGAAGGTGGGTTGAGTCAGGAAAGTAATTGCAAGAATAGAAGCCCTCTACCTACCACTATAAAATTTCAGAGTCTTACTAGCGACACACACACACAAAAAAACTATCTAGGTTCAACATTTTGGAAGGATGGCTACAGGGTAATAAGATATATTGAATATTACCAACTAGGTGAAGTGAACATGATGAAGGACATTTGACAAAATCTCAGGAGAAGGAACAAACCTCCAGTTCTCTGAGACAAAGCCCATCAGAATTCTCCCTCCTTCAAAGCATTCAGGATACATACAACAGGAGAGAACACATTTTAAAACAAGGAAATAAGACATGCAAAAGACAGATGAAACATCCAACTGGATTAAAATACAACCCAAGGAATAACAAAATTCCTTTTTGAGTACTTCGAGCTATAGAGTAGTTTTACTAAAATAGCTACACAAATTTATTAAAATAGTTGCTAAATGATAAGCTATTAAAATAACAATGACATAAAAAAGACTGTGGAGCTTAGGAGACAAATTGAGGATCAAAACATCACTGTATAACTAATAAATAATTTAGCACAGGTAAAACAGAATAGACATGACTTAAAATAGAGTTAGTGGCATAGGGAAAAGGCTTGAGATAACCTTTGTGAATGAAAAGGAAAAGAGAAAAAATAAGAAAGATAATAGAAAAAGAATAATAAATGTCCCTGGAGCAGAGGCTATAACAGATGGGGGGAAAATCAGATATTTAAGAAAAATATGTGCCTTAAAAGAGGAAGAAATAGATATATCAATCTAAGGGCACAGTAGGTTCTAGTCAAAACAGATACAAATTAGTTGATATTGAGCATATCTTGGTTTAGTTGCTGAGTTTAAAGGATAAAAAAATTCTTTAGTTCTCTATCAACAGAAAAACTAGGTGAGCCTCAATCCTCTCCATAGCATTTGATCCCAGAAGACAAGGAAGCAATATTTACAAAACTCTAAGGAAAAAACTATGCTCTGTAGAATACCATATTCAGTCAAGTTGATGTTCAGATAAATCACAACAGTGAGAATCTCAAATATGAAGGAACTCAGAATATGGAATCGATGAACCCCTCTACCAATCAACCAAAATACAAATGTCAATGCTGCGGTTAAAGGACAGTGAACTCAGTGCCAGGGACAATGAACAAAGGTCTGTAAATTTCTGAAGAAAAATAGTATAACTTGAAAATTTTATAGCCAGCTAAAGTATCCTTTTGATTACTCATTTTTTTGTTGTTTATTTTTATTTTATTTTTGTGTCTTCACACTGCATCTTGAGTATAAAGGCAACAGACATCCTTAAGCATGCAAGAACATGGACTAAGACATCTAGAAACCTCTTATAAGTCTACCTTAAATTAAAATTCATTCAACTAAAAGAGAGGTCAAAATTAAAAACCACATGAATGGGGAACACTGGTTTAAAAAACTTGAGTTGAGCCCTGAATTGTTATTCAAACAGAGCAGTATAAAAATATGACAAAATAAAGGCAGTATTCATGATTTCAGAACAAGATGACAAATGTTCTATTTTCTAATAAATACATTCTAATAAAACTATTATTTTTAAGGACAGAAATTCCTTCAGTTTCACCTATATATTTTTGTTAAGTTTTCATATAACAAAGTCAAGTAATGTTACATGTAATACTTCTTATCTTTGTCATACATAATCCCTTTCTTCAAATCTCAGTTTTTCTCAGTCTCTTATTCTCCTTCTTTGTCTCTGACTCTCTCACCCTTCTCTCTTTTCTTTTATATATAAATATTAAATAAATGCCTGGTAGTATAGTCAGCAAATCTGAAAGATAACTATTTTTGAGTGATGAAATATTTTGTGAAATTCTGCTTTCTTCTTTGTACTTTATTGTTCTTAACTTTATAAAGTTAACATATATAGTTTTCATAAAAACAATAGTCGTTCTATAAAAGGAAAAAATAATAGGCTTCTAACATCTTTTTGTGAATATGTTTGTGATTTTTGATATAATAGAGAAGGAAAGTAGAAGCTGGAAGATGCCAAGAGGCCAGAATGGAAACATGAAGCATAAACAAAGAGAAAAAAATTATAATAGAATTATCACATCATCTTTATTTTTCAAAAAATATTTTTGCCTATGGTTTCAAATGACAGATGTCATTTAACTTTACTACATTGTTTGTTCTATTTTTAAAATATGTTTTATTGATTTTTAAGAGAGAGGCAGGGGGAGAGAGAGAGAAAGAGAAACATAGATGGGAGAGAGAATCATCAACTGGTTGTCTCCCATTCGTGCCCTGACTAGGGACTTAATCCACAACCCAAGTATGTGCCCTGACCTGAAACAAACCTCCAACCTTTTGGTGTACAGGATGATAATCCAACCAACTGAGCCACAGTGGTCAGGGCTGTTTATTCTATTTTCTTTACAAGATCTAGTCTCTTAGGAAACTGATGCTCTTTTTCTCTTAATGGTACCAGATCCCTAATTCTGGTTCACTCAGATATTTTAATCCTCAAAAGTTTTCTGAGCATGTCAGAGGAGGAATCACCAATGATTGCATGCATTTGCAGATTAACAGCTTCTGCCATTAGCAAATTGAAAATTCTTTCTCCCATCATCCCTCTTACAGTAGGAGTCTCTTTCTCTTAACAGTATTATGATTCCCATTTGTGTATCTTTCTTATTAATGCAGTCTATAAAGTGTTCCTATTTTTCTTCACTGCTTCAGCCTTCTGTTGAGTTCATGAGTGATAAATGGAATGGTTTATCTGAGGGAACAAAACAAAGACTCTACCTTCAGCTAACGGGAACACTGACCCTTAACATGGGAGCCGGACATTGGTAACATGGCTTCATGTTTCGTTATGTCACAGAGTTCTCACAAAGGCGCAGGGCAGATACCCACGAGATAATATTGCCACAGTGGGTTAGATGAGTCCACAGCTTCTAACTTGGGGATCGGACATGGGGGTCCTCCAGAATACAATCCAAATTTTCAACATAAACATTTTAGATCCACTAGGGATACATTAGGCCTTGACAAGTGAAAGAAGACAGACCAGGACCACCACACTGTACTTTAGAACAGAGGGACAGCTGGGAGTGGAGAGCCCCTATTATGCAATTCCTTTAGATTACTTGTTACTTGAATTCAGTTAGTTGCACCAAGTAATCTCTCCAAACCAGTATTTTTCAAAATCTGTGGGTTCTCCTGTGTCCAGTGCCTAACGGCATCTGGTCACTGCGCTAGAAAGCCTGTTAATAATAAGCAGTAGCCCTATTTCTAATGACCAAATGAATATATAGAGGCATTCTTATTCAAGGAAGCACCAGTACTTTTGCCATTTGTGAACAATTAACTTAGTAGACAGAATGAGCCACACACAGCCTGCATGTTTTAAACATTTTCTATATAAATTATATAAAATGACAATTATAACAATAATATATATATATTATATGGAAGGACATTTTATATTTTAGGAAAGAATTGTTTCATATGACAAACTCAACACCTTCATTTTAAAAGCCTGCTTGAAAAATATCAAAGCTTTCATTTAAGTTGCCATGGGGCACACAGAGTTATGTACAATTCAGAAGCATTTGGAGAGATGGGATAGGCACACTGTATTTAACTTTCAAAACACAGTGAGCAGAATAAGCTCGACATGACACAAAGAGCTTAGAGTTTCTGGGATAAACACATGGGGATCAGGGCTGATGTGACTGGTAGAAAAAGAAAACGGAAGATTACAAAATTCAGTCACATTTCAAAATTTTCTGCTACAATAATTCACTTTATGTAGAATTAATGTGGCTGATTGAACGTTTGTGCTGTAATTTACTTATAATTAACATTTTATGGTGAACAGATTTCACCATCTCCTTCATGCTGTGAACTCTAAGCCATAGGTCAAAAATAGAGATGAAACAGAGAAGCACAAAATACTCTCACTGAAATATTAATAAGATTTTAATTTACTGCTTTAAAAACACATCTTTCATCAATGTCTGTATATAAAAATCACCATTTGATTTTAATTTTTTAATCACATTAAAAATATAATGAACTCTTCTAGCTGGCAGAAAGACACTGAAAAATCTAAGGCACGCCAGAAATCTGAGCTGGGTAAACCATTTTTCCAACTTCATTAGGTGCCAGAAATATTGTCACATGAAGAGGTAGCGGTTGAATCCAACACATTCAAGAATCTATTCTCAATTAACTAGTACTGAGCCCTAAATGCTAAGGAGTAGAGATGGTGCACCCCACTGAACCCTATCCAAAATCTTGATCCACAGAATCTGTGAGCATAACCTAATCATTGTTTACAACAGTGCATTTTCGGGTGGTTTACAAGACAACAATAGAAACTGGAACATCCTAAGAGACGACATGATATGCTACGATGCTTTTGCCACTATCTCAAATGTCTGTTACTTTTATTCTAGAGAGAAAATCCTTATTCAACCAGAAATTATTTTACAAATGATATGAAGACACTGGGTTCTTTGAAGCAAATCCAGCAGACTTAATAAAGCTAGTAACAATTTTGGACTGGATAACAATCCAAAGGGAATAAATAAATACCTCATGAGGATTTCCTGTATGTTCTTTCAATTCCCCAAAAACAGTAATGGAACCATTAGAACTACCAAATTCAGCAGTTTCTCCAGAAATTTTACTCAGTGTTGGGAGAGCTAGGATATCAGAACATAAAGTAGTTATAAAAACGGCTATAGAAAACTAACCTGGGCCTTGATTTACCTTTGCCAAGGTCAGGCTAAATGAGAATTAGACCTTTTGTGCCAAGAATATGCTACTTATATTTTTTAATGATTTACAAATGAATGCTTATTATTATGAATTCTGACTTGACTCTTTTTTCAACCATTATGGCCTTGCTTGGTGCCCAGCACAGATGGGGTAGCTCATAAGATCAGCGCATGGCCTCTTAATAGAAAGGAAGCAAGATCCACACAGCCTGGCTTTCATATCAGCTAATATATGCTTTTGGAACAAAGGTGAGTGCCTTAGTCCATAAAAACAGCACCTCTGATCTGAGAGGTCCAAACACTTCCCAGAAACCTTGCACTTGTATTCTTAGAGGAGATGTCTTAGGAGAATGGAAAAGATAATTCCCCCAATTCATTCACGCATCAAAGGCACATGCAAATTAATGGGTAGAAAATACAGACCCAAGTGGCTACAAAAATGGAACACACACGATAGTTCTACACAGTCCTTCCCACTTCATATTTGTTTTTGTTGCCCATATCAATTCAACAACATTCCGTGGAAAGAAAGGTGGTTCTGAAGAGAGACCTAGGATGTCCACGAAGAAGCCAGTAAAACCTCACAATTCACTGAAGACATTTCATTCCCTTTACTTTCTAACAAGTTCCAACCCATTTAAAGGACTTATTAGAATTTCAAATGAAAAGCTGGAGACTATGAGCATTGTAAATCAGCTGTAAACAGCTTTTAAAACTGTGTTAGGAGAAAATACATGTGTAATTTTTTTTTAAATATTGCTCTTTTTTGCCCCTCAAAGGTTTGTTTGTTAAGAAGCAGGGACCAATTTGATTTAACAGAAGGAATCTGTTTAATCTGGGGAGACGCGAGGGGACCCAGATGGAGAACTCCTTTGACCTGGGTTGGTAGGGGTTCCCAGCATTACTTCCACTGGTAGCACATGCACCACCACCCAGGTGGTGGGAGCCCCTTCACAAACCACAATGCACTGCTTCTTTTTTATTCTTCATATTTCTTAGAAACTGAAATAACAGTATCACTTACCTGAGCAAAACTGCCACTCGGACTTCTCCAGTGCAGGAAACTGTACTGCTCTCTATGTATAGTCCAGAGAAGATCAGGCACTAGAGCCGCTCTCCCTCTAATGGGGGAAGTGAGGGGTGGCGTTCTTTCCAAGAGTCAGGAGTCTTCTGCCTCTTGTGCTATGGTGTCCCGCAGCCTTCCGTGTGTTCATTTCCCTGAGAATATGGCAGGGTCATGAGATAGGGACACTTTATAGTTGTTCCTCATTTGCCTTTTCAAGTCCCTAGAAAGAAAAGAAAAAAAAAAAAGAGCTTTCTCAATTTTTCAAGTTCTTAAAGTAGCTAGAGACTAGAATTAATTTTCAAATTGAAGAGATTCCTTCCTGCCTTCCTTCTTCATTGGCTGCAGCACAGGAAAGCCCCTGTGGTCACACAAACTACCTTCCATGTTACACAAAGCAAAAAGACAAAGACAAACCAACGTGTCACAGGGGTCCCATCCTTTAGAACATATCTACAACCATTTATCCCCTTGGGCGTGTTACTTGCTTGACACAGGCCACTTACTGCTATAGGCTGTGAAAACATGGGACAACACTGGGTGGGGCAGACGTAGGTTTACATTTATGAATACGTGAAACACTGAGTTTAGTCTTGTATTATTATCTATTAATTGCTGTATTATTTTCCACACAAACAACTATACATCTACCTTTGCCCCATCCTATATGCTGGTAGAAAAGACCACAGCTAGCTTTGGTAGAAAGCAGGTGACACCCAAAACATCACAACTTTTCACCTCTTCTATTCAGGTTCTAAAAGTACCTGCCTTGACAGCAAAATGAAAATTACCACCTCAAAATGAACCAAGAGGGGCTCCAAGGCCTAGAGAATGGGATCCAGATGTCATTCTACCATCTATCTGGATAAAAAGATTGAATCAAGCTGCATTTGACCATTTACTTATTTAACAAAGAATTACTAAGCATCAACTACTGAAAACCAAATGCATACACACTAAGTACTGATGATTCTCCACCTACCTCCCCTTTAAATTTCACAATTTCCTTTCAGGCAAAACTGCTTGAATGGTCAGTCAGAGGGTTGGTGTAGGGGAAGGATCCTGGGTTCCAGGACCAGACAGACTGGAGGTGACATTTAGAAGGAAGGAAATCCACTGGTTGCTTTAGGGTAGAAATGGAGAGGGGACTACCACAAGCAGAGGGTGGCCGAACCTTATGTTTCTGAGTAGACTGGGAGACCCACAACGCTTCCTTTCCTGCACCTTCCCTCTACAATTAACATAGTCCTTTGCCAATATTGGAGGATTTTTATTGAAGAGACTGACAGTTTACCTCCGTGGGGTAGCAGCTCCCTTAAAACCAGCCTAGTAGGTGGAGAGGTAATAATGAGAAATCCCATGGGGAGTGGAAATCCTGAGCACCAGGGATGGAGACAATGAGGCCCATCCTTTCCTTTCACAGAGTGTTCCCCCACCATTGGTAGCCCCGACCTGGCTTTGTCTGCATTGTGGGGGCTGCAAAATTTCCTCCCATCTGAATCACTACTTATTAGCAGAATGATCCTGGGCAAGCCACTTGAGCTCTCTGAGCCTCATTCAGGTACCTATAAAATGAGAGAGTAATACTTGCTTCATGGAGATGCCTAGACCAAACGAAGCTCGGGAAGTTCTCAGCACACAGCCTAGCTCAGAAGCCTAGTCAGACAGTAGTTCCCTCCTATCCCGGCTCCTTCTGGGAAGACTGTGACACTAGCAAAAGAAGGGGGCACTTAAGCTCTGTTATTTAAAAGGTCTTTCTGCCAATTTCTACAGGTTGGCTTCACAGGAAAGAGCCTGAACCATTTGGGCCTGTGTCATCACAACCCCTGTTACCTATTCTGGTGATGGCTTGTTGGTGTTCATTTTTCTGTCCCCTCTTTAGCCAACATAAAAAAAAAAAAAAAAAATCTGCCCTGAAAGAAATCTCTCTTCCTTCCTCTTTCTAACTTCCTTTTCTTATTATCCCCGCCCCCCGCCACCCCACTTTTTCTCTATTTTCCTTTTAGATAAATGTTTTCAGCCCCACAGTGTTGACCTGCTATCTAAGAAGCCCAAGGAGAATTCATTTACCTGACCTTTGAGCTTCCCTTCTGACTCCTGGTTTTGCCCTTAAGTCACCTCCCCCTGCTCCTTAGCTCCAAACTTTTATCTGTTTTTGTATACTTTTGCATGATATTTTTCCCTCTTTGTAAAAACCCTTTAAATGATTCCTGATCGTCTGCCCTGTAAACTCTATTTTCCCTGATTTAAACGATTAAGGAACAAAAGTAACTGAAGCATGTAAATAAGGCTTCATATTAGTAGCAACTAAAACCTGCCTACAATGACAGGGGGAATAAATACCCCAGTGTACAGTGTTCTGACTCACTTAGGAAGCTTATTTGCCTAATTACCGCAGCTAATCAAACAAACTCATCCATTGGTTTTTGTAACATTTCCTCTCTTTCTATCACACTTCTTTACTTGTTCGTGGATACCGGTAAGCTAAAAGAAATGAAAGAATAAACAGGCATTTGAGATACACAAAGTTAATTCTTCCAAACAAGACCAGAAAAAACACACAAAGTTAATTTTATTTTAAATGTGGAAAAGACTGTGGCATCACTGAATAAATTGGGCTCCTGTTTTTTTTTTTAATTAAACTTTTTATTTTTTAGATAATCATCAATTCACATGCAGCTGAAAAAAAAAATAGAGAGATCACATGTACCTTTTACTTAGCTCCCTCCAATGATACCATCTTCTAAAACTACAGTGCGACACCACAACCAAGACAAGGGCAATGATACAGTCAAGATACACAACATTTCTATCACCACAAGGATCTCTCTGTTGCCCTTTTAATAGCCACACCCACTCCCCTTTCATCCCATCTCTCTACTTAATCCTCGGCAACAGCCAATCTGCTTTCCTTTTCTATAATTTTGTTATTCAACAATGTTACATAAATGGAATCGTACAGTATGTAACATTTTGGGAGTGGCTTTTTTCACTCAGCATAGTTCTCTGGTGATTTGTTCAGGTCGTCGTGTGTGCCAGCAGTTTGTTTTTTTTTTCTTGCTGGGTAGAACTCCATAGCATGGATGTACCACAGCTGCCTAATCATTCATCCATTGAAAGACTTCTGGTTGTTTCCGGTTTTTTGCTATTGTCAATAAAGTTGTTATAGACACTCATGTATAGGTTTTTTTGTATGACATGAGTTTTCATTTCTTTGGTATAAATGTCCAGTGGTAAAACTGGTGGATTGTATAAACTATATGCTAAGTTTTAATTTTTAAGAAACTCCCAAACCCTTCCTAGAACAGCTGTATCATTTCCTTCCCACCACCGGCATGTGAGTGATCTGATCGCTCTGCAGCGTTGACAGCATTTGGTGTCACTATTTTTTATTTTACCCCATCTAATAGGTGTGTGATGATATCTTATCGTGGTTTTACTTGTACTTCCCAAATAGCTAATGATATTGAACACCTTTCCATGTATGTACTTGTCATTTGTTGACCATCTACGGTAAATGTCTCTTCATGTCATTTGCCCATCTTTGACTTGTATTGTTTGCTTTTCTTACTGTTGAGTTTTAAGAGTTCTATATTGTCTAGAAACTTAGTCCTTTATTTGATATGTACTTTGCAAATATTTTCTCCCAGTATGTAGCTTGTATTTTAGTTCTCCTAAAAAGAGCTTTCACAGAACAAAAATTTTTAATTTTGTTGAACCAATTTATCAAGTATTTCTTATATGGTTTTTGGGATCAAGTCTATGAAAACTTTGCCTAGCCCTAGATTCTGAAGGTTTTCTCCTATTTTTTCCGGAAACTTTTACGGTTTTATAATTTATATTTAACTTCACAATCTACTTTGAGTTAATTTTTATAAACAGTGTGAACTTAGGTTGAAGTACATTTTTGTTTGTCCAAGGATGTCCAATTATACCAGTAACATTTGCTGAAAGGCTATCTTTCCTCCACTGAGTTGCTTTTATATCTTTGTCAAAAATCATTTGGACATATTTCATGTGGGTCTATTTCTGGGTTCTCTATTCTGCTCCATTGATCTGTGGGACAATACCACACAGCACTGATTACTGTAGTCATATAAGGAGTCTTTAAATTGGGCAGATTGATTTCTTCCCACTTTACTCTTCTTTTTCAAAAACAGTTTTAGCTATTCTAGTTCCTTTGAATTTTTACATGAAATTTTAAATAATCTAGCCCATATTTACAAAAAAATATTGCTGGGATTACGTTGAGCCTATATGTCAATTTAAGGAGAACTGACGTCTTTGCTACACTGAGTGTTCCAAACTATGAGCACAGTTTTTTCTCTTCATTCATTCAGATCTTTTTAAGTTTCTCTCATCAGTATTTTGTAGTTTTCACCATACTCAGCCTATAAATACCTTGTTAGATTTATACCTAACCATTTATTTTTTAGCTATTATAAATGGCAATTCATTTTAATCATTTTCATGTATTTATTGCCAGTATATAGAAATATAATTGATTTTTTGCATATTTATCTTGTGTTCTGTGACCTTACTGAATTTACTTACCCAATATTTTAGGTTTTAATTACAGTCTTCTTTTTTGAGAGTCTTTGTCTTTGTCTTTTCTTTTCCTTCCTTCCTTCCTTCCTTCCTTCCTTCCTCTTTGTTGCACTGCCTAGAACTTCTAGTAGCACTGTATAAAATAAGAGTGGTGAGAGTGGGCATCCTTGCCCTATAACTAATCTTTGGGGGAAAGTATTCAGTCTTTCATCATAAAGTTTTTTGCAGATGCTCTTTATAATGTTGAGTAAGTTCCTCTCTATTCCTATTTTTCTGAGAGTTTATTTTTAGTCATAAATGGGTATTGAATATTGTCCTTGTTTTCCCTTTATCATAGGGTTCTTCTTTAGCCCATTAATATGGTAGGTTATATTGTCTGATTTCTGAATACTTAACCGGCTTTGCGTTCCTGGAATATAATTCTTTTTACATATTACTGAATTGTATTTGCTAACATTTTGTTTAAAATTTTTGTATCTATGTTCATGAGAAATGTTGGTCTGCAGTTTTTTCTTTGTTCTGTCTTACACTGGTCTTGATATCAGGGTAATATTAACTTCATAAAATAAACTGGGAAGTGTTTCCTCTTTTTCTTCCTTCTGGATGAAACTTTGTATAATTGGTGTTCATTCTTTAAATATTTTATAGAATTCTCCAGTGAAACTATTGGGTCAGAAGCTTTTCTGTTTCTTCAAATCTCCTTCCAGATCTTACTTCCCCACCTCCTTCCATAGCCAAGCAAGGCCTGCCGCCTAAGATAAATCCCTTATTCCATTGCACTGTTAGCATCTGCCTCCCTGATTGAATCCTGACTGGTATCTCATATCATTTGCTATTAAACGGAAATAATAATAGCAGTTAATATTTACTGAGCACTTCAAACATGCCAAGCACCTGCCATGCAGTTACATGTGATATTTCATGTAAGCAACCCCATTAAGAAAGTTATCTTGTCACCCCATTATACAGAAAAGGAAATGGAAGTACTGAGAAGTTATATACTCAGTAAACAGACCCACAATAAAGATCAGAGACAGAACAGAATCAAACCCTTCTTAGCCATGCTGCTCTCCTGATGTTCTTAGGAGAGCTTAGAAGAACTTCTCGTTTCTTTTTTCAGATGCCCAGGGCATATGGGGCTGAGAGAAAGCATATATCTCAGTCAGAGCTACACCCATGGCTTCCAGCATGACCTGTGCTTTTCATTTTGTTTGCTTTCTCTTCATACCACATCTTTGTTGTTGTTGTTTTTTCTTTTCTCTGCCCATTGAGGATTTTTACCTTGGACGTGTCCATCTAAATGCCCTCTCAACTCTGTATTAGAGTTGGAAAGTAAGCAATGCCAACCGATGTTTCCCCTTCCAAATCCGCTGGTCCCTCCATAAGTAAAACAGACAGAAGGACAAGGACAAGCACTGGCTGGGGGAGGTGGTAGGGTGGACGCCGTGGCATGCTAAACAGAAGGCGTGTCCATTAGAGTAAGAGCAAGTGGGAACATGTCAGGGCCAGCAAGAGTAAACCTTAAAGACCAGGAGAAAATTGTTCAGAGTTACTTTGAGAAATTACCTCTCTTGTTATGGATTTTTCTTTGCCTAGTTTGGGGTCAGTCTATTTATTTATTAAAATGTCTACCATGCCTTAAGAAATAGTATGAATGCATTGAAATAAACAATACTTTGGATGCATACTCAAATCCATAGGTTTTAAATGTTAAATATCCATTTAAGCAGATGCGGCCCAGATTCATTCCATTGTGTGTATATGTGTGTGTGTGTTTTTCTTTTCCCTGAGTGCCTTTGCTTGGTAAAGGCCATCAAATATCAGTGGGAATTACTACTAATTTTTTGAGCAGCCCTGAAGAATTAAAGAGAGAGAGTAAGAGAGAAGGAATAAGAGGAAGAGAGAGAGAAAGAGAGAGAGAGGTTAAGCTCAAAGGCAGAGAGAGTGAAATGGACCAGATTATACAAAATTAAAAAGCAAATACGAGCAGACAATTTGTGCCGAGTGATTGCAAGCAATTACAGTCCGGCTTTTCTGGAGGGAAGATGGTTGGGGGGGGGGGGAGAGGGTTATTTCAGCTTAAAAGGAGACTTTATTCATTCCTGATCAGCTTCTCCTACCATTCTCTCTTTTATTCTTGGATATCAATTTAAAAAGAAAAAAGTCAGCTTTCAGATGTTCCATGTCCACCCCTGTGAATCCACCCCTGGGCAGACAGTGAGAATTTAAGCTTCCAATCGATTCTTTCTATAGCCCTGAAAACCAATTTGTTCATAAAGAATAAAATAAGGAGGGGGAGGGGGGAAAATACAACAAGAGCATGTGTTTCTTTTAGAGGAGGGCTTCAATTTTACTATAATTGTCTAAAGACGGAGCTGCTTTGATCTGAAGAATTATTGTGCCTCAAATGCTGGCTGCTAATGTCACAGCTGTGCTGGGGCTCAGTCACGCCAAGGGGCTTAGGGACCAACTTAGTCCCTGATCTACCTCTGGGTCATCCCTCTCTCCTTATCTTTTCTTTGTCCCCATGGAAAAGTTTCCTGGTATGTCCCTCGACCATCGAAGGCTGCTGACCGGCTGGTTTAACTTGGGCCCCTGGGAGGTGGGCACATGATGGCAGGGACATACGGTGGGGAGGGGGGAGGGAGGTGCTGAGGTTGGGCAGGAGTAGGAGCTCTCGCCTTCAGAGGGGCAGGAAGGGCTGGACAAGAACAGGCCCGAGAGGGCTGGCATGGTCACGAGACCAGGGGACCCAGCTGCTCGTGGTCTCCCAGAGCCGGCAGGAGCAGTGCAGAGAGGGGTGCGGTGCCTGTGAGAAACACTGAGCCATCCACCGCACTTCTCTGCTCTCACTTCTCTGAGTTAATAGTTATTTTCCCTCTTCCAGCTTATGCTGCACCGAAGCAAAGGGCAGCTCAAGCAGCAGAATTAAACCATTTTCTCAAAGAAGAGCTGAGCTGTCATCAGCACTGGTGTTCTCCTTCCCTTTGCAAAGCGGCAGAACCAGAGGGCCTCTTCTCCCACACACTCCCCTGGCGGGCTGGGCAGGATGGGCTTCAGGGCTGCAGGAATTAACCCAGCCATACCTCATCTCCTCTCACTTCCTCCCACCTTGGAAGCAACCTTGCCTGTTTCCGCCAGGCACCTCTGAGGCTTCACTGGGGACTGAGACCCTAGCAGGGCCCTTCCCATCTGTTCCTTCTCTGGTTCCCTATTGCCGATAGCACCCTCCAACCTGCCTAGCTGGGCATTCAAGACTCTACAGATAAGCTGCCTGCATACCTTACTGGAGCTACTACTGTGCTCAGTACTGCCACCCCAGGTGACAAGCATACCCCTGTTCCAGAATACTCCAATGGAGTCTTGCCTCTGGGCCTTTGTTTCTGCCTTTCCCAGCCTGGCATACAATCCCTCCTTTCTCCTTTTCTTGGCTCCACTTCTAGCGCAAAGAGCAGATGAGGTAGATAAGAAAATTACTCCAAATGGCCTGTGAAACAAAGTTTCTGGGACAGAGCAACCTAAATAGCCCGGATTGTAGTCTAGGGCCGTGACAATTAGGAGGGGACAGGTTGAAAGGGACAGATCCCATTCTGGCCTCCAAACCAGTGTTTTTCTAACTGGAAAAATGCTCAGAACATTTCAGAAGAAAATGTAGTAAAACACCAGAATGTTCATGAACCCTGAAGATTCCAGTTTGAAACAAACTGCCTTGAGAAACAAAGAACCCAGGAACATGAAAATATAAACATAATTATAGCTCTACAGAGCATTGGGTCCAAATTCCCCACACACAAAAACAGAATCATTCCTTCTCACCTGAGATTCCCAGATTCAGAAAATATGTCTGTAAGACTTTTAGTAGCTGTGCAAGTATGGGCCAGTTACTTAACATCTCTGTGTCTATTTTCTCACTTGTAAAAGGAGGAGAAAAAAAAGTACCTACCTCCAAGAGTTACTGGAGGGATGAAATGAGGTAATATGCCAGTGTACAAAGTGCTTAGATGATTCCTGGCACATTGTCAGTTCTCCAGCAGCAGAAGCATTTGTCAAACAAATCCCTCTAGGTACTGTCTTGTTACTAGAAAACTCAGAGACCAAATCCTGAGTTCTTCATTCCCTCTTAGCTCCAGGAGGTCTGATATTTGGTGGTTTCCAGGGGGTGGACAGGGGAGGGTGCTCAGGAGAGTGAGGCTTTGGTGAGGCCTGAGTAGCGACCGTGGGAAGCAAGGAGCAAAACGTGGGCTTTGAACTGGTTTTCTAGGGTGACACAGGTAGGACCTGGCAGGTACAGCACACCTGGCCAGATGCCCTAAGAAGAGGACAAAGAAGAGCAGGCTTCTCTGTAGAACCTATGGATTTGAGTATGCAGAAGTTTCTGACTAACGAGGAACGGTGTTTGTACCTCGGGTAAGCCATGAAAGTACATGGCAAGAGCCAGGCAAGGAGGAAGACCTACAAGGGGCTTGAAGAAATCTAGAGAACAATCAGAGCAAATTTATGAGTAAGAATGAGGAAGCATGAACTCTCCAGAAGGACGGCCCCTCTGTCGGACTTTGGCAGCTACTTCTACTGCCGGCCTCACTCCTTCAGGTGCTGGAAGGGGCCTGAGGAGCCCTACGCAGCTCTCTGGTCATGATTCTTGGTCTGGAGCTCAGGTTCTCCTTTCTTACATGAAAATGGGCTTGAGCAGAAACAGAGAAGATGTTGTTAAGATGAACAAAATTTAGGTTGTGGAAGTATTCAAGGGGAAGTGCACTAATACCTACAACTTACTTAGAAATACAATTTTTAAAAAGGTGGATTGATGGGTGGGCAGAGGGATGAGTAGATGGACAGACTGATAAAGCAAGTGTGTTCCAATGTTAACAGATGAATGTAGGTGGTGAGTGTATGGGGGTTCACTGCAAACTTTTTTGTTCAACTTTGCCATGTGTTTGTAAATTTTCATAATAAAAACTTGAAAAAGAATTAGGCAACAATAGCCAAGGTAATCAACTTATGTCTGTGTGGGCCCAACACAAGTTGTCCCAAAAGAGCAGGTGGTGGGATGGTGAAAGGGAAGATTTTATTTAACTTTCCCCCCTTGCCCTTTAGCCCTTCAGCACTGTCCACACACCTTCCCAGCGCTGGACAATAACCTGCTAAGAATGTTGCTTATAAAGATTTAAGCTATGAGCCCCTTCCATGGAATCTGCATGTTACCTGATCTTACCTGATGAGTGACATAAGTCTTTAATATCTAAAGAGTAAATCTTCAGAAGTGGAATATGGAACGTTAGGTGGTAAATCAGTTGAGATTACGTTTGGTTGCAAGTGCCAGACAGACCAAAACAATTGTGGCTTCAACAAGACAGAAGTTCATTTCATGCTCACATCAACAAAGTCCAAGGGCAAGTGGCCCAAGACATTGTACTTCAAACATCTCAAGAACTCTTTCCAGCTCACTGCCCCAACACCCCTAAGGGATGGTTCCCTCTCTTTCTGGCCCAAGATGGCTACACCTATATTCCAAGAGGAGGATGATGGAAGGAAGGAAGGAAGAAGGGGCACAACAGCATGCACAAAGTGTCTCTTAAAGAAGGTTCCTGAAAATTGACTTGTAAGCTTAGTCACATGCAAGGGAGACTAGAAAATGTAGTTCTTATTCTCAGTAATGTGCCCAGCAGAGAAATTGTTATTACAATGAAAGAAGGAAGAAAGGATGTGGGGGGACAAGTAACAATTTCTCTTAAAGGTGGGGAGAATGCCTCTCTAGCATCTCCCATCACAAATCCACAGCTTCTACTTATTCTGCCTTCCTATAGGATCAACTCTGATCTTGTCCTTTGGCCTCCATGACAATGGTGTCCTTTCTGACCTGATCACATAAAGAAGAGAAGGAGATATGAAACTATGTGTTAAGTGTTTTAGAATTTAATAAACAACCTGTAGAGTAAGTATTAGCATCATCATGTTAGAAATAAGAAATGGAGGCTTTCTTAAATGCAAAAGGCTGGTCAGGTCCTCCTCTCTAGCGGCCTCTGTTAAAGCACATAAGGATGCAGACCAAGGTTGCCTACTCTCTCCAACCACCCAGCCCCTCTACCTCCATCGAATAACCAAAACCATGAAAAGCACGGAGGCTGCCCAAGAGCAGAGGAATTTGAAATGGATGATCTCATCTAGAGCTACAAAAGCCAGGGGTGAACTTCAGGGAGGTGGCAGGAGAATGTCGGGCCAAGAAAGTCCAGCCAAGAATTCTTGAGTAGTTGGGGGCTCTAAGAGGAGGATGGATGTGGGCATTGAGAGGAGTAGGGGGGACTGTCAAAGGGAGGTGCCCACACTGATTTAAGTCATGTATGCATATGGTGGTCTCAGGTTTATTCCAAGGGTTAGAATGGGAGTTCTCAAAGTTCTCGGAGGATTTTAAGTTAATCTAGTGTCAGTCTCCTTGATCAGAGGTTCTCAAATTTGGTAGCCCACTGAAATCGCTTGGAGCTTTTGAAAACATGCCAATGTCTAGCCCCAGTCTCCAAGATTCTGATTTTATCAGCCTGGGATAAGGCATAGGCATTAGGATTTTTCCAAGCCCCCAACAAGATTCTAATGTGCAGCAAAACTGGAGAATCACTATAATCTAGAGCAGTGGTCCTCAAACTTTAATGTGCATACCCATCACATCGGGATTATGTGAAAATGCATATTCTTGCTCATCAGGTGCAGAATGGGGCCTGAGACTCTGCATTTTACTAAGTTCCCAGGTGATGCTGATGTTGCCCATCTTTGGGGCACACTTGGCCTTGAGTAGCAAATTTGACTTCTGTATTTCTCCTACAGATAATGCTCACTTCACTTTCTTCATGAGGGCTTTGATGCAAGGCTGTCTGGAGGCCAGAGGTCTGCCCCTGCAACAAGACCCTTCCTGACAGGACTCCAGGGCTGCCCTTTGCTGCTTGGCCTATATCTGCCATCCCATTCAGCTTGTTGTCCACTAAGCTGATGATCTGGAAATGGTCCATGTTGTACACAGCAGAGAGCAGGCTGTTTGTGCTCAGTTCACTCTCAATATGAATAATTAATGCTCAATGTTAATGAGTAACCAACTACTAATGCCAATAATAATACTGAGAAAACAGTGATAGATCTACATGGTACGATCCCTTCTGCTCTCCCACCCTACCAAATTATAGTTCTAAATGAGTTTCTAGAATCTTGTTTTGATAGATACAACCTCATACACATTCCCTTAATAAGACAGCTCTATGGAGTGAAAATTCTACTTCCAACAGTTGTAGTTTCGGTGTGGCACATAGAAAATTAAACGAGTAATTGTCATTAATGTGGAAATTGTGAATTTAATTCCATACACAGGGTGCTGGAAAACTGAGATCGGTTACTTGTTTCTCATCAGAGCTACGTGTTCCCTATGGAATCCAGTGAATTTCTTAGAGTTCAGTCTTCTGCCCACTCTTTTGGATGAGCAGCTACTTACAGCTTCACATTCACCCTCAAAGACATATAATATATTCTCAGAAGCCAGAGATGCTAATGCGAGCATATCACTGAGGAGAACATGATTCCACAGTGTTGCTTGTGATTGCTAAGGACAGCATTCAGGGATGATTTAGGACATAGAATTTTTGTGTGTAGTTTCCTTAAATAGTTCTTCTTAGAGGAAGTAATGTAGCACTTAACGTCTAATGACATCTATTAAGGAACTCTTTAAGGAAAAACTGATAACGAGCTATGTTATCACAGTCAACAATTAACTGTGCCATGTAGGAATCTTGATTGCTCCTAGGATATCTGTGTGACAGGCACTGCTTTTGGAGCTGTTCTCACAAAGGGGCACAGGCAGCACAAGTGCATCTTTCTGAGGGCTGTTTTGACCACTGGGTAACCTGCAAGTCTGAGTCACAGTCGAAGAGATGGGCCAAGGTGGGCTGTTCTTCCCCCACCCTTGTTACACAAGGGCAGGAGAGACCTGCACTTCGTGACTCCCAACTTCGTCTTCAGGTCTACACTTTACTGCAGGTCCAACTGGCTTGGGTGATGGTAGTAAAGGGAGATCTCAGGGGACCCTGTATAGGTTCTGACACCCTGGGGGACTAGGCTGGAGGGAACTATAGGAAAGGTATTTTACTAGCAACCTCCTTTGATATGAGCTCCCATAAGGGAAACTCAAATGTCTCTATTCCTCTGGGTGGAGAAGGGCAGAATTAGGAAATTGCCTGAATTTTTGTGATTGCTCTTAGCCTGGGAAAGACCCCGAAGCAAGCTGAGACATGTGAGAGCATCTAAGGTTTTAAGCATGTGAGCTAGCCCAGCTTCTGATGATAAATCACCCACCCACCTTCTGATTCCAGTGGCCTGAGCATTTCAGAACCTCCTCTTGCCTCTCCATACACTCCTGTCTGAAGATGGTTCAGACATTCACCTGTATAAACATTCCATTCCTCCTAGTAGTCTTTTGGTTTTGATTTAAAGACCTACTGAACGTTAGAGTTGAAGGGGTTTAAACCACCATTTAACCCGGTTTCCTCACTTCACAGAGACAACACCCAGAGAGGATTACCCACAGCCAACTGGAAGAGAAGCCCAGGTTTTGACTCCTCATTCAGGATTCTATTTTGAAAATCTCTAAAAACTGCAAAATCTAAAGACTCAAAGAAAGAGTTCTTGGGTTCTTTCACCTCTGGTGGCACAATGTGAAGTCACACTTACTAAGGATACTGACAGGATACTGTCTATATTGTGGATTCTGATGGAGACACAAAACTTCCAGTTTGCTGCCAGAAGCCCCGCCATATTGAAGGGGCACATTTTCTACTTCTGCCAGCGATGCCAAAAAGCCTGCTGGGTTTTGGGCGCAGCATAATTGCCTGGGTCAGGGGGATGTTCCAAAAGTGAGGGTTGTGATGATTTTTCTATTTACCTCTCCAGACACACCTGTCCTCCTCCACCCTTCTGCTCTCTGCTCCGTGTCCTAGGAGACTGACCTCCACAGATGGCATCACCTGGACTCACTCATCCTCCAGCTCACGGTTGGGCTTGACCAATGGGAAGGCCCAGAGGAGGCCAGAGGTAGGTCACTGGTGGTTCTAGCTCCTTGCCTGCCTCGCCATGGTTTTGCCAGTGGCTGCATTGCTTTACCTATGGCCATGGCTCCCTCACAGCCACAGGTCTCACGCCAGGGACCAGGAACGCTGTTCCTTTTCTTGCCATCTCAGTCCTCTGAGGTGCTTCATCGTCCTTTGTCAGTTCCCTTCACCCTTTCACCTCTGCAAATAGTTCCATTATTAAACTCTCTTCATTAAATTAACACGTGGAGCTTGCTGTCTCTTCGCTGCCCGGCCCCTGACTATCACAGGGGCCATCCTTGTGGGCTGGGGCACTTCTCAGCTCTCTTGGGTACCCTTGGGTACAACTCTGTCGGATAACAATAGCCTACTTAGTTGACTTGACTATGGGGCCACTTGCATTTGAGGCGGGGTGGAAGGGCAAAAATAAGGAAGGAAATATATGGGAAACCATTGACAAAACCTGCCTGACACTTGAGATTCTCCTGGCCTACCATATGTAGATCATTCAAGTTCAATGAGTCCACAGTGGAATCAGAGAGTTCCACTTCTAATGCCACCATTGGTTTATTCTGTGGAACTGGGTAGGACCCTGCTCCATCTCTCTAAATTGGTCAAATGATTCTATTCCCTTGCATGCCTGCTAAATATAATGTCACTATGTGAAGTGTCCAAACCCTACCAACTCATGGTAAGCTGTCTTAAATGCTAAAACAAACAAAAATTGACCTGTTTTTCCCATCTGTTTCTTTAACAAATGGAAGCTTAAGCCCATAGGGAAACTGTGTGGGTCAGGGAAACATCAAACGAACACTCCTGAATAAAAACAAATGTTTCTGAAGATCTCAAGATATTTCAAACATAGCACTCCATTGGTCAGGCCTACCCCCTCCAATGCCTGCACAAGATCCCGATGACAGCATTATTTGCTTGAACTGAATTTGTTTCTGTGCCCAGAAACAACACACAAGGAACCTGGAACAGGAAACAGCTACTGGGTCCTAAAGCTTTTCCAGGATGCTATCTGAGACCAGACAGGAATGAAACAACAGTTGGAAACTGCATCAAGGGAGCACAAGGAACCATTCTTGGGGAATATGCATTGTTGTTCTTTTTTTATTATTGAAAACATCAAGAGCAAAGAGCAGTGGCTTGCTCTGGCATAAAACCCCTCCAGGTGAGAGGGCAATCCCAGGTGAGGAAGATGGGGAAGAGGGTGGGAAGGAGGCATCAATGGCCAAGGCTTGTTTTTAATGGAGAATCTGGCATCATCCCCCCGATGCCCCGATCTACATGGGTGCTCCTTCTGAGTCCCCTACAGCCGGGCTGCATGCCTCTACTCCACCTGGCAGTTTCCTTGCCCATCCCTGGAACTAGGAACTATGCACATCTTTGAGTTTTGCACCTCACCGGTACTTAACAAAGTGCTTGGTGTATAATATGTGCTCAACAAATGCTTCTTGGTTGTTAATGACTGAATAAATGAGTAAGAGATGAGTCAGTGAATGAAAGAATCAATAATTGATAGCACTGTCTGTCTAGCTGATGAATTATTTCTTGCGGAAAGGCAGATGGGTATTTGCCTCTAGAGAGACCCTGTACTATGACATCATGGGGCCATTTTCGGGGATTCACTACCTCTTCTTTCCTGTAACCCACCCTCGCAGGGCACACCAGGCTGTATGTCCTGGTGTACTCAGCTCTCCTAGGTTCCCTTGGGTGGAACATCAGATAACAATAGCCCGCGTCACCCAACTTGACTATGGGGTCACTTGAATTTGAACGGTGGACAAGGGCAAAAATAAGGTAGGAGGTATATGGGGAACCAACAGCAGCTGGCAAAATCTGCCGGATACTTGAGATTCTCCTGATCTGTGTAGGGCCCCTTGGAGAGATTTCCCCTTGAGCAGTGTGCCCTGCTCCTGGCCCTGGGGGCTCCCTGTCTCCTCCCTCCCTCTCCCTGTGTACTGACAGTTTTGGGATCTGTTCCTTCTTCTACTCTCTGATTCTTTGATCCATTTTTTATCTCTTCTCGCTGATTATTTCTTCAGGTTTTATTCCTATTACTGGGGAGGTCACATAAGTTATCAACCAAACAAGGACATTTTTTTCAGAGTAAAAGGGGGTGCTAGGCATAATCAAAATTATGTAAAGTACTATTGATCAATACAGTGACTTTCTGTATATGTTGGTGGAATTATAAAATAGTTTTATTTAAAACCTATTTTCAAATTAAAATTATTTCCACCAACTAAATATAACATATCTGTGTTCATTAACGCAAACTCATTTATTTTGTTCAATCTATTATTCAAAAATTAAACAATAGCATTAGTAGAATAATGGTGCTTGGCATATATTCATATACTTTAATGGTTTTTTGTCATATTTATTTCTAATATTACTACATCATGGTATTTTCCTGAAGAATGTTTTTTTTCTAACATGGATTTATTTTTTAATCTTTCTGTTTCATGAAATTGCATATAATCCTCTTCAAAGTTGCATTTTTAAAGCTTTTTGAAGTATTACATACTGAAAAGTACTAAAGTTGCATTTTATTGTTAATAAATTTGAAATTGTTGACACCCTCAATTGAATCTTCTCTGTAGATTATAATATTATCTTTAATTGAGAAAAATACTTTCTCTAAAGTTACTGAGATGCCGTGCAAGTACAAAGCAAATTCTACCAGAGTACATTCCAAGTCTCTGTTTTTTATATTAAAATGTGTAAATATTTTGGCCCAAATATTTTCTCAGTTTCTTTTTTACCTCCTATGTACCTATCTTGCACAGATACTTTTTTTCAGTTGTAAACTCTTCATATAAGTTGTCTCCATGATTCCAAGTCATAAGCATTTGAGTTCCATTCTATCTGGCAAGAATATAACTTTATGCAATTAAAAAATGGAAATACCATGAAAAGAGTCATCCAACAGATCAATATATTCCAAAGGGCAATTATAATTTTGCGAGTAAAATTTTCTATAATATTTTGAGTTCTCAACATTTAATTTGTACTCATTTTTTCTTTCTATTCTCGTGATATATTTCATTGTATTTCTGTTTGTAAGCATTATTTTCAACAATTGCAATTGTTTAAAAGCTTTAAAATGAAGTTTTACGAACACCCATTCTTTGAAGACTTAGGTTAAGATTATCTAACTGATGCTGAATAAAATGCAACCAAAACTTACAGCTTTGCTTACAAAAGGAGTTCAATACCACTGCAAAATGTGTTGATTTTACATACTAGTTCTTCAAAGGTATAAACCCTTTAATAGTCCTATTGGTGTTGGGCAACGGTGCCTGTTGCCACAGTAAAGTATTTTTTAAATATTCAACACCAACTTCATCAGAAAAATTCTGTAATCCGATTACTCTCACAAGATATAAAAAAATATTTATAAATTTAAACAACTACAACTTTTATTTCAATTGATCTAACACTGCAGCTTACTGGGAGGAAAGTATGAATTATATGAATACCAAAACAAATCCCAAGCCTGTTTCTGCCTCATAAGTTGCTTAATTTTGTGATAACATTGCTTCTACCATGAAGTTGTACTTCACCAAAATTTGAATGTGTTATCACTACAAAAACTAATGATTATTACATGTTAAGCTAAAATGTTCATCTAAAAAATTAATTTGACACCAGTATTAACAGTAAGATTAGATATTTCACCTTCCTCAGAATGAACTTCTAGAAACTTTACTTTGATTTCCTCACTTGGAAGCGATAATTTGACCCAGTCCTTAGAATTAACTGACTTGTTTGAGTCTGTGTGTGTGTGTGTGTGACGCATCTAACAGCACTAATAAAATTGACATCCTTGAACTATTTGCAGTCTTTCCTCTGCTTAAAGTGCCAATATATAAACTGCAAATACTTCATATTTTGCACATGCATAAAGAGACTTGGAATAAAAAAAAGAGTGAAATTTAGGGAAAAAATAGTGATTTGATATAAATGAAAAATCATGCTTTGTAGAGAAATCTATAAGCCCACCTGCTGCAGATTCATATGTGATTTCATCCTCCCTAAGAGAGTCTTCTTAAACTACCAATTAAAAAAATTAGATTCTGATGTTTTGTTAGCAAAATTTGTCTTCTGTTTTTCATGTGGTCATTTGCCACAGTGGATATTTTGTGTAAGCTCCACCTTCATCTACTTTTTTAAGTAATGGAAACTAAATAATTAAGTTCTCATTAGGCATGCACTTTCGGTTTTTGAGCTCATTACTGCCAAAAGTGTTTATTTTGAAATAAAAACGTTACCAAATAATAGAAGAAATGTTGTGGACTTAAACTATAAAAAAATAATAAAACTGCGATTGCAAGAGCATTCTATATTCTGTAACAAGGCCGCTCAGGCTGTTTCCTGCCATGAGACCAATACTTTCCTGTACACCAACCCTTGTTTAATGTTTAATTAATGGCTTGCTGCACACTGGCCAAGGCGCAGATAGCCAGTAGCAGCAGCAGCACCAGCCACTTCTCCCCACCAACGAAACCCAGGGGAGCTATTGAACCCCAGTGCTCACAGCTAAGCACACTTTGCATCATCAGCAAGCACCCTGCATGCTGCATTTGAGAAGGGGGCATTAGTTACCTTGGGTCTAGAACAAACTAGGGAAAGACAGATGGGTTATCCCTGGTACTTTTCAGCCTTAATCACAAGTTAAAACAAGAGCTCTGTTCACTGAACATGCATTTCACATGCAGCTGGATGAAGTCTTGAAAGGAGGTGGTGAAACAAAATGGGGGTCCACTGGTCCGCCCTGGCTTATTTCCATCCAACAATAATGACACTTTGTTGAAAATAATAGTAAGAGTAAAATACAGGACAAATGCTAAACTGCACAGGATGCTGGGCCAACAGACATAACCAGGACTCCCTGGGGCAAATTGGGATGTGTTGTTCCCCTATGTTTTGGAACTCTTGGGTTTTATTTTCACTGCAGCAAATCTCTGAATTTCTTATCCTTTTTTTTGCTAAGAGTTTTTCTGTGCACCGGTCCATCCCTTTGGATTCCTAGCCCTTTCATAAAAGAGAAAAGTGAGGTGTAAATATTTGATAGGGCGTGGATGCAAGGTGAATGCAAATCTCATCGAGACAATGGTCACAGACCACGCCTGAGATGAATCCACACTCCCTGCTATGTTGGCAAAGGTCGCTCTATGTCCTGCGCAGCACCTATGCCCTGTTCATACTACCCCTCTGCCTTACTAGTGAGGCAGACAGGAAGATAAAAGCCACCTGTAAGGATGGTGACTCAAAAAAATAAAAGGATCCTGGTTTGCTGATGACACGGAGTCTCCACAATTATGAACTGCCAACCTCTGGACCCACAACTTAATTCCCAACTTACCCGAACGCCAGTTCGGTGCAGTTCCTCCTTCCCACTCTGGGCTCCTCTGTCTCCACTCTGCCCTTCGTGCCCCCCAAATCCTTTGCCATAGAGTCTTGCTGATGTTCTCCAAACTCATCCCTCTCATCCCTTGTCTATGTTGTTCCCTTGGCTGACATGCCTTTCCAGCCTTGACACCCAGCCACTTTCACCCTTCTGCTAGAGACAAGCTTAGTCGTCACTTCCCCCAGCAAGCTTCTCCAGGCTGGCCTCTCGAGACACCCCGTACTCACTCCCTCATGTTGTTTCATAAATCACCTGTTACCTTGTCTGCCTCCTTCAACCTGTGAGCAACCCGAAGGAGGGGGCAGTGTGCTTGCCTCGTTTTGTCATCATGCCCCACACCTGGGACAAAGCAGGCACACTTCATGTGAAATAAATGAATGTGAAAACTCACCAAAAAGGAGAGAGTCTCCCAAAGGTCTTTGGGAGGATACCTGCTTGGCCTCTAAAGGCAAGAGGTCACAAACTGGCAGTAATTCATTCTCCATCAATAGGACTGGGTTCATTATCTTATTATATCTCCTTGGGGACCTGGGGGTGAAAGGACACACCTATTAGTAACCCCAGTTTATAGCTGGGCAAATGGAGGCACCAGAGGTTAAAAGCCCCAGGTCAGCCCAGGAGCTGCTGATGGACCTGTGATTGGCAATCGAGGCAAGGCCGTCCACGTGCACCCGATGGGCGCCTGTGTGCCAAGCACCCTACCTCCAAGGACCCATCAGTCCCTTTTCCTTTTCTTTTTTTTTAAAGTAGAATCCCAAAACTCCTCTCTCCAGATTAAGTCATTCTGGCTTCAAATATCTAAGGCAGCATTTTTTTTTCTTCAGTATTTGAAATGTTTTTAAGGGTTTATTTCAAACACCCTTTTCTTTGAACTGAGTGTTCAGAACTTTCATTCCACTTTGTCAGTGTTTTTTGTAGTTGGCTCTGATTTCTAAAAGGTTTTTAGTTCTTCTCTATTAGCAGCTACCACCTGCTTACTGTTTGGATGGGGTTTGCTGTATTTTCTTTGCTTTCATCTATTGAAATGGATGAGAAGAACCTTAGGTAATGAAACTTGTTTCCAGTTTTCCCTCAACCTCCCCTATTTTTAACTCCTCCTGCCAGTGCTAAGGATGAGGAAAAGCCTGGAAAATCCCTGGGGTATTGGTAAGTCTATGGGATTCCCCCCTCCTCCTTTCTCTCTAGGCCTGAAGAAGTGGTAGCGGTGCGAAGTGCCGGGCAGAAGCCTGGACGGCTGCAGGTGCCCGGCTGTCTTTGAGACTGCCTGGCTGTCCTGCTTAGCCACGGAAGCCCTCTCAACGGCCTTCCTGGCAAGGAATGAAAAAACGTCTTTCTTCATTCTAAGGCTGACCCTTTGTCTGCATCAGGGGATGCTGGCGTCAATGGCCATCACTGAGGCCCCACCCTGATGGCTACTAGCTTGTCCTATCTTGGGCTAATCTGCACACACTGGCCCTTATGGGAGTAGTGTCACATATAAATATATAAATATTTTACCAGTCCATCCTGCCCTCAGGGTATCAAGTTTAATGAACTAAACATCCTCCATTAATCATCCAGCAGAATGGTATTTACTCCAAACAAGAGGGTAAGTGGACAGCTGCAAAGATGAGTCAAAGGTTCTGTCTGCACAACTCTTCCCCACCTTGTTTCTTCCCAAATTTTCAAGAACCAAGTCCTAAATTTGGTAGTTTCACAAGCCAAGTTGACACTTCACTCCGCTGTCCTGTTTTCCCCGTTACCACATTTCAGATATCAACTTTCTCATCCACATTTTGTCACCTTTAATATAAGCCCTTCTCTCCACCCCATCTATCTGCCCAGCCCAGAAATGCATGGCCATAAAATATTTCAGCCCAGGGAGGGAGAAAGAGGTCTTGAACTCTTTCCCATGATGACCCCATAGCCAATAACTCGAATATGTTTTAAGTAGCACTGGGAAAATGTAGCTGAAGTGGGTACACTACCAGAGGCTCTTTGACATCTCAAAAGATTCTTGGTAGCAAATATCTGCTACCCAGCTTAGAGCTGTGATAGCCACTCAGGGTAAGTATGTAAATTCCAGGCATGGAGGAAAGGAAGGACAGAGGGAAGGAAGTGGGGACAGGTCCTGGTAGGCAGGAGGCAGGCTTCTGCAGGTAACCCAGCAGTGCCCACATTAAGCAGAGCTTTCCCATGCTTGGGCACCCTGGCTCCTACCTCTACAGATACAGATACAGACAAAGGCAAGGCTTGGAAGCTGACATCACACTTGCTTCTTATTGGTAATGTGATGTCCTATACATCCTGACCCCACGGACATCTAAGGGGGTTGGCGGCACAGAAAATGATATAAGCCAGTAACAGTCTGAAATACCTTCTGCCTTTTGTTCTTTTGCAAGGTTGACCCTAGCCTCACCCACTCCCCACTAGCCGGCTGGGCCCGTCCCCCATATGGGCAGCCTTTCCAGGGCATCTTGCATTTGGCCAGAGGTCTAGCAAAGCCTCTCCGGGGCTGTGCACTGCTTCAGCCCAACACTAATTAGTAATGCAATCCCGCAAAGAGTGAAACTGCCTCCCCTCACTCATAGTGATTTATGTTCAATTTGTACAAATGGAGAAAATGAGATTTCAAATTTCAGTGCCATTTCTGCAATGAGGTGATTAAAAGAGAGGGAGGTATCGCCTTCCACTGTATAGAATATTGATCCCAGTGCTATTTTCCTTTGCAATAACCATTAGCTCAGTATTATTTGCAAACCTCTAATGTGAACCTGGAGATGTAATTTACATTTGTGCCTCACTTATTTGCTTTAACAAAACAACACAAAAGCTTTGGGTCTTTCAATCTATCCATATTGTCAATAAAATTAGCAGCTTGAAGGGGGAAAAATTATATTCAAAACTATAACTTCCCATTAACTACCGCAAGATACATCACATTGTTCCAAAGAAGGGACGACGTCACGGTTAAGCCCCTTTCTTGTCAACGCCTCCCCCTCTAACCTCACTCCACGAGGCTAAGATTCAATCAGAGAACTTAAAAGTGAAGCATCCCCTCCTCCTGATGGGGATCAGTTTGGGCTCTCGGGGCTGGGCCCGCACGTCTTGATCGCTCAGAGCTGAGCATGTCCCGGGAGGAGCCATCATCGGTGCCAAGTGCGGCACACGCCTCGCGCAGAGGCCCAGGCCCGGCTGCCTGCACAACTGCGTACACACAGATAGACACGTGTGGGGCCGGCTCTGACCCTTGGAGAGACTTTCCAAAAGGGAGCGGCGGGCGGGGTGGGGGTGGGGATTTGCGGGGGAGGGGGTGGAAGAAAAGAAGAGGAGGAGGTAATCATGGATAAAAGCGCAGGGCTGTGTTAGCGTAATTCAAGTGGCAGTCCGTCAGCCTTCGACTCCTAACAAATAGGGCACGCAGCTCGGCTCTCTCATTTCTTGTCTCTGCAAATCCGTCAGCTGCCTACCACTGCCTACCAGATCCTGGAAGACGAGAACAAGAAAAAGGGAAGGGGGGGGGGTTGCTAATGACCCATAATTGCCGTGATAGTGGGAGAGGGGCCAGGCAGCTGTTTTACATTCCTGGTATGTATAGTATGCAAATATCCACAAAGACTCGACACAGTTTCGCTATTGTGGATCCGGAGGGTAACCAAATTAGCCTTTGGCAGCCATGGTAATTGGGAGGTGCTGTTCCCATTAGGAGTCCTGCAAATTATGAAGAAAAATGGACCCAGGGCTTTGTCACAAATAATAATACCAAGAAGAAAAGAGCAGGCGGCTGTCTTTTCTTTTCTCCCCCAACTCCTCACCCTCAGCCTTTTATTTTTTAAAAAAATTTCTGCATTGTGTTGTTAATACCTCCCCATTTAGTAATAAGAAAACAGTCTGAAATATCCCCCACTAGACTGTGCTGGACTTGATTGCAAGAATGTCAAGTTTGCCAGGGGGAAGAATACCATCTGGGTGAGGAGCTTCCTTTCTGTGCTTGAGCCAGGGTTTGCAGGTAAGAAAGGTACAGATGTCCTGAGCAAAAACTGTGGCCCAGAGCCCTGGGTAAGGACACAGGCGTTGGAAGTGATGTGTCCCAGAAACTGGTCTTTCCAAGGAGAGTCCTCTCCTTATTCCAGCCGTTGGGAGAGCCTGGCCTCCCAGATCACAGCTGGGTTTTGTCCTCCATCTCACTCCCAGAGGCTAAAGTTCTGGCTGCCTGTGCTGTTTTAACAATTCAGATACCAGCCGGAAACCCTCCAATCATGATGCATTAAGCCCCGAACTCAGGCAAAGGTTTGGAGACTTTCGCCCCAGGCTTTCTCTTGAGACAGCCTAATTTTACTTCCCCAGGAGTGATCAGATGGGCCACTGGAATATCAGATGACGTGGGGATGAGCTCACACCTTTGTGTGGCATGGGTGAGTAAAGGGGACTGGTCAGCTGGGGGCCAAACTGCCCCAGATGAGAGGCGTGACATCGAAGGGGATGGCTAAAACCGTGTCCCAAAAGCTACACTGTGAAGGATCCTACTTCCAAAAGCACTCTCTCCTTTAAAGCAATCAACTCTCAATTTCCCTTGTTTTAACATCTGTTTGTTCTGCCAGAGGAATGCCTTCGATGAAGAAGGCCTCTCTGGAAACACAATGTCTTTTCTTTATGTTCCTCCAGTGACACAGGAACGTTTCATGCATTGCTTTGGCACTTTATTTTTATTTTACATTTCATAAAAATGTACAATGTTAAAACATGGAAAGGACTAGGAACCTTCCACTTGGGTAACTGGAAAGATACAGCTGCACACACGCCTTTAAAACCAGACAGCATTTCCCATAAGGAAAAGAAAGAGAAAAAATGGAATTTTTATAAGATTTGAAGTATCCTTGGAGACATAGCTACAAAAGGATCCCGCCAATTTTGTCCTCCAAAGGTAAAGAAAGAACTAATGGCTATAGTTGCATGCATTTGGAAAATTAACAAAAACATGAGAAAGACTAAAAATAGATCAGGTCATAGCAAAGTCAAAAAGAGGGTTGAAAAATGAGTAAGAGGAAAATGACAAATTGTTGGCACAAATCCCTTCAGATGGGACCAGTGGATGACCTAGGGAACAGAGCTGAGTGGAGAGGCAGGGCCTGAGATGCTGGCTTCTTTCGTTCTGTAATGTTCACACCCCGGTCCAGTAGACAGGGGAACAACTGGCCCATGTTTCTCTATGCAGCCTCCCCCGGCCCCGAATTCCTGGCTAGTTTTAAGTACAGGACACTCAACTGTTAGGCACAATCCAGGTTTTCAAGTCTTTGTGAAGAGAAACTTGTGAGTGGAAAAAATGCTAGCACTGACAATTTTTTTTTTTTAGGAAAAAAATTTTCTGATGTAAATGCCCTTCCAATTTGGCATGGTGTTTGGGCTTTTGTTCTACATCTGTCCCTTGACACTGCCTGATACAGCCTGCAGAATCCAGGCTTCTGGTTGCTCTAATTCCTCCCTCACAACTCCAGCCACGCTACGTGTGTTTCAGTGTCTGGAAACGAACATGCTTTCTCTCACTTCCTGCCCTCATATGAACCACGCCTTTTGCCTGCCAAGATATCCCTGTGTGCTGCTGTGCCCTGTCACCCAAGGTGGACACACATGCATACACGTGGACATACATGTGGACACACATGCACAAGTGTACATACACACAAACACACCCCTCAGGATGACTCTCTGCTTAGGTGTTCCTTCCTCTGGCAGCCTTTTCTGACCTCTCAAGTCTGGGGTAAGCCCTGTGCTATGCACTCTCACAGTGCTCAGTGCTAGAAATTACTACAGAACTCTCTAAAGGTCTGTTCACTTTTCCAGGGCTGTGAGCACATTGAGAGCAGGGACTGCCCCTCTCTGGTTCACCATTGTGCCCTAGTGCCTATCACAGTGCCTGGTACATAGTACTTGGGCCATAAACACGTGTTGAACAAATGTCATCTGATTATCCAGAAGCTTAATTGAAGCCCCATAGTGTCACTTGATAACACTTCTCAATCATTCTGTTTCTGCATTGGGGAATCCTGCTTGCCAGAATTCCAGTGAGCCCCAACAGAAAGATAGACCAGCATGTGTTCCAAATACCAAATTAACTCAGTGGTGCCTGTTGACCTTATGGTGTTTGTCCTGCAGTTTTCATTCTAGGTCAGACCCCTCCTCACTTCCTGCTAAAAGTAAGACCTCTTCTTCTTCTTCTTTTTTTTTTTTCCCCTCTCTTCAGAAATGGAATTCATTTATGTCTGCAAATGTTGCAAAGAATACATCCTTCAATATACTGCACTCTGCTCTGTACACTTCATGATCTCAGGCTTTACCCATAACCCAGAACAAGAAGACTGCTTCAGCCTTTGCTGGGAATTCACAAACACTGAGGCAAATTCCTTTCATCCCAAGCCCAATTCAATTCAGGTTACTGAGTAATTATATCCTAGGTATATATGTGTTAGAGCATAAAACCTACTTGGAAAAATAAGGCTTATAAGATGATAGCAATAGAAGAAATGAAATGATGAAAAATGGGACTAGAGATTAGAGTTTGGAAGAAGAATAGTGTTTCTTCAGCCAAAATAGCTTGCTATTTAGCAATAGCAAGGGTTTGACCTTGAGGAAATGGGAAGGGACCGTGAAGAGGAACAGTGGCTAGAGTAGAGGATTCCTGAACAGATTTATGAAAAGATAATTTTGGAAGAAAGCCTTATTGGTGAGAGTCTGGAATATCAAACTAAAGCTTAGTTGATGGCAGACAGTTGGGGGAGGCATTGTTGTCGTGCAGAGTTACTCGAATGTCTTCTGTACCAACTTCGGGAGGACTCTCATTAAGGCTTGTTATAGCAATGGCCACATTGCTATATTGATTCATATAGCAATGAATCACATCTCTCTTCATCCACGTGATTATGTAGTCCCTTCCCACACTAAGTCTGGGTTTGGCCATGTGAGTTCTTTGGCCAATGGGACTTCAGCAAATGTGGTGCCATTAGAAGTTTGAAAAGTGCTCATGCATTGGGGTTTGTCTTCTCTTACTGCCTCCTTGGAATTCTTTTAGCACCATGTGAAAAAGCACAGGCTAGCTTCCTTGAGGATGAGAGACCCAAAGGAGGGAGAGATCCGGCTGCTCTAGTTGACCCAACTAAGCTCAGCCAACACTACCTGGGGCAGAAATTAGCCCAAGGCAATTGATCCACCTACAGAGAAGTGACAAAAATGTACCTTTTTTGTTTGTTTGTTTTAAGCTTCTAGTCTAGAGGGTTATGCTTTATTACTTAGCAATAAATAGCTGGTACAAGTTCCTCAAGAGAGGCGCCTAGAAGAACTTGCGAGAACAAGGCCGCTCTTTTGGGAAAAGATGTAAGAGCTGCAAGCACTACAAAAGCTACAGAAATGGGGCCATCCTTTAGAGCTCCTGCTCAGAGTTGGAACAACACCACAGCGAGTTGAGGACAGCAGCCCTGAGGAAGATGGAGGAAGCGGGGACAGCCCAATATGGTGGTGACAAGAGGAGCAATATGGGCCAGCACTGGCTGGCATGGGGGTGAAGGAGGACCCAAGGATGGAAAGAGGAACAGGGCCTGCCTCAGCAGGATCACACAGCTAAATGGCAGCCCATGGCAAGGTCTGCCCATGCTGGTGGAGCCACAGGGATAACAGGAGGTGTTGATACTGATATGGGTGGATATGGCAGGTGAGCCTCAATGGCTGCCTCCTAGAATCCTGTTGGGGCAAGAAAACACTGGGGTGGGGGTTTAGGGAGGATAGTATTTTGACCCTACTGTGAAAAGGTTCACTGGGTAAGTTTTCCAAGCAGTTGGTGGTGATTTAGGGAAGCGTGGGATGCCCGGAGAATAAAGTTGTATGACAGGATACACAAAAGCCAGCAGAGCTGTCTGTCAGTCCAGATGATATTTTTGTTTTTATTTCTATCATCTCAACCACTATTGAAGTTGATGTCCAATTGTATGTCCAACCGTTGTGGGTCACGACAGAGTGGTGATTAAAAGCATCTGTTCTAGAATCCAATGCCAGCTTAACCAGATACAGCGATGGCCCTGAGCGCTTAATATTAGTTTTCTCATCTGTTAAATGAAGATAATAATACTTCCTATCTTATATAGTTGTTGTGATAATTAAATAAAATACACTCGAAGTGTTTAATACAATATCCAGTACATAGCAAACTCTTAATATTGTCATTATTTTTAGTATTACTTAGTCCTTCACATTTTCTCAAGGTTATGAGTAATTCATCGGAATTATCACGAAAGATTTTACCATTTGAGTACCATCAATACCTTTTGTGATACCTAAAATATGTTAATTAGGGAAAATGGCCTCTTGATCACAGCACTTGAATCTGGCAGGGAGAGAAGCAAGTTCTGTTCTTTCCTTATGTTTGGAATTCTAATGTATTCCTGATGAAAATCTATATGCGCATTCAACTATATTTGATCTTTATTTCTATCCCATCCAGCTAGCAAGTTCTCATTAAGATATGATTTAAGAACTGAAAGTTCATTAAAAAGATCATTTTATGACAAAGTGAGATGAGCAACGTAGAAATGATTCCATATCTTCTCCAGATCATCCCATTTAGGGCTTTTTTCCAACTGAATCCAGCATAATTTATGGAAGCACTGAGATTTGCCTTTCGAAGCTCTGGAATAATTTAACAATTAACATCATACACCCTTATTACCTGATGCACTGGATCTAAATTACAACAAAACCACTGCTAGCAATTTTCTTCTACAACTTTCTTACTTTAAGCAGCATTATCTTAGAAATCTTTCTTCTACATTCAGTTCTAAGGGAAAATATTCACAAATAATTTCTGGTTTTAATAAAATTTCCCTTTGATTTCTTAAACATAGAATTATAGGGGGAAAAGGACTGAAGTTCTGATTTAGAATGCTTAAAATTTTTTTTTCAGATTATTTTTCAAACTGAATAAAACAAAGCTCATAGTAATCACACATTATTAGCATTCTTTTAAGAGCAGAGATCAGATCATTTTCTACAATGTCAAAATTCGTCTTAACTCTACTTTGATAAAAATCACAACATGATAACAGTGTCTCTAGCTATATAAATATGAAAAACATCTCAAGTGTAAAAACATAAGATGTACCATTTATGCTGTACAATGAATTCTCACAAAATTCTGTTGCATTTATTCAAATATTTGTGGAAGAATACCTTAAAACCTTTATATTTTACAACTTTAAAGTTAATGAAAATACTATCAGCTAACATGCTGAGAATTTTATCAAGAATTTTGCTGTGGCTCAGAATACAGAAATGACATTAGTTGCTTCATCTAGTGAGTTTTTTTTGTGAGGATTGCCTGAGGGAGTGGGGGGTGCTGGGTGGAGGGGGCAATGGGGGAAAATTTGGGACAACTGTAATATCATAATCATTAAAATATAAAAAAATAAAATAAAAGCTCCTTAAAAAGAGAGTCATCACATTAACTCCAGTACTTCTAAAAATATATTTTTTGAAGATAGGAAGTTTCTCATATTTTTTATAGCACAGAGTTATGAATTTTGACCAATTCCTATTGTAAAACTTTAAGTACATAGGAAAAAGCCATAGGTAATTTTCTTATTGTTCACACTAGTGAAACTTTTATTTTGACTTAAGCAATGTGACAATTAATTTCAAGGTGGACATGATACACCTGAAATCAAGACTTATTTGGCATGTTACATAATTCCACCTATAACTGACACAAGCTCTGATTAACAAAATCATCTTCTGTTAAAAAATAAAATAAAAACAACTCCATCGAAACCAGGAAACCACAGAAGTGACAGCTAACTGATGTTTCTTGGAATGAATATATACTATGATGTCAGGCTTCTCACTGCGACTAACATTTGTTACACTACCTTCTTAGGTAAAGATTTTATATGTGGGTGACATGTTCCTATAAAGTAGAGATACGTTTGGCAAAATCTCCTTACAATATTCTTGCTCATTCTGCCTTTTGTATGAATGAGATTTCTACTAGTAAAGGGTAAAGGTAAGCTCTGCTTTGGTAACAAACTCCTAAGCCTCAGTGGCTTGACACATTATATCCATGCAAAGTCTGATATGGTTTAGGCAGTAGATGACTTTGAAGCTAAGTCATCTGGAATATGGCCTCTAATGCTACTCTGTCAGAGAAAGAGAGATGGAAAAGGCACCCAACTATTATCTATTTTAGCCCAGAAGTGATACATGTCACTTTCTCTCTCCCAATCCATTGACTAGAACGAGTCACCTGGCTCAAACTCAACTGCCTGAGAAATATAAGAGAGCACATGCATGGTTGGTTGTTGAGTACCAGCTGTCTTTGACACAGACACTAAAATCACATTGTATAATTAAGTGAACATGCCTCAAAAGATTTTAAATTATAAGCAAGTAGCTCATACCAAAGCATTCAGAAATATTTAGTGTTCTTACCACTTCATATCAGAATATTTTTCATTTTTCATTGTGTGTGCTATTATTAAGGTAGCCTTGATCTTAGTTTCATTATTATTTGCTATTGTTATTATTATATTACATTTCAAATTACCTTCGACATTAAATTATTTCAATTTGTAAGGATTAAGTTTTCACTGCCAGCGCCTTATAATCTGCTCCTGGATCACTGTTGTGATGCTATAAACTCTACTTGGTCAGCAATTGTGTCTGTATTATTTCTCAATATATCCACAATGTGTTGACCACAGAGTAGATGGTCCACAGTATACATTAAATAAATGAAAAATAAACATGTTAAACATGCATTGAATAATATAAATATATGATAATAAAGTACGTGTTTTTATCTATGTCTAAACCAAGATTTTTATTTCAATTTTTAAGGGCTTTCTACTCTAATACCATCTTTCTTGCAGTCTACCCATATCTGCCTCTCTCCGTGCAGCTAATCACTTCCCTCTGTTCTGTTCTTTCGGTCTTTCTTGAGTCTGCTTCTAGTGGACTATACGTCCCTTTCTTGCTAGGGTCCTGTCTCATTCGCCTTATCAATATTGCCTTCACCCCAATACACACATGTATACAAACAGATTTGTACACGTCAGTTGAACTCACAGATTTTTCTCATTTATTTTTTTTCCAGAAACTTCCATGGCTACATGCCCAACAAATCCCTCCACTTGCACATTCAACCTTCTAAGTTTTATTACATAATTTTTAAAGGGAAAACTTTGTGTCACAGAAAAACAGCATTCCTATTCCCAAGGGGGCGAGAGGAAAACAAAAACTTATATCCAAAGGAGTGAGAAGCAGCCAATGCGATAGTCGTCAGACAGGGTCAGAAATGAGTGACCATTTCCAGCACGGTCAGTGATTAAGCCAGGGTTGGGCTGGCCTGATGTGGATGGGAAGAACTGGCTTACGTGGTCCTCAGCCTTGGCCACAGCAGGACAAGCTCTGACCTCTCCCTAAGGCCTTTGCCCAGTTCTACCCAGGTAATTTCCTGTCTACTAGAAGACGATTAACCCAAAAGCCATTGTTCCTGGGTCCCTTGACCAGCTAAGATTTCTATCACCTGAGTTGTCATCTTTCCTGTCATCTGACACTCAGTCTCTTACCCTGGGAGCTGCTGGAAGGGAGGATAAAAAGCCAAATTAATGAAAGTTGTATCAAGTGTTCCCTGGACTGATGTGTCCACGTGGCTTTTGAAATTGCCTTGCTTCCTGCCGGGAATGCCTTATTTCTTTCCACTTTGGGCTGTTCTTTTTGACATCTTCAGACTTGCCGCCTCACGCCTAGGTCTGCCTGCCTTCCTCCCAGTTTCCCTTAGGGCCTCTTGAAGCTGGAAGCAGAAAAGTCACTTCCCGGTAGGTGCAGTTGGCATGCCTGCAAGTGTACTTAAACTTTGCGTCTGATCAAGTTATGTGTATTGGATCTGAAACCAGTTAGTCAATTCGTTCAGGTCCCTAAGTGGCGATTTGTGGTAATGTCTACATCAATACGAACGGAGCGGTTTGCTAGCTGGTTTACGTAAAGCAAATGGCTACAGGAAAGAGGGGCTGGCTTCCAGCATTTTTCTGCTAATGAAGATATGGCTGGAAAAGAAAGAGAACAGAAACAAAGTGGGGAATCCATGTGTGCAAAACACTAAGAGGAGGTCCATTTTCTAGGTTGAAGTCAATTTTCCTCTTCCACCCACCCCTCGTTTCTTTCACCCCCGTGGCTGTTTTTGTTGATGGTTGGGTGTAATCATTAGTATTGTGATAAAAATCTGCATATGTCAAACCCCCAAGTTCAAGGCTAATCTATATTTTTAAGAGAAACTGGGGTGCTGATATAAATTCTACTTGGAGACTTACAGGAACGACTGATACCAGGAAAAAAAATAATAAAACAACTGTGTGGTGTTGTGGTGTTGAGTTCCATCTCTCAACATTCCTCTTTTGTATAAACAGTTTCTGCAGGGGAGGAAACAGCCAGTCTAAGAGGGAATTTATTTAGTGTGTGCCTGCATATGGGCTGTATCTCTTTACTACTGCAGAGTACATTGTTTCTAATAATTGTGATGGATTGATACTTATGACTGGCTGGCAGAATTCCTTTAGCATGTTAAAATATTACTTTTATTCCTTGATCTAATGCATAACCTGATGTTTCAGTCAGTTTTCAAATGTAATAAACAAACTTTTAAAGCAAATACCCCTAAAGAAAAGGAAGATGCTTTGTATCCAAGTGGCTTCCCTTTGAAATCACTGCCCTCTACCAGCCAAGGCACTTAGCAGGCTCATTCTTTAGCTCTGGTACATTCATACGTTCTCAGAGCTTCAGACAAAGGGAAGAAATCCGTCTGCATAAAATACACTAAAATCTGTATGACAGAACTGCTTTGGTTAAAATGGAACAGCTAAAATCCACCTTGTTCTGGTCTGCTAACCTAGGCAGGAAAAAGCAAAATCCCTGACCCAAGCCTGAGACGTGCTTTCTGGAATCCCCCTTCAGAAAGTTGTTGGTGGGAAATTTGGTCTCCGAAATGTTCTCTTACAATCCCATCTCACTGCACTGGGCTCTAAGATCCCTCTGGAAATTTGCCCCCGGAAAAACATTAAGGCTCAAAGGCTTACCACCAATTCACCTCTGATCCAGCAACAATCCTCAGGGCCTTGACAAGGGGCACATCTGACAAGGACAGGTTGAATGGCTCAGCAGCCAAGTGGCTAAATGCAGACTGAATACTTGATTTCCTTCCCCTAATCAATGCACATTTCTGAAAGAAGAGGCTTTAAATCGCGGGTCGCATGAATTTTTATTTCATTTTGTTTTCTTGCATTTTAATTTGCATTCTTTCTTATTTTTGGTTACATCACTTTTCATCATGGTCGTGCTGCAGAAACGTAGAGCACGATTTATGGAGCCTTAACATAAATATGATGCTAGACAGAAAGAGAGCGACATATTAGTTTAGAATTTGCAGACTCCCCCGCGCGGAGCACACATCGCTGATTTATGAAACTGAGATAGCCTGTAAATCCTGAACTTGGGTGCAGCATCTATAAGCTTCCAAACAGCAAGAGACAGAGCCCCTTAGCACAGTCTCTAGCTGAAAGTCACCAGGCCCTGAAAACAAAGGCATACTATATGTTTAGCCCTTTGCTTACCTAGAAACACATCTTTAAAAAATAAGTGCTACACCAAATGGTAGGAAGGTTTTCTCTGCCTCAGTTAATGAGGGATGGGAAAGTGGGTCAGTTGGTCATTGGCCTATTTGCTATCTGATCCAAACCCTTCCTTCCCCCATTCTGCACCATATTCCACAGGGGCATCCTGTGGAAACTCCCAGAGCTCCCTTGCCAAATAGCTTCTGGTTGGCATCAGCCAATGGCAGGCACTGGCAGAAGTCTGCAGGATGGGAGTAAGGGAGAAACCAGGTATTTCTCCCTGTCCCCTCTCCTGTTGCCAATGCCTTGGGTGCCCCCCCTCCCCCCGGAAGTTGCAATTTCTCTTCTGTACTCTAACTTTTGTAAAATAGCCCTCTTGTGATTCTAGCTTTCTCCAAAGGGCTGTGGTTCCTGGGCTCTGTACCAACCCCACCTCCTTCCTTTGTTTCTCTAGGCCAGGGGTAGTACCAGCTTCCTGCTGTTGCTAATCTCTGAGTTGCCATTCCAGCACCTCTGAAATTAACTTCCCTGTATAAAGGGCATAGGCTCTTTTCCTGGCTCAGACCTCATTGATTTTTGGAGATGGCACCACCATCTTCAACTAACAGCAAGCAGACAAGGAGCAAAATACAAGTCTGCTTCCAGCCTCACCCAGTCCACAGCCACCTGAGGACTGTCTGACAAATTTGCCACAATTGCATTTATTACACATTACCTTTATTTCCTCTTCCCCCAGGAGAAAGAAAGCCTCGACTGTGGATCTCAATGAATGCAACTTGAAATGCATTGGAAGGAGTGGGCAGAAGGCTGAATGAAGCACCCCAAAGGATACAGTGAGAAAAAGGGAGAGAAGTTCAACAGCACTGGCGAAAGAAGAATTATAAGGATCACAGGTGATGTCTTGTAAAATGTTATGACTCCTTTAGAAAGCAAGAAATGGCAATATATCTAGAGTTTAAATGGCTCATCCTAATTTAACTTCAAAATCCCCGCCTAATGACTCTTCCAACTCCAACTTAACCATCTTGCTGACTAAGTTATAAATAATTTGACATCTTGGTTGTGTAGTATTTTGCAACCACTTCTCTGCAAACTATAAATGCCTATTCGATTATACATGTGTATAATATTAACAATGTCATTGCTTATACTTTTAAGTGCATAGTATAAATATTGAATTGGGAGTTTTTCCCTTGTGTGTGCTGCTTCCTAAACGTTTTTAATGCCTTTAAAAAGCATAACAGAAACCATGAGTCCTCCACCAGCACTTACCAAGTTACAAAGGCCATAAATGAAAGGTAGAAACTCAAAATGTGCAAAAGCATCACTTTCAAATTAATTAATGTGGGACTAGGTTGGGACAACGTTGGCTTTTGGTGAGCAACCCTGGCCGGAGGGTATGCAGGAGCTTCCTGGGAGGCTGGACATGCTTGACACCCTGTTATTGGTTTGGCTGTGTGAGTATGTGGGTTATGTAAAAATCAACCTGCAAGCTGTACACTCAAGACCCGTGCTCTCTACTGTATGTGCGCACACATCAATAATTAACGTGAAAATAATCATTTTCTGAAAGACTACAACCTCCACCCCTGAACAGTTGAAAGAGGGATTCCTTTACAGAAGAAAGATGGCTATATTACCTTTTAAAACATGAGCATTTTCATGAAATGTGGCAGTTGTAGGAGACACACAAGTTAGCTCAAGGAAAAACTACTTCTTGAGCAGGGTCAAGTATGTCCGCCCAGTCTCTCAGGCTTCGGAGTTGTCTGGGAATGCCCAGAGTTGCCTCTAGGGCACCACACCGTAGGCCTTAATGGCAATGCGTTTTAGGTGTGGAGACTCTGTGAATATTTTCATGCACAGAGTTTACTGAGGAATGCGCTTGGGATCAACATGCCCTTGGTGGGGTGAAGGTAGCAGAGTTGGGTTGAGAAAAATGGTGAACTGTGATGCCGACAAAACCAAGGCCTCGTTTGAGGGGGAGCTCCAGAGCTGGCATGTAGCTGCCCCTGGGGAAGGAGATTTATTAACCTGGGGCAACTCCAAGCAAGGGGTCTCTTTTGAGAGCCATCAGGGAAATGAATGCTTCTGTTCTGAAGTGGGGGATGGATCTGGGTAGTGCTGGAAGATTCCACTACAGGGTGGAGGCAAGAAGTAAGGAACAGCTACCACTTTTACCCCTAACAGTGTCCTATCTCCAACAACATGCGAGTTATGTGCTTATGAGACCTGGATTTGGGGTTGTAGTCATGGGCAAAACTACAGAACTAGTTGATTTAAATAAGAATTCCCTTTGGCTTTCTAGGCAGCAGGATATTGAGCCTGCAAACACTATATAGCTAAAGAGAATTGGATGGCCTACAGGACAAACTCAGAGGCACTGTCCCAGTCCCTCACGCCTATGACCTCCTTAGTTGGGTCATAGCCAAGAAAGACAACCAGAGCTACAGGCTCATCCAGCCATGGGGCATGCCCCTGAGTGCCACCATGCCAGAGAGAAAGGCATCTTTGTGCAGGTGGCAAATGAGTTTGCATTAGGGGGCATGAGTTCATTAGTACAGTGAGGTTTGGGAAGTTGGTGACGAGCTGCCACTTTGCATTTGGTGATTCCCTTTCTGAACAGGTGGCAACTGAGTGACAGGCACTCTCTGAAGTGAAGGAGGCCATCTGTGTTTTTCACATTGTGGAATACTGGATCTTTCCAAGTCACACAGTTGGGAAAACAGCTGAATTGCCTTCTAAGTTCCTCATATTATGATACAAATATCCACCTGATGTGCAAACATGTGAGTCACAGCTTATGCTGGAACCAAATGAACCATGTCTGCGAAAATCCAGATAGGAACTTGATGAGTGGAGACTATAGCTATTAAAAGAGGAGATCTAAACAATTAAAAGAAGAAAATATGAAAACAAAAAAAGAAATATACCACGGTCTCCAAAACCTACACTAAAAGTTTTCAATGTTTTGTCTCTCCTTAAACACACACCCACTCACACCATTCCCAGTTTGAGACTCTGGACTGGGCCTGTCTTCAGCATGAAATATGCCAACTATTCAGAAGAGAAGCTATGCCAGCAACTCACAGGAAGTAATGGTATCATATACAAGTTCCTTAATTCTGGTACATTTAAGGAGCAGTCTCTCTCCTCCCTCTCTGAACTGTGTTGTGAGTGCTTATGATTTATAGGTCACCGTCGATAATCAAAACCATCTCTGGGTTGAAACTGACAATCAGATCAGGTATCTAAATTAAACAGGAATATGAGTTTCTTTCCAAGGATCCATTACACTGAAAGAATTCTGCTAAAGACACCAAGACATTTATTGAGAACAACTCAGAGCAGGACTCAAACTGTGAACAAAATGGAAAATGTCTCAAAGAGCTCTCAAAATTAATTACAAAAATTAAAAGAAACCTGAAAGAAAGGCTGCTGTGTGAGGAAGATGGAAGTTCAGAGAGCCAGCTGGTGCCCTTGTTTGGAAGCCATGCCAGGCATGACAGACGCACCAACATCTCTGCCGTAAGGACACAAAGAGCCACTGAGATGCCTTCCTTACACCTCTGTGGGGAGACCCTATGGAGCAAAGGTTTGGTTGCTGTTATATAGAACTTAAAAAAAAAACCAAAAACAAAACAAAGAGCCATTTGTTTACTTTGATAAACTGCCTCTCACAGCAGCAGGTTATCTCTCTTTTCTGTTTCTTTCCACCAGGAGGTAAAACCACTGAAAAGCGGTTGAAGATACAGCATTAAAAGTCACTGATCGGACAAAAAAGGGCCATAGATCATGAAACGTGTGATTCGTCCATTTTGAATATAAATGGGAACTTCTAAAAGGCCATTAAGGAAAGCGGCTGGGAAAATGCATTTATTTTTCTTGGTTTTTTTTGATAAAGCCTTGTGTTTAGTGCCAACAAGACCTGCCAGGCAGTGTTAAGTCAAGGAGCCTGGGAAATTTAATGATGAAAGGTACTGGCTGAGAAACCCAGGGGGGGCCCGCCATGCCCGCGTACCCCTTTTGAAGGCACCATCGTGAATCCTTTGTAACTCATGGCTTCAACAATTGACCACAATTAAAAGGGTCAGAGATGGGCCCTTGATCCTAAGACAATCACTGATATTGAGACAGTGGCCTATGAAGTGGCCTGAGAAGCTGCTCTATACTGCGTGGGGACTAACCATCCAGACTCTTGGTCACAGGGAACGTGGACTTGGGACGTATCAAGATGTTAGGTGGTGCAAAATCTGAGAACCTGACAGAAGGAAAGTAAAAGCCACAGGGAAGGAGAATATAGAGAACTGGTACCAGTGGAAAAAACAGAAAAAGAAGAAGGGAGAGAGAGTTGAGGATCTCTTGGATCCCCAGACCAAGGCTTGATGGATTTGCTGGAGTAGCAGCAATGGCATTGGCTGCTGAAGGAAAGAGAGGACGACCGGGAAACCCCATGAGATGAAGACGCGCTGCTGAACCACTAGAACTCCTGAATGTCCCCATGTGATGCTCTTGTTCTTCCTGATCCTTAGCTGTGTCCTTGTGAAGTGGTTACTGTTTCTCTCATTTCCCTGGATATTTTTAAAATAGACTATAAACTGAGGTAAAATGCAGATCATCTTGGCTCCTAATAACCCGAGAGCACTCCCTGCCTGATGCACTAGCAGAATAACATTAAACACGATGGCAAACACTGTAGTTCATTCGCCAGTGTGTCCTGTAGCTGATGGCCTGGGATGGTCAAGCCCGTCGTATCATATTTACTTGGAACTATTGGTCCCCTTTTTTGTTTTCCCAAGGGTTGTTCTAATAAGAGCCAGATGATGTGGACCTGAAATGGGAGTAGGCACACACATAGGACCTGGGGCCTGTGGATATCCACAGTCTCATCAGGGGGGTATTTGTAGCCATGGTGATGAGCTAGAGGCACTTGTCTACACACTGGTGCTTAGCTGTTTGCAAGCCTCACATTCCAGGGTCTGTATGTCATGGTCACTTAGGTAAACAGCATTAGCTGCCCAGGGTAAATCTACATATAGGTACTTTGGTCTCTAAGGATGTCTGGGGTGTTGTTGACAACACCTTTTGCTTCAAGTCACAACTGTTTGCATGTACAGGACCTGCCTGACAAATGTTACAGGGCTCAACATGAGTCCTGTGTGCAAAAGGCACTGACTGCAATGTCTGCTGTTGGTGGTGGTGGCTCCACAGTGGTACCTACTTCATGAGATTGACAGGCGCACATCCATTCTCCTCCAGTTCCCAGCCTGACTCCAGCAGCTTTCAATTACCAATGTGTCAATTACAGACAATGTTATGACTTAACTGGAGGCACCATTTCCTGAATGGGAAAATGGGGAAAAAGGAACGGGGAGATGCCCGTAAAGAGCAAAAGGTACTATATCGTATCAACATGAAACACACTATCAAAGAGAGATGGGAGATGCTTCCTCCATTTTGGGAAAATGTAATCAATTGAATTAGCCCAATTTCAGATTAATGCCAATAAGTATACAATTGACATTTAAAAAAAGATTTTCTTTATTTATTTTTAGAGAGAGAGGAAGGGAGGGAGAGAAACATCAATGTGGGATGGCCTCTTGCGTGCCCCATACTGGGGACCTGGTCTGCAACCCACGCATGTGCCCTGACTGGGAATCGAACTGGCGACCCTTTGGCTCTCAGTCTGGCACTCAATCCCCTGAGCCACACCAGCCAGGGCCACAATTGACATTTTTTGCTAATATTTTTGACCTGTATCTTCCAAAAAAAATCCTGAAGGGATAAACTGGGGCTTATGCTCCTCAGAGGAAGAAATGAAGGTGACAGTGTGCATTTCTTCATTTAAAAATAATTAGTTTTGCTCTGGAAATTGCTCTTTATTCCAAAACCAGAACAAGAGGTGAAGGGGGGCATAAATGGGAACATATGCTTATTGTTTGAGTTGATGACAGGATTAATAAAAGTCTGATTAATAAATAAACAAAAATGGGAAAATGTTACAGTTTTTAAATAATCCATATTCTAACCATTTCTTTCTTCTCTCTCTCTCTCTCTCTCTCTCTTTCTCTCTTAAATATCCCCTTTCACCACTCCACCCTTCCCTACTCCCCCAGCTTTGGGGAGAAGGTATTATTTTAATCTTAATACTTTCCTTTCATATTTGTGGAACAAACAGTGGCAGTATCATAAACAGAAGGAGGAGAGAAATAAGTGAACTCAAACCAGAGAATTCACATCAGCCTTTTTGAAAGTGGAGAAAACAAAAATATCCATCTCAAATCTCAACCCCCTTAGACTCCCCAAACTGTCTTTTTCTTTGTTTGTTCTTACATAAAAGTCTATTTAGGTTTGAAAACCAATTTCTCCTTTTTCTTAGAACCAACCAAATATTGAGTGTGTGCAAAAACAAGGTAGCTTAAAACAAAAAGATGATTATCAGAGGGAAGGAGGAGGAAGGGAAAAGGAAGCAAATAAAGAGATATGACACAAGGGAACTAGGCCAGATGAAGACAAAGCAATGCACTTGACCCACCTGGAGAGCAGACCGGGCCAGCAAGGCGCTCTCAGCCAATTGCTTGGGTCTGCACCGGCAGAAGAGTCGGCATGGGTTCATTTGGCCGAGGAGTGTGTTTCATAAACCTTACGGTGCAGCTATGAAAGCTATCAGGATCTTCCCACGTTTCCTGTCATTCCGTGGAGATTGGCTGCTGGAGTGGTGGGTGGGGGGAGCAGTGAGGAGTGGAGGTGGAGGGGGGAAGAAGGTGTTAGGGTGTTGAAGGGGGAACTGGTTCGAGTGGGAAGCAGAATCACACAGGAATTTATTTTAAGTGCATATACAAAGTGAAATGAGGAAAAAACCCCACTGTATTCCTTTTGGGTCATGTGAGGGAGCCACTGGCAAAGATAATAATATACGAGGGTAGGGAAGAGAGAGAGAGGCAAAGGCTTTCTATTATTCGGGACACCATGAAGCACACTGAGGCAGCTGGAAGATTAAATTAAGTATTATATCTCCTGACCCTATTGCCATGGTTACCGGACAGTGGAAAATATTAATCAACCCAAGTCTTTTCAGATGAATGTGCTTGAAAAAATACAATAAATATAAATAAATGTGTATATCCTCCCTGTTCTGCTGTCTAAATGCAGGAAGCAGCCAGTGTACCACCTGATAGTACAGATAAACAAATAAAAAAATATTCTTGCCCTTCTGAGAAGGCCAATGTCACTTACAGCAGGCAGGGCATGAACCATGGGGCTGACCATTTGCTCACTTTCTCTTTGACTGGCTTCTTCTCCTACCCCCTTCAATAATAAACTCTAATGTTTGGCTTCATTGCAAAGGTAAGGTGGCTATCTATCTCCTTATTCCTAGGAATCCCATTTACTAATTCTCTAGTCAGTTACCCTTGTGCATTAACTAAAGCTGAAGCACACTGAAAGGGAAAGAAAAAGCAAAAAATACATATAAATATAAATATAATCAGAAGCCCAGAACGTCAAAAGAAGACTGAAGAGATTACAGTTCATTTGGCTGTGACTCTAAAAGATCCTTAAAGCTTTACGTTTTATGCGTGTGCTGTAAGTTCATAGCTGTACCTGGTCATCTCTGAATCCCAGACTTTGCTTTTCACTTTACCCCCAGCAACTGACACTGGGAGACTTCACTCTTTGCCCTGATATGTTCTGCCACTGTTCTCACAATGGAAAACTTGAGGAACTGTGGAGCATAACCAAGGAGCGCGGCCACATTAACACTAACAGGCTCACTGGAGCAGAATCTTTCCTGTTCAGCGCCCATGGACTGGCTGGCACCCTGCCACACTCAATATTTTCTTAGTCCCTACTATGTGCTGGACAGTGTGTGTGGGATGTGGAGACAGCAAAGACTGAGGAACATGTATTACGACAGGTTGGGGAGTCAGGGAGGCTGGGGCCCTGAGGTTCATCTTGTCCACAACGTCACCATTTTGCAGATGAAGACACTAGAAACCCCAGTAGATAAGGATTTGCTCCAGGTTCCCAGCTGTGTTTTATTGTGGTAGGCTGCATTTTGCAGACTCTCCTAAGCCCTGGGCCTGGTTCGATTTGATCTGAGAAATCAAGATTATGTATAATATAAAATCTTCACCCAAGGATATGTTTATTGATTTTTAGAGAGAGAGAAGGTTCGGGGGAGAGAGAGAGAGACAGAGAGAGAAAAGCTGATAGGCTGAATCTCGTGTGTGCCCCAGCTGGGCTCGAACCCATAACCTTTTGGTGTATGGGATGATGCTGCAACCAGCTGAGCCACCCACCCCAGGTTGAGATGCCAAGATGTTTAAAGCAAGTTTATTTATCTTTTCATGAAATGTTGCTAGTTCCAAAACCCCTACAGTGCCACTTTGTGTGAACCTGTTCCAGATATTTAGGGATGCCTCAGAAATATAATGGCCAAGTTCCCTCTTATTTTCTCTGTCTCACCTCCTTCGACATCTTTTGCCTATCTAACTCTGTTCCCCCTAAAATGCACAGCATACTGTGAACATGTAGACCTCGTTTTCAGATCTCCTTCCCCTGTTGAATACTTATATTCTTATGTTAACACAGTGCCCTAAAAAAACGCTCTGAAGCTGAGTACAGACCTGCTAACAGAATGTCCATGTGTATTAGCTGGAAAGATCCTATGCTATGACACCAGAGCAGGTCTCCATGTCAGGTCTGGCTCTGACACCCCCTCACCAGGAGCCATGGGGGTTCAGATGGCTTTTCTTCTAGTTAAGCCCTCACCACATGTAGCCCTGACCAAGACCAATCAGCCTTCTCCTTCTGCTGAGGTGCAATTTTACACAGTAGGTGACATTAACTCGGTAGCTGAGTCCCCACACGCAGCCAAGGCAACCACAGGGTCCCAACAGATGACAGGAGGCAGCAGGTTGCATGATCCTGTAAATTATTTCCCCATAGTAACGGCAAGATTACACACTTTAATATGCATGTGGCCTCAGAGAGCCCTCTTCTTGGCTGAACCAAGGCGATAATGCATATTTCGTGTCTAGAAATCCATTGTAAACTGTGCCACGTGGAAGAGTCAGCTTTTCCTAAAGGGTCTGAATATGACTTTCCTCACCTGGCCCCTTCCAGGGACTTATACATGGAGCGCTTCTTCCTTCTCAGTCTCCCTGTGCCTCCAGGTTCTCCAGTTTTATATTCACACCAGGATGGGCTCAGCACCCTTTTCAGTGTTAGTGAACCTTTTTGTTCTAAAGTCTACCTACAGCTTTTTTGTTCCTTTAGATAGGCGCTACCCGATGTGGGTATTTTCTTTTTCAGGGAGAAGAGCAAAATTGTTTCAGTAAAGAGGGGAAGGGAATAAAATAGAGAAACAAGGTGGGGTAGAAGATTCAGAATGGATTGTGCCTACCGTGTACATGACAGATCCTGGGTGTATAGGACTCTCAGTTCAGTACAAAATCCCTCTCACTCCACAGTGGCCCCTAGGAGAACTACAAAACCAGACAGTCCAAGCATATCCTAGCATCAGACAGCAGAAAGAGCCGTGAATCTGGTGGCAGAGAGTGAGTGTGAAATTGAGCTCTGACACTTTTTATTTCTGAGACTATAGGCAAGTTTTTAACACATCTAATCCTCAGCCACCCCGTCAATAAAATGGAATAATTATAATGAGCTTACAAATTGTTTTTATTATATTAGTAGCTGAACATAATAGATGCTCAACAAATGTTAGCACCAAGGCCGACGGGGGGGGGGGGCGCCAAGAATAATATATACAGTCCTTTTGCAAGATGATAATTTGGTTTTGATATAAAGTGACTTTCCCCAAATGCCATTGATCCTATTAGCTAACCAGGCCCCTTTCAATCCACATACAACTCTAGGGATATTTATCAAGGCTCCCAAAGGGGTTAGTGAATTCATGCTGCTGCTCCTCTTCATACCTCTTAACAAAACATGGGGGCGGGGGGAGGGCATGTTCCAGGGAAAAAGATCTGAATATACTACCATGTAATACTCCATGCAGGGAGAAGGGTATTATACTTCAAGCCCAGACGTACAGTTCTTCAGGACTGTCATTACACATATGTGAGTTAGGCAGAGCACAGGATAAAAACAAAGCTTTCATTTTATCACATGGAACCAGTTAAGGGAAATAGCGTGAGCTGAACTTTGGACATCCTGAATCATACTCAATTTATTCTCCATCATCCAACAAGTCATCACCAAAAACAGGCAAAACACAGTCTGGGGAGGACAGTACACATTGGAAGTATACACAGATGCAATGGTACCTTATTGTCCAGACATGAATGAAAACTGTGGCTTAGTGAGACTTGGGCCTTAAATGGCAAAAATAGAACAGTGTGCCTCTCCTCCTTTGTCAAAGGAGACTGCGTGTCTTTGACACTGCTACCAAAATAAGATCTGTGCTGAGGGTCTGTGATGTCTTTTGAATAAATCTTGTGAAAAGATAGCTCTGTACCTATTGTACAAAGGCTCAAATATGAATACTCAAGGCACCTTTTAGACTGGTTAGCAGACAGAGAAATTCATTGCCAATGGATCAAGTAAATTCCAAATGCAGTTTCATAAAGGAATACATGCTCACATAGTTAATGATAATTAATTAGATATTTTCAAGGTGTTCTCTGGTATAGCTACCTTGCCTTTGGTCTCGATTCTCATGGGTACAAGTTGGTTGGAATGGTAGCTACTGGAACAGAATGTTTTCATATTTGGGCTTTGTCAATTATGTTCCTTCCTTTAAAAATACCCTTCCTCATCCCTCATCTGAAGAAAATGGAAATGTAATAATTCGTGTGGATGATCTTAAGAACCTTGAATTTATGGACTTCTCTGAGTCTTTACAGACAACAGAGGCAGCCCTATTCCCTTTGCTGGAAGAGAGCAGTCTCTCCCCACCTAGACTAACCTGCTAGGATCTCACCTGAGGCAGGTTCTTTTTAAGGAAAAAAAAAAAGCAAAAAGCATGTGGTACTCAGAACTCATTGTTACTGCCCCTTATTGCTTGTAGCCTGATAACCAGGATTAGATCTCAGGAGGACAAAAGCAAGGAAATAAAGTACCTGCTCCATGAAGAAAGGGCTTACACACTGAAGGAACTGCAGAACATGGCAAATTTGTTGTGGAACATGGAGCATCCATGGCAATGGATCTAAAGGATGTTGGAACAGGAGAGTTGAAAAATAAGGCAGGTGGTACAAGAATTTAATGGAATAAGAAGACTCTATTATGATCTGGCTAAGATCCTGCAGCCAGTCTTCACAGCCTGGGCTAGTTCTTAGAAGCCGGGGCATGGTGATGGCCTATAGCAACTAGGGTAGGGAAGTAGAACTGCTTTGACACCGTATTCAGGAACAAGACAGAAGGGTCGGGAGACAGAAATGTTAGAAAAGGTTTATTATTCAAGGCTGCAGAACTCACTACCTGACTGTGTTCCTTGGGAGGCCCAGAGAACACTCCCTTCATTAAACCAGTAAAGAACACACTAGTTAGACGAGCTCTGATGTCTCTGTGAAACTCATGGCGGCCGTCCTCTGAAGCTCAGGGTAGACAAAAGGAAATGCCGTCATAGAACAAACTTCCTTAATTTCAATGAGGATGAGAGAATTCTGAAATAGCAGAGGTCACAGAGTGGTAGTGGCACTTAACACTTCAGCGCAGGATGGTTATAATTGCCATAATGAACGGCAGGCTGAGCTGGAACTCAGGCATTTGTGGTGATGGCGAAAGCCATGTTGTTCTGACGGATGAGATAAATGGACAGCTCTTGGAAAAGCAGTCCCTGGTGTGCAACTGAGCCCTCGTAGTGACTGAGTAGTGACTGACTACTGACTCGAGGTGACTATGTGACTGAAGCTGCCTTTCATGAGCTGGGTATTAGTAGACCCGTAAGGCTGGACAGGCAGATGGGCAGACCAACATACCATCATACAATGGAAATGGTAGAGGTATTCAGGACCAGGCCAGGGAAGGTTCAGAGTTACATGAACAGGTGGCCAAGATCCCCATGTCAACTAAATCTGCTGCACGGAAACCTCCCCTCAATCTATGCCATCTGCCTCATGGTAGCGGGATTTCTCTATGACAAGCTGCCAGAGGAGGAAAGAACTTGGGATTAGTTCATGAATATGTTGGAACGATATGTTGATATAAACTGTAAATGATCTGATAGCTTCACTTAAGAGTGGCCGACAAGACAGTGGGGATGGGTCATTCTCCTACAAGGCGGAGCTTTGAGTAGTACATGTGGTCATTGATTTGGGGTGAATATGAAGTAATGGCCTGAGATAAGTTATACAAACACTCATGAGCAAGGCAGATGCCTGGGTGGTCAGGAGCCTAAAGGAGCAAGACTGGAAGTTTGTAAACAAGGAGGTCTAAGAAAGAGACACGTGGATAAACGTATGAGAGTGAGCACAAAGTATGTGGATCCTTTACTCGTGCCCGCCTTGGGGGAGGCGATGAATAAGCAGGAGGATTCATCTTGTGGACATCAGCCATTCTCTTTGCTTGGCTGTGTTAGGTGACTCGCTTCGTGGCCAGCAGGGTTGACAATGGCGGGGGAGGTTTCACAGAGGAAGTGATATTTTAGCTGTAATGAAGAAGGAATCTGTATTTGGTGGGTAATGGCTACTACAGCTAATAACATTGGCTACCACTCACTGGGGGTATGTTATGTGCCAAATGCTATGCTAAGCATTTTATACCTATTTTCAAATTTATTCCTCATAATAACTCTATGAATTAGGTCCAATTATTATGAATCCTATCTTACATATGATGAAGTTGAATATCTTGAACTATTATTTCTACTACCATTCTATACTTCTACTAGTGCTACAAACAACCCTTGGTAAAGAACAAACTTTGTGTCCATCATCTAATTTAATCATTGATAGCCCTATAAGATAGGTATTATTATCCCTCTTTTACAAGGGGCAAACTGAAGCTCAAAGAACCCAGACATCTGTCTGTCTTGCTTACTCAGATCTGAGGCTGCCGCAGTTCTTTATGTCACTCCCGCCCCTGCCTAAAAGTCAGAGGTGGAAGGCTGGTGATGGCGGACCACTGGGCTTGATCAAATTGTTATGAGTGAGCAAATGAACAACTGAATGAATGAAATGATGAACGAGAAGCACTGCCGATGCTCCTCGCCTTCCTTAGAGGGCGGTCGTTCCCCTTGTTTCCTCTCTCTCTCTCCCACACATGTGATGATGTGGGCAAAATATAATGACAACTGAGCTGGTCTTAGTCATCTTTACATTCTTGATATTTTATACAAATTTACGTTTTTCCTCATAAATAAAAAAAGACTAATGTTTTGAGAAATAAATAAACGAAAATAAAGAGAGCTATAGTGTATTCATTGCAAAGTGTGCATCCCAAATGCTCTTGAGGCTTTTCCAGGTGACTTCCCACAATACTCTGAATCTCATACAGGCCAGGAAACCTGCTTTCTGAAGGCCCCCTTTCCACACCTTTATCTACATAACTTTCATTGACCTAAATCAGATTTGTGTGTGCAGAAGGGCAGCACAATTGAGGCTCGGCAAGTCTTGTCGTCTTTTTGTTAAGCTTCCCAGGCTGCCAATTACCAATTCTGTGCTCTCGGGGATGTGCAGGACACAGCACATTAAATTGGAACAGAATGTACTGGCTAATGATAAGCAAGTCAAATATGTAAAGGGATTCCTGGGTAATGAAGATGGAGTGGAGGTCTGAAGACAATAAGATAGGGCTTAAACTAGGATGGAGAAGCAAAAGGGAGAAAAGAGACAGAGACAGAGAGATACAGAGACAGAGAGAGGGGGAGGTAGGAAAGGAAGAAGGCGGGGAGGAAGAGAGAAAGAGAGGGAGAAAAAGAAAGTAAAGGGAGAACGAAAATGAGAATCTGAGGCTATAGTTTCTTTAGAAGTATGTAACGGAGAAGGGGCTGGAAAATAACCCCTTGAAATGATTTATGGCTAGAGGGAGCTGGGACCATTTAAAATCTGTCATGGAGGAATCCGGGACTCTATTTGGGAGACATTTCTTTGAGCTATATCTATGTCTAACCATTTTGATCATCTGACCAGCTGTTTAAACGAAATAATTGTGTGGCTGGACTGATGGGCTAAATCAGTCAAACAAGCCCATCTGGAAGATGATGTAGAGTCAGTCAAAATATTACATTCTCTGTGCAAACGCAAACACATTGTTTCCATTGGTCATTTGCCATTCATGGGATATAACATAGAACTAAGTAATCCCTGTGAAGTAAATTTATATTCAAAGGCAGAAAGCAGGGGAACACATGTCAGCACCTCTATTGCTCACTCTTGGCCATGATCATTAAACACTAACCCATAGGTTCTTTTAAGAAGATAATGCCATGACCTATATGAACACATTTTGAAAAGTTAAACAAGTCACACAAAATCCTAACACTAAGTACAATCACAGCTAGAAAAAACAGCACTAAATTCCTCTCATGTATCTGTGGCTGTACACAGGAAGTTAGAGCAGTATGTTCCCTTTTGTAATCAAGGCTTACATTCTACCATGGCTGATGTCCATGGAATGAATGGTTAGAAAAGAAAATACTAGTGTGTGTGCATGTATACACACATGTATCTATAACAGTACACAACAGATAATACATATTCAAAAACATGCAAATATATATTAACTACCCAAACTTTATCACCTTTACACTGTATGCAAATTTAATTGTTTGAATGATCTAACACATGACACGAAGCTGTGACAGGGTTGTGATTAGAAATTTCAAATACCACCACTTCACAGGTAATTTTCAGACATACCTCCAGCTCAGCACTTTCTCGGGAATGACAGTTCAAAGTGCCTGTAGACCATTAGGAATTTTCTTTTGAAAATTGTGTCTTGGAACCAGTGTATCTAAAAATAAAATCATCATCTTCTACCCCAAACAATTTTCCCTCTATTCCTCATTATTTTGATTATGGGGTAGGGAGCTTTGTCCAATTTGCTCACAACTATATTCCCAAGGCCCAGAGCAATGTTTGGCACATAGTAGGTGCTCATTAATCATGTGGTCAATGATTTGGGTGGGTGGATAGATGGATGGAACACTGACATCACTATCCTCTCCACTTTGGGGCTCATCCCTGATACTTTCCTTCCTTAGTCACACACCACGCCCTGTCATGTCTCTCCTGAATGTTTCTTTGCATTTGCTTCTCTCACTGGATTGAGGGTGGGTAAAATGAGATTAAGCACATGAAAACACTTGATAAACTATACAATGCCATGCACATTTATTATTCCTTTCAACTTCTGCTTGCTAGCACCCCAGTTGAGATCATTATCATCTCACAAATTTAATAGGCTGATCTTGCCTGTTTTTTTTCTTCATATCATTCCTTCGTATCCTCCCCACAGTCCTATTAAAGTACAACTCCTAAAGCTCTGTCATGATTATGTTGTTTCACCTTCCAACACCTTCAACAAGAAGCTCCCTGTGGCCTATTTGATTCCAACATTATCGCAATGGTCCATGTTTGGGGATCTGCACATTTGTCCACCTGAGTCTCCATTCTTCTGCTCCTCTAATAGGCATGGTCAGCTCTGCTTTCATGATGTCCTTCTGTATATTTAGCAATAAAATTCATGGGTGAACAAATTACAGGTGAGTGTTCCTTCCTATCTACCTTTCAAATGCTATGTCCAACCCTACACAGCCTTCCTGCTGCCTGAGTTTGGGTTAGTATTCTCAGGATATGAGGCAAGAACTCCGAAGGCATATGGTTTGTATTTGGGAAGAGCAAGGGTGTGGGACCACAGTGGGCAACTGTGAGAAGAGTATTGGAGATGGTGCCAAACATAAACCTTAGAACTACCTCACCTGTGAGGTAAGGGAGCTGGGCTGTTGGTTATGTTATTGGAAGAATGTAAACTCCCAATTATTTTCATCTGCCACAACTCCAGAAGAAACCCTCATGTACAGAGATGTAAATCCTGAAATAGTTCAGGTCTACGCACCGCTATTCAATAGAAATATAATCTGAGTCCCAAATGCAACCTGCATATGTAATTTTAAGTTTTCTGCTAGCCACATTTAAAAAGGTAAAAAGAAACAGGTAAAATTAACCTCAGCAATGAATTTTATTATTATTTAATGTTATATATTTTATTCAACTCAACCTATTACCTCAAATATTATTATTATGTGTAACTAACATAAATAAATTATTGAGATTATTATATTTTTTGGTAATAAATCTTTGAAATTTGGTGTGCATTTGATACTTAAAGCACATCTCAGTTACGACGAGCCACGTATCTGTGCTGACTAGCCACATGTGGCTAGCGGCTGCCACGACTGGGTGGCACAGGTTTAAGGTATGTGGGCAGGCCGCTTACAGTGTCTGCTCTACATGGTTTCTAGTCACTGAGATCATCTTCTTTTGACTGACTATCTAAAGTACTGATCTAAGAGTCAGAATACATTGTTTAGAGCTTTTATTTATGTGCTATTTATGTGTTATTATGTGGTTAGGTTTTATTTCCCTGAATAAAGCAGTATACTTCTAGGATTTACTGGTGATCCTTTCTCATTTGTTCCTCTTTGATTGCTTTATTCAATTAGCTTTTGCCAAATGATTGATTCCCAGAAGTCACCTGATCCACAGGTCCCTAACCTTCTACACGAAACAAATGATTATGAATTCCCTGAGAGGGGAGCAATGGGGAGATCCCAGGTCAGGTCTCAGCAGAGGGAGACAGTTAGCTTTGGGACTGGTAGCTGGGAGACCCTGCCCTGAGCAAGACACACCAACCACCTTGCCGACACAAGAATTTTAAAGGCCTCCATGCAGGGAGATGCGGTCAACTCCTCCAATAACAAACTTGAGTGTTTAAATAGATTTTGCTATGTGAAAAAAGTCCCATCTATCTAACCTAAAAGATCCTTAAGCTGGAGTTTTGTTTTTGTTTGTTTCCTGTTCTGCTCTATTGCCTGCCTTCATTTCTGATTCCAAAGAGGTCTTTGAATTGCATAGGAGGGTACTCGGTGACCAGTTTGCCATTAAAAGGTCACCATGTCTTCCTAGCTAAACAAAACAAGGGCCATTATGCCACAGAGCAAACAGCACTGATATCTGTGGCATAAAAGAGGCAAAGCGGCCAAAGCAAGGAGAGTTTGCAAAGTCTAAGTCTTGAAGACACTAAGTGGTGTTCATTGTCTTCTGACAGAAATGTGAATTTCCAAAGTTTCATTGAGGAAAGCAGATAGAAGTAAACATTTCCAAACCCATCAACTCCATAGGGGAAGAAAGGGGGCAATCTGTTGAATTCCAGAGGATTCAAAATGACCCATCCTTCTTGGCCTTGAGCCTAAATATTTTTCCAGTAGTCAAACCATTAGTAAATAAGACAGAAGGTTTCCCTTGGAAAGAACACATTTTCTCCATTATCAGTTATTATTATCAGGACTACAGGCCCATTTCTTTCCCTCTCATTATCTAAGATAACATGTTCAACATTTACTCAGTCTCTTTTTAAGATTTTCTATGAATTTTCTCTTTTTAAAATCTTTTTTGTCTTTCTCTAAAATCTTATTTATTTTGAAATTTTCACTTACCTTTCTTTTAAATAATTTTCTCCTTCCTTCTTAACTGCTTTCTATTCCTCTCCGCCTTAGGCCTATTATATTCACTCTCATTCGTAGGTTGTCCTACTTTCAGAATCGTGTACCTTTGAGCTTTTACCCTGGTCAATTATTTTTCCTTTTCATTTTTGACCTTCCAAATGAGACCACCTTTCTCTGCTCCTGGTTCTTCCTGGTCACATGTCAACTGTCTAGTCTTTCTGTTCTCACTTCACCAGAGTCTCTCTTCCCAGGGATTTCAATGGTTGAGGGGGTCAGAAGGCAAACCCGGTACTTCTCTGTGCTTCCTCTAGGGCAGGATGAAGTGGAGGCGCCTCTACACCTGGGTCTGCTTCTTTCACCAGCAGTTAGCAGCAAGTAACAAATGGGTAATAAACTTCACTCAGAAATTTAAGTGGTAATACTTACAAACTGCTAGGGATTAAGGCTATTTCATTTTCAAAACAAAGATTTCTATGGAAAGAAGTAGGTTTATTAGTAGTTTAGAAGCTAAAATTATAGTATTTTAGGTACAAGGAAAATTACATATTTAAAGATAAAAGAAATTATGGAAACTGCTGCCATTTGGGGTTGGTTCACAAAGACTCATTGTATACTTGATTTAATTTCATGCTGAGCACTTTTTCACAAACTCAAGTCTGGGATGGAATGGCAAAGTTTTCTTTTAGATAATGCATCCTTTTTAAAAGTGTTTCTTTATAAAAGACAAGCCACAGACTGGAGGAAAATATTGGCAAAAGACACATTTGATAAAGGCCTATCAACTAAGACTAGAAGGACCAAAAAAACTATCACCAAACACAATATGCAAAATAATATTTGGGCCCTTAAGAATTTCAGATTACCAGATAGAGCACCTCTGAACATCACAGTGTAAAAACTAAAACAAAAACAAACAAACAAATCCCAAAGAGCTCTCTGCTTTTCAAAGCAGTTACAGAGTCTTAGCCTTGGTTTGTCATTCTTAAACTAGGTCTCCTTGTTGATGGGTGGGTTGGATACTGTGTAGTAGATGAGGGAGTGGCTGTTAAAATGGCTCTGCTATTCTCTAGTTGGGGAGTCTCATCAATAAAACACAGAAAATAATATCTACCTTAAAAGGCTGTAAAAAGTTTAGACTAAGGTTTGGTGCATAACCAAGCTCATGACTTTTACTTAAATTAACACATAGGCTCTACTAACAGGTTGGGGAAGGGGGATATCTCTGATTCACACTAAATCCATACTTGCTATATCCCAAACCCCTATGTCATCTCCCTCTCCCTGGTGAGTCTTGTGGAATCCATTGTTAGAAAATATGGTAAAAGTAGAGAAAGGTATAAATCTGTGAAAACTGGGTAAACTATAAGAAAAGGTCTCTCTATTAGTTGGGATCCCGCTCAAAATGGTGAACTCTCAGACAGACAGATTTTTTTAAAAAATCTTATTATAGTGCCTAAAATTCCAGCAGTAAAAGTAGTGGTTTCTAGCTATAGGTCTTTAGAATCCTGAGTTTGCAAAGGTAGTATTTTCCCATAATGAAAAAGATTTCACAAGCCTTGATGAAAATGCCAGGTTCCTTTCCTTTTGCCTAAAATTGCAGCAAGTTTGCACGAAAGCATTGGTTATCTAATGATTCACAGAAGTTCCTATTGTCAGTTTATATATGTCTGTGCTTAATAAATAGAGGAAGGAGCATTCATTATTATTCAATCAATGAAGATTGGCATCATAGCATAACACACATGAGTTTCTATGAAAAGATTTGAAATTATTTACAATTTGAAAAAAATCAAGCCTAAAAAAGGAAGAACACATGAAAACTATTCAGCAAAGAACTTTTAGACACAGTATGTGCCTGGAAAAATGGGATCTCTTACCACTTATTGAGGCCCTAAGGCTAAGTGATTCCTGAACTTGTGACCACACGTGACCTTCCTGGGTATACACACTGCTAACAGCATCTGAGGTGACCTGCAGGGGTGGGTTCATGCTGTCTCTCTGTGATATGGTGGTCCTGTCCCATGGGCAGAGCCCACTGACATACTTGGGAGCATGCCCCATGCCCGTGGCATTTTCTCACGTCTAGATGGCTTAGACAGCCTTGCAAATGGCCACTGATGCTGGATGCTTGGCACATTTCACTGCAATTTGTGTGGTGCTGGGGGAAAGAAAGTCAGTTTGTTTTTTTTCATGTATATATTCTGAAGGAGCAGATGGCAAAGAAAATATGAAAGGAGATGGATGAAGTTTTCTCTCTTCCACCTCTTCCTGAAGTTTCCTCTCCTTGGCTTTTGCCTTGCCTCTTACAAGGCCCTCACAAAGAAGACATTACATCTTGAAGAAATGCCATCCTTTATGGAAGAAACAACTAACCAAACCTATAATATTTAGATGTGACAATTAATACCTCTGTCACTGAAAATACAAAAGAATAGGTGGTTAAATAAAGTCCAGCCAACTCACTGACAGTACAAAGGAGATGATCGATTGATTTTGAGAACATGGGTAAAAAAACTACAAGTGAAACTTTCAAAATCCCTATCATTTCAGTTTGTAAACTCTTCAGGTAAATAGTAGCTTTAGCACTACAATTATAAATTGGAAAAATGACATCCTGGCATCATGCCAGAAGCCATGGTAAGTAGTTGACATGAACGTATGAGTGCGGGGAGGACAGAAGACTGAGTATGAACATGGGTTTCAATGGAATGATTTCTTGCCTGTCATCTAATTCTGGCCACAAACCAGTTCCAGCCACCTTTATGGACACCTACTATGTGCAAGGCACACAAACAGCCAATCCTGATCATTTTTTATACATAAACACATTCTCTTCCTATGACTTGGCTTACTGTCCTGGAAAATGACAGGCAATCCTTTAGAATTACGGAAATGTCATACTGGGAAGAACCAGAGAGATCAGCGAGTCCAACCCCTTCATTTAAGATTTATAAACTCTAATGCTCCCAGAGAAGGATGACTTGGAAAGTTGACACTCAAATGAGTGATCAGGACTGGAAGCGAGGCCTCTGAATTTCAGTTATGTGCCCTTTCCATTAGAATATATTCATGTAGTAGAAACAGAAAGACAAAGGAGTGAGAATAACTTTCATGGCAATTAGTTTTATCCCACCTCCAAAAGGGCTAAAGAACCAGCTTGACCGAGGTGTTCGGATCATGGAATGAATTAATTAATCCCGTCACTCAAAAAATCTTTTGTTTTTCCTGTGTTATACTTGGTGTGGTAGAGAATCCAACAATAAAACAATGTGGCCCTTGTCTTCCATGAGAACCCCCCTTAAAGGGCAAACATCTTGATGTGAATCTTATTAGGATCAGCACACATTCTATTAATCTGTCTTCATCTGCACTTGTGTTGTCAGAAGTCTTGGTTTTCCACATTTGTACACAGTGTTTCCCCCGATGGACTGAGGGCAGAATAAATATTTGCCCTATTTTCATGGAAGGCCAGCACGCTTGAGCAATTAGACAGAAGCTCTTATTCCCCCCTCCCTTCCGCCAACCATTCTATGCAACGTGGTCACATAAAAACAGTCTCCAAGACGGAGGGGAAGCTGTGACCTACGGAAGCTCTCCTGCCATATAGACCTCAGGAGAAAGAACTTTCCCTGTGTTTGGAAGGCATTTTCCAATAACAATAAACAGACCAGGTGCCAAACCAGAAGCCAGCAAGATGAAGGCATAACAACTGAGGTTTTATAAACACTGGTCTCTCTCCCCACCTCTGGAGGTTCCTGTTGGTGATTTCTCATCTTTGAAGTTTTAGCATACATGTTTAGTAACAACTAGTGAAAGTCTACATATAAGAGAAAACCCAGGAAAAATCAAAGCTATGCCATTATATTTCTAAAACTTCATGCACAAAATCAAGTAGCTGTAGCTTGAGCTATGCAAAGGTATGCTATTTATGTGCCGAATGTTAGTGAATAGAAAGAATCTCTCTCTTAATTCTTTTGCAAACCCAACACTGGTATACTAAAACAATGAAAAAGATTTTTTTCATGGGAAAAGAGCTCTTAAAATTCACTTAGTTTCAAGAAGGGCAAACAGAAAAAAAGAAGAGGGCGCACAGGTTCTGAGTGGGGATATGGTATAGATAACATTTATCTTGGTGTGAGGGCACGGTTTTAGCTGCACACCCGTGTACCCCAAGATACCACTAAGTCTAAATATACCACTGTAAAAGGTAAAAGGATGAAAGTCCCTATCCTTGCCTATTCCCCTCAGGACCAGCAGCCAATATCTCCCTGACCTCTTAGAAAGACCCAGAAAGAGTTCAGGCTTAATCACTTGTACACAATACACCCTTTGCAGCCTTTTAATATTTCCAGTAATTTTTTCTTATGAGTTTTGAGCTAACGTAATTCTCAAGACACTTCCCTTTTAAGCCTTACGCCAGCAGAGGCGAAAGCAGCGAGCTCGGAGACAAAGCAGGGCACAGCCAGACACACGATTTACCCCAAGCTTCTGGCTCTTGGTGGCCTTAATGACAAAGCTTTTAACTTTGTACAATCCCTGCCTCTCAAACAAAGACATGATTAAAAGAAGGTGGGGGGAGGGGAAATAACATAAAGATGGAGATGTACAGGAGGCCGGCTTGGTCCCTGTCCGGCACACAATCCATTCCCGGCCAGGAAAATGATTGCCGCACAATGGCCAGTATGGCCAGCCCAGGGCAGCTGTGAGATATAAATTGTCAGCAATGACCATAAGCACTCAGAGAAACAATTTAATTCCTCACTTCCGCCATCATGGGCTGATATATTCTTTCAAGGTCATTACCCAAGGCTAGAAGGGTCACTTGATTAACGAGTGACAGGCCCAATGAGGGCCAGTGTGCTCAAGCAAGGCCTTATATTAATTAGACAGAAGCTCAGGAAAATAAATGTTACAGAGAAAGGAGGGGCCAAGTCTTTGGCATAAGCTGTGACCTCGCCACCCCCACCCTGTTCACCCCACAAAAGATAACACCCTGACCTTGATCTTTAATGCTATACTTTAGCTTTGTTTTAAAACCTATAAAATATAAAACATAAACCATGCTTCGTTTTATATTCTAAATGACCCAGGCCCTGGCCTCCAGTTTTGACACTGCCTTTGTCTAACCCTTTCTCACTTAGTTATTCTAATTTATTGGTTAATTCTAAGTGGGGATGGAAAGAACTGCTTGCTCTGAACTTCACATCTCAGAAGCAGCTTAAACCATGTTGATCTGAGCCAAGGGAAGCCTGAGAATGATGACACTTCAGTGTTTTAAGCCCAGTGGCTAATAATCTAGCAATTACTCTTTAATAAAATGTCATTATCTTGTTTAAGGAGTTAAGGAGATTTGGCGATAACAGGGGACTTTCAGGGCAAGGGACCATTGGAAGGAAAAGGGGCTTAAACACACCCTCTACTCCTCTCCCAGTACACTGTATCTCTTTGATTATATCTATGCTGAAGTCTCGCTTGAAAAGACACAAAGGAATAAATTCCTAGGGGATTTTAGTCAATTCGAACCATTCATTTCCAACACAAGAGACAAATGGTTTCAGAACAGAGTTTCTTTTCCACCAACCGTCAGGAAAGGTTTTTTCTTCCTCCCACCCACTCACCATTTTGATCCCTGGTCCCACTGGAAAAGCAAGCCTGCTGTCTCAGGGGGCCCAGGCTTAGGTGTTCTCTGTGGACGCAGAGCAAAGCTATACGTTTGTTTGAATTTTCCAGAAATCCATCGCTAACTGTTAAAGTGAGCTCAGGCAGTGAAGGTAGGAGACTTAGATGTCACTCAGAACGGGAAGGGTTGTTGGTAGAACTTTCCAGCAAGAAGCCAGATCTAATATGTGTTCTGTCAAAATGGAGGAAAGAGATTTCACTTTGGAAGCAGGTCGTTTCTGTGATCTCCTATTTGGCAACACCTTCTGACTCAACACTGTATGTACAGACAGGTGGGAGGCAGCTCACACATGGTCCTTCTGTGGGCTAGGGGGCCCAGTGCAGCCAACAGTGTCTGAGGTGGCCTCCAGTGGTCCCTATATCTCCTGGCATTTGGTCCCTATGCCATCCCCTCCCCCAGAGTGTAAGTGGGACCTAGGGACCCACTTCTATCAAATAGAATAAGCAAATGGGATGCAGTGTCGCCTCAGAGGTTAGGTTACAAAAAGACCACGACTTCTCACTTGCTTGGTCTCACTCAGCCCTGGAACCTTCAGTCCAGAGGAAGGAAGCTGCCATGTGTGAGCTGCCCTATGGAGTTCAAGGCCAGGAGCTGATGGTTCCAGCCAACAGCCGCACATGGTTTGGAGAGGATCGTCCCCAGTCCAGCCTTGAGGCGACAGCAGCCCTGGCTCACCCCTGGTTTGCAGCCTTATGACGGACTTTGAGTCAGAAGTATCCAGCTAAAGTGCACCCAATTCCTCACCCACGGAGATTGAGATAATAAATATTTGTTGCCTTAAACTGCTAAATGTTGGGGCATTTGTTCCAAATAAAAAGATAACTAATTTACCCATGAATTCCAGTGACCCTTCTATGTACTGCATGATGTTATGCAGAACAATTCAGTGTTTTAGTTTCCTTTTCTCTAAAATGGCAGCAGTCCCCCAGAGAGGCTTTCGATATGAATTAAATACCTACAAGGATTTGATTTTGTTGGTGGGAAGGGAAATTCTATGCATTATCAGCATATTATGAGTAACCAATGTACACAACCTTATCAGATTTATCAGTTTTGTGGAAGATGTAGTATCATTATCAGGCACGATTATTACGCTATATTTTACATCTCTGAACTATCTGTCCTTGACGAATATCAATAGAGCTACTAGCCAACAAATTTGCAAAAACAACTTACACACTTATTCATCCATCCATTTCTCCAACTACCCATCCTTCTATCCATTCTTTCAACAGATATTTATTGAGCATGCAAGAGCACTGTAGGAGATATAAAAATGTATTCAATACGGTTTGTGTCTTCAAGGAGTTTACAATCCAGCAGGGAAGACAGTATGTGGGCACTAATTATTATACTAGAATCCAAAGTAGAAGGTGATGAGTTTCCTGAGAGCAGAAAAGTGTGGTGGGAATTCAAAGGGGGGAGAATTCAGCTCTGGCTGGGGGTGGCTCAAAGAAGGAATTGACATACACATTAGCACTAAGGAATGTGTTGTGAGTTCTTGTTCCTCAAGTATCGATGATGTGTTGATCATAACCTCTCGTTCAGCCTTGCTTTGACCACCACCATACATCTGAAGTGCAGTATCAGAATAGAGTTATGGTCTGCAGCCAGACAGCCAAGGTAACTGGCACCCTGGGAATCACGCCCAGGACCACGGCTTCATTACACCAGCTACATTATAATGATACATGACTGAACATCAACCTCCTGGATATAGGATAGGCATCTGGCTGTCCAGCCTTCTGAATTGGGAACAGCACGTAATGAATCCCCAGTTCCTTAACATGTTTAACAATTAATAAGCTAGGGTTTCCTTAAAGACAGCAAAGAATAAAATATGAGCATAGCAAAGATGAGGTTACACAGCACAAATGCACTGTATGAAAACAATACGTGTGACAAAGCTGCAGCATGAGTAGCTTTTCCTCTACTTTAAAATACAGTAAAATATATTGGAGGTCTGTATTGTCTGGACATTGGTGGGATCCACACACGTTTCATTCTGCTGTTTAGACCCCCTGTATTAGATGATAATTTTGCCCATTGGGCAGAGTGGCTGCTAAGAGAAAAGCTGCCCTGGTCAAAAGATTTGCTATTAATTTCAGGTGAGCTCATTAAAAAAAGCCTATATGGGAAAGAAAAAGAAATCAGGGAGTTTGGTGCTAAGGAACAGGACAAATAAAAAATATCTGGCCCTTCTAGAGAAGCCAGTTCAGCAGGCTTCACTTGCCTGATGTGCTCAACCAGCCTCCCACTGAGAGAAACAGCTTGGCACCCATGAGATCCAACAAAGGTGGTAGACTTAATTAAAGAGAAAAAACAAGTCCTGCATAAAATAGTCAGACAAGAAAGGCAACAAAGTTCTGGATTAGTATTTCTTGAAGGGAATGTTGATATTGAAAGATTTTCAAAAGCATTTAAATCATAGGAGATGCTGACTGAGGAGGTGGGAAGAGATGGATATAAGCCCACTTGGCACTTCCTGCCCCCTGGAGCCTGCTGAGGTCAGCCTACGGCCTTGACCGACCTGCTCTCTGTACTCTGCTCTGTATCCATGTGACAAATGAGAAAGCAGCCATCCGAATCTGCAAGAAAAGTCCAGAAAGAGGCATACTTCTGAGAAGTCAATGGCACCGTAACTTTATGCCTTCACCTAGATTGTAATTCAATGGAAAATAATTTCCACACTCTGAAATTCTGATTTCAAGTGCTGAAAAATAATCGTGTCATTTGTGATCGTTGCTGTCCTATGCTAAGTGAAGTACCTGCTTCTCAGTGGCTCAATTAGGTGATCTTAGGATGCATGATGGCACACAACCACTTGGCGACAGACACTTCGTGGAAAGCAGTTCCCTTCACGTCCAAGGTTCAGCTCTATGAGGGAATTTTTAGGGAGGGTGGAACAACTAGCTCATATTTGGCTGTTGAAATGTATTACTTGTGTCTCAGGTTAATTATCTTCCCTCTAAGCAGTTTAGCTCTGATATGACCAGAACTTCTAAAGATACATTTCCATGGTTGGAAATCTGCTTCCCTCACCCCAGAAGTTAGGGCTGGTTTTTCAGTTTTCTAAATCAGATCTCCTCAAATTGCAGTATGCACACAAAACTGCCAAAATGATGTCAATGCTACTGGTGTGAACCGCTTTTTGAAAAAGTTTCCTATGACTTTAACCCTATCAACATTTCTCTGTGTTTCTGGAAGCTTCCATTGATTAAGATAAGTTCATTAGGTATGGCTTCTGAGGTGGCACCTTTTATATATTTTGCTGTCCATGTGCTTTCATACCACACAATGGTTGTTCACTTATCTCCATTATCCCTTTATTGTGATCTTCATGAGGTCAGGCCTGCATTTTATTCACCTCTATAGCCCCAGGGTCTGGCACAGAAAATGCTTGACAACCAGGTGTGGATTTGAACTGAAGCCTGTCCCTGGGTGCAGACTAAACATCCAGTCACCAACTGGGATAGTTCTTTAGGGTAGAAACATGCCGACATGCTCAGACTCTAAAAGCTGTGTTAAAGCTGCCAATTAATAGCAGAGAGGAATTATAATTATTTTTGGTCAAATACGCTAACTACCATTATTCGTTGGGAAGATTACAGATTGCCTGGCTTTCACAACACTCAAGACCTCTCTGCCTCTTCTAGTGGGAACCTTTGTTTCAGGTATAATGGGTTTGGGGCTCAAGCCGGGCGTGGCCCAGTCATCCTTCTTTGCCCTTTGGTTCTGCTTAACAGGTCTCTGTGGCCTAATGGGTCCTTATCGGTCTCTTTCTACCTTCCAGGTCAGCATTTCCTACTATTTAAATGTTTTTGGAAACCTTTCAATAATAACATCCCCTTCAAGTAACACTAATCCAGAACTTACTTTGCTGCCTTTCTTATCTGACCATTTTTATATAGGACTTGTTTTGTCTTTTTAATTAAGGCTATTATCTTTGATGGCTCTGAATTGTGGATCTGCTATATACTATCTATAGAATGTTGTTATTTTAGTCGTCATTATAAGAAGCAGAATCACAGTCGTTCATTAGTTAACTCTAAAGTGCATTTCATGGCACTAAAGAGAATGGATTCTGGGGCCAGACTGCCTGCATTCAAGTCCTGATTCTACCACTTACAAGCTGTGTAACCTTAGGCAAGTAATTTAACCTCTCTGAGCCTCGGTTTCCTTATTGTCAGAGAAAAACAGTAATTGTACTCATATCATAACCATGAATTTCAAGCGGACATTGTATGCTGCCCAGCAATCATATAGTATTTACATAGTTCATTAGCCATCTCATTCTCCAAGATGGCTATGACATTTTCTCCTTTCCTCTCAAACCATCAAGGTCTTTTTCCCCATCGTCGCTTTTAGCTGAGGACCTTGACTCCTACTTCACCAAGAAAAGTAAAGCAATCAGAAGTGAGTTCCCAAAGGCTCCTGACTACTACATCCACCCATCAATCAGCATCGTTTATATTCTTCTGTCTTGTTACCATCGATAAATTGCTCACACTCCTCCCTACAGCCAGTCCCTTCACTTCATATTAGATCCTAGCCCCCTGTCCAATGAAGGGTATCTCTCCAGCTACCCACTTCCCCTCTTGCATCACCAATTTCCTTCTCTCTTCAGGGCAGATCCTCATTGTCTTGGTGATCACATGCAGCTTCATGGCTTTTAATACCATCTATGTCCCAGGGACTCCAGCATTTCCATCTCTAGCCCAGGCTTCCCTTGTAAAATCCAAACTTTAATATCCAATGAGCAACTCAAGATGTTCACTTGTATTTTTTTAATAGCCATCTGAAAATCAACTCAGTTAACCTAATTTTCTCCTCTAAATCTGACCATCCTCTAAATCAGTCTTAACTACCTTAGTTGATAGCAACTTATCTTGCTGATTGCCTGAGACAAAAGCCCTGGAGTCATTCTTGAATTTTTTCTTTCTTAGAGCTTTCATTGAAATCACCAGGAAATCTTTTTGGTCCTATCTTCAAAATGCACACAGAATCTGACTTCCAACCAATTCTTATCACCCCTACCGTGGGGTCATAGCTAACATCACTGCTCACCTGGATTACCGCAGTAAACTTTCTGCTGCTGCCCTCTGTTCACACCTAAGAAGCCAGAGTGGTCCTCTGAAAGCTGTGTGAGGTCATATTACTCCTCTGCTCAAGACCCTCTGATGGCTCCCCCTTTCATTCAAGGTCAAAGCCAAAGTTCTTCCAAGGGCCTACAAGGTGGTCTATACCCCCACCTGCCTAACCTCTTTGATTACCTATGTCTCTTCCTCTTGCTTAGGTTCCAGCCACACTGGTCTCCTTGATATTCTTTGACACACCCAAGCACACTTCCACCTTCGGGCCGTGCCACTTGCAGTTCCCTCAGCCTGGACCACCCTTCCCACAAATACCCACAAAGGCAACTCTCTCACCTCCTTCAAGTCTTTGTTTAAATGGCTTCTCACTGAGTTCTACTTTGACCACCCCATTTAAAATCACAGCCCATTCCCAGCTCCAGGCATTTCAGTTCCCTTTGTCCAGTTCTGTCTTTGGTTTACTCCATTGTATACATCACCTTCTACTGTGCTCTATAATGGGTGACTTTATTTGTGCACTGTTCGTCTGTCTGACCCAGATAGAATATAAATACTGGGGACCTCTGTCTGTTTTGCTCACTGATGTATCTTACATGCATAAAATAGAACCTGGCATATTTAAGGTGCTAAACCCATATTTGTCGAATTAAAATTAGTTCAGTTTGAATGACAGGTGTTCTGAGGATCACAATCACATAAGATCATATGTATAAAAAGTCTTTAAAAAGTCCTCAAAGTGTTAGCTATCATCGTCATTACAGTTGCCAAATAATAATGATGTCTGAGCCTTTCTCGTGACATCTTGTAGCATAAAGTATATAAACAAATGAATAAACACCGAGATATTTGCCTTGTACCAAAGTACAATCTTTTAGTTTGGTGGGCTGAGTCCAGCTTACAGTGATTCTTGTAATGGTCCCATTCCCCTGGCCCATCAGTGGGGTGGGATGTTGTCACCACTCTTTTTACAGAGAAAAGGATCTTGGAGTGGATTATATTCAGGGGGTGCTCATAAATGTTTAATAACCACCTCTCCAGGAAACACTACCACCACCTTGACTTGCAGTGTTTGCTAAATTTTGTGGTGTAAATATTCTCACCATGGCCGATTTCAAGCTCTGAACATGGTATCACTGAACTGACAGTTGAGAAAAGATGTACAATAGCACACTGTTATGTGGTAGTGTTCTACCATAGAGATAAAATAGACATAAATAACTTCAAGAGCATAAGTAAAGTAAAATGTACTAAGTGATTATTTTCGAGGGTGTAATTAGTTTTAGAGTATAATTTATTTGACTGTAAATTTAAATAATTTACTTTTTAATAATGGTTGTACTGAACAACCTGCTTACCAAGATTCCTGAAAATTTAACCATCAGCTCTCAGGAATTGGTATGAGCAGGTTTCAGCCTGAGGTGAGGCCAGTGTGGACATCTGGCCCAAGCAGGGCTAATCAGAGTCTCTCCCCCAACGATAGGGAAGCAGAGCTGCGAGAACAATCAGGTCCTTCACAGTGCTGCGATATGAACCTGGGGACTGCGGACAACCATCTTCCATTCCCATGAGGACAGGGTAGCAGGAAAAGACAGTCTATTGGGAGAGAATGAAGATCTGCAGTAAGAGACCTTCCAGGGGTGCTTGGTCACCTGTCAATTTCTGGATCAAACTGTTCCTGATGTTGGGCCTTGGAATCCATGAAATGTCCTTATATATTTAAAACAAATTCTCCATCATTGGGCAAGTTTGAGGTGGTTTCCAATGCTTGAGAACAACTGTCCTAAGGTCATACTACGCTTAGTTGTTTGGGGTTTGCTGGAGCTTCACCAATTCAGTCAGTAGTACTGACTATGCCCACCAACAGGTATAGATACCTTTAAATAGAAAAGTGACTTGCTACATGAGTGTATTTGTGTAAGCTAAAAAAAAAAACAAAAACGTTTAATATATAAAGTTTATAACAGGAAAAAATAACAGGTTCTTGGAGATAAAATATTGAGGAGCTACAGCCTCAGTCTATACTGGCAAAAAAGTTGTCATCTGCCAACTCCAGACACTCCTGTACCACTTTTATGATTTTTGCCATAACTGTGTATCACCAAAGTCAATGCACTACAGAAAAAAATGTAATTCATTCAATCTGCATAAAATGTAACCTCATTTAATTGCAACCTAAGTCAAAATATCTATAAAATCATGGGTTTATTGAGAAATGTTGCTGTGTGTGCCACCCACAGTGGTACCCAGGACACAGTGGGCGAAACACCACTTATGCCAGATTCTCTAAATCTGTCCCCACTCTCACATGATTTTCTTCCAGTCACTTTTGCACAGCCCACAAGATTCTGGATTTGTCAGAGGACTACATTTTGAGGCTCCAAGATGGGAGGAACTAATCTGCTATTGTTAAAATGAAGGCAATACATTGGTGCATTTAACTAAGGGATCAATGTTTTATTTGGGAAGATGTATTTTCATAGATTAATTCAATGGCATCCTTTATTACAAAAAGAAAGGATCTCAAAAGGTGAGCAGTGGCTAACCCTACCCTTCACGTTCATGTTAATGTGTCCTATTGTTTATCTGACCTGCACATCTGAAAGAGAACTGGCAATAAGTCACATATCTCCTCACATGTTGGGTGAATAAGAGAGAGGGCTGACTCAGTTATGACCAACTGAATCTACTCAACACAGAGAACCCAAGCCCTGAGTAGATATGATGTTTCTGGCTGATGTCTATCTTCAAAACTTCAGCAGTTGATGGCTCAGAGCTCAGCATCACCAGTACTATTTTCAGCCCTGAGAAAACAAACCTTGGGAGTGTTTTCTTTAGTTTTGATTCCTGCTCTAAAGCTACTCCTTAATGACTTCGGGCAGTAGCCTCTGAGACTTGCAAATACAGGGGCCACAGATGTGCTTAATGGGAAAGTAATGTATGAGCACTTGAGACCAGCCTGCCCAATCCCTTCTCCACACCTGGAGCAGCTCAGCCACTTTTCAGGAACTCCATGAAATAATGCTGAGGCACAACCAGCTTTCTCTTACACATTACCAGGAAAAATTGACGAGTGGTCAAGGGACCAAAGCTGACCAGGAAGGGTCTTGGTTTTATTGAAATTCTATGGATCTTCAAGCCACAAAGTAGTACATTCAATGTGCACAGAGTTCGGTATTTGCTCATGCAGTATTGAAAAGGCCATTGTTTAAAGTAACTTTTCGCCCTGCTTTCATTCTTCATATATTGGCCTCATTGCTCTGCAGTTTTCTGGAATGATATTAAGTAGTCATTTCTGCATTCTGGGTTTTTTTGGTGGGTGGGGGGGGATCTGAGTAAACTGTGGGAATAAAAAAGGTGGAGTAGCCAAGTAACCACAATAGAACATTCTGAACGCTGACCGTGAGTAGTGTGTTATCATCTGGCATCAATGACTTCTACCACTGTTTTTATTTTTTTCACTAACCAGGCTAAACTAAAAAATGAAAAAACCTTCATGTCACTGCCTCCAGCTTTTCATCTTGTGCCCTGTTATTTCCTCTGCTGTAAAGGATTTGGGAAAAAAATTTCACCAAGAAATATTAGAATGAAACATCATTAAAAGTCCATGAAAAAGGAAAAAGTCACCCTCCACTTGCGCACTACACTCAAACCGCAGGTCTGAAGGTGTGTCAATAGGACGTACAGACTGACTACATTCCAGAAACAAAAACCTCAGCATTTCCTTCTAAAATCACATCTCTCTGAAAGAGTCATATAAATTCCTCTCCTTTCCAAGGAAATAATACAATTTCCCATCAAAGCAAAGATCCAAGAAGACGTCTGGACAACAGAAAAAACGCACAACTGTCACCATGTCCTACACAAGTGTTCTTGCTCCTCACACAGCCTCTAGCATCCCCCTGCCCGGCACACACCCATTGGCTATGATAGCAGAGACGGGACAATGTCGAATTACTGCACTGGTTAACAGTGGGGAAAATAGGGAGGTCTGCCCTTCTCAGTCCTTGAACACACTCCCGACAACACAAGCACCTCTGTCCACCAATTTTTCAATAAGAACACTATTTGGGGTAGATGCACCTTGCAAGCCATGTAGAATGGACAATGGATACTTCAATAAGCCAACAACATCCATTGAATCCACAGGCACCGAGACCCCTTCCTCAAAGAAACTGCTGGTGAACACATGAAGCAGGGAGCACATGCAATGCGGTAAAACTGACTTTACATCCTCGATTATGTGCCCCCACCTCTTAATGCAAACCTCCCAAACCCCCGAACATTTCCAAACTCCCTCGGTGCTATGGCTGCTTCTCTTCTTTCTTCTTCTTCTTTTCCTTCTCCTTCTTCTCCTCCTTCTCCTTCTTTTTTGTAAGGCCTTTGACCTTACACTGCGGTTTATCATCTAAGGCAAACTCTCTCTCACTCTTTTTCCCTCTGTTTCTTTAAATCTCTAAACCACAAAGCAGCATGCAAGTATCACCGTGGGTCAAGATATCAAAAGGAGAAACTTTTATAGGTTTCCTCGATAACACGGACAATAAAAGACGAAGGAGCACAAGCAGCATTACTGACCTCATTTGATGCTGTGCAGTAAAGAGGGGCGGCTCTTCCGCCACCTGCCCACGTGGGTCTGGGCCACTGGCGTGTGAAGAGGGAAGCTCCGGATCAGCGCTAGGTCTGGGTTTTCCTATACTCTTATGCCAAAGCTTTCTAAGTGTTTTCAGCAAATAATACCCAAATAAACAGAAGGTTACTGAATATATTAAACTCACTGCAGCAAGAAATTGCTTTTTGATGCCCAGTATATACAGACACTGTTTTTCTCTGCACACTCACTTATTTGAATAGAAGAAGGAATTCACAGGCTACACGATGGGTATCATGCTATGAAGGCAGAAGCCTGCCTTCCAAACATTACAGATGTTAATCACCTCTGCCTGTGCCGCTACAAGCTATGTGTTTCCTTGGCTCACATTAGGGCAAGGTTTTTGGAGCTCATAGTCATAATTTATAATGTGGACACGTTGCATTTCAACACAGTACATTTTTCTTTGGTGTGACATTCTACTGGCTTTCCTGTGACATGGGCCCAAGAGGACAAAAGCTTCAACAGCCCTCAGGAATAACTGCCTCCAAGGCTGTTTGGCCTAGTTAAACTCCTACATGAGTAAAAATGAAACAAACCAAGTCTGTTTTTCAGGTACAACCCTTTTTTTCTTTGTAATAGGTAAGGTCACTTTTATAATCTACTTTCAGGGAAGATATGTTTTCTCTCACAATAAGAAACTCCATAAAGAAGATAACCCCTTTTTGCTTCAGGACCTCGAAGATCTCAAACCCTACCTTTTTGTCTCACCAAAATTTTCTAAGAAGATAGTCCTATGCCCTTACCTCCCTACCTTAACAGAGAAAAACGATAAATCATTTCATCATCAGTCAGAAGGGGAAAAAAAGAATAGATATTTTCTCCTCTGGAGAAAATTCCATTTGCCAACTCCCAAGAAGTCACACAAACACTTTCTCTTTTCTTTCTTTGTTTTGTTTTGCTGTACTGATGTCCCTAATTTATTTGAAAGCTTTCCAAATTGTATGCTATATATCACATAGTGATTTTTTTAAATTTTCTTGAATTTACTGGGGTGACATTGGTTAATAAAATTATACAGGTTTCAAGTGTAAAATTCTATAATACATGATCTGTATATTGTGTTGTGTGTTCACTGCCCTGATTCAAGTCTCCTTCCATCACCATTTATCCCCCGCTACCCTATGGTAATCACCATACTATTGTCTGTGTCCATGAGTTTTATTTTGTTTTCTTTGCTTAATCCCTTCACCCTCCTCACCCAGCTCCCAATTCCCTTCCCTCTGACAACTGTCAGTCTGTTTTCTGTATGTAAGAGTCTGTTTCTATTTTGTTTTGCAACTATCTGTTGGCTTTTGTTCTTTTTCCCTCCTTAAGAAAAATCATTCCATAAATCATCTTTTCAACCATCACCTTCCCTGTTTTCTAGATCGAACACCAAGTTCGTTGATGAACATACGCCTTAACTGCAACAGAGCCCAGGAGCACCTATCCACACATTTTGTGAATCAGCCTCCTGCAGAATCCATCAGCTGCTCACGGTCTGAGGCCACTGTGGACACCAGCGTAAGCCGGGCTGGGCCCGTGGGCATGAGAAGGTGTGGGCATGCACTGCTTTGCCTATGCTTCATAAATTTAAAAAAATTGGATCCAGGCAAACGAGATGCCATTTCAGAATAGATGATGGCAGTTGTCACAAAGACCGCATTTCTTCTGCTTTCCCCAGAAATGACAGCGCTGCCCCCTGCCCACCGGGCAGGAGTTATTCAAAAGCATCAGGTCAGCCTGACCCTCACTCTCTACCCACCCATCTGCATCGCAACACACATTCTTACCTCTATGAATATTTATATTGGGCCCAGGAAACTTATGTGAGATTTGACATTGCCCTTCCCCCATACAGTGTTAAAAACATGTAGTCAAATACATAAATAGAAATATAATTCTTCTATTTACTTGGTAGACTAAATAAAGGCTGTGAACATGCCCTTGGACTCCCAGCTGAAAGCAGGCATGAGGACGCTGCACACTGAGAGTGAGGCCTGGGTGCTCCCATCTCCCTGTCCTTACATGGGACGCTCTGAGCACAAAGGCTGCTCACAGCATGGTCAGTAGTGCGCACGCAGAAGTGTTTCCCCCTCTCCCTCTGCCTCCTTTCCCAGCCCTGGGCTCCTGATCTCCTGTTTGGTGATTATTTTAGCTTAACATGGCGACATCACAGGGTCCTGAGTGAGGTCAAGTGCTGAGCATGGATGCAGGATGCACTTCCCCCTTCTCCTCCTGAAGGCTCACTGCCCTGTCACTACACCAGAAGATGCGGGCCTGTGAGAGGGCTGTGTGGGGGTGTGTACTCATGCCTTAGATGCGGCAAACCCTCGCAGCACTGGGCTGATGCACAGGAACTGCAAGATGAGGATGACAGCGTGGCTCAAGTGTGTGTAGAAGAGGGTTAGAGATGATTTTATCCAGAGTCCTCATTTGGATACAACTGAGCCAAAGAGCCAACACCTGCCCACTGTAACCTCTCAGATTGGCAGACGCTAAATGACATGACTCTTGACAGTGCAGGGCATCTGTACACAGCATAACAGCTTATGTTTCTTTGTCGCAGCTGGACACAGACATATTCAAATAAATCCTTTTATATTTATGTATTTTTAAAGTGACTTCAAAATCATTGCTACCCTCATTTGTTTGCAGGAAATATCTGGATGTGAAAAGAATCTACATGGGGTTGCCAGACCTAACAAGAAAAGGAAGATACAAAATGCCCAGTTCAATATGACTTTAAACAACAAACGATTTTTAGTACAAGTATATCCCATGCAATATTTGAGACATACTTACACTAAAAAACTATTTCTTGTTTATTTGAAGTTCCGATTGAACTGGCATCCTGTATGTTATCCGGGAACCCTCAACCTCCAGAGTTTGTGTGTGTGCGTGTGGGAGGTAGTGGTAGGGAGTTGGAAGGGGGTAGTGCAATGTAGTTGTACTCTGTTGTGTAAATTTTGGGGGCAACGCATTCTTGACCTCTGACTCCTTTCTTAGACTAAAATATGGTCACTGGAGAGAAGACCAGATGAGCTTTGTAGTTTTTAGCCATATATATCCAGATGCCTGGGGACCACTGATGGGAAGAAGAGTTCCAAATGTGATACTAAATTACCATGTTAGGAAAAAGCTCAGCTCGGGCAGGTATGTTTTTCAACATGGTGCTAACAGAGCACACACAGGTGATTAACATTCCTCTCCTGAGGTTTACGACTTTATTAGAATATTTCTCATCATAATTGAATAGGTAAAAATTCCTGGATATTAAATACAAGCCTATCCCTCAGGATGACCAGATTATCACTTGAATTTAAAATATTTCTGAATTTTTTAATAGTGCATAACAAATATAATTATTTATGCACTTTCTTCCAGTACTCAAACTTGCCAGGCCTACAATTATTTGGAACGCCTTTAGTTTAGATGGGAGGGTTTATATCAAGCTGTGCTGCAACTCGTGTCTGTCTCCCCAATCCCTCTAAAATACTTAGCCAACAGATCCCCCTTTTTCTTGTGACCTGGATGAAGCCCATCCAGAATCCTTTGGGGTCCCTAGCAGTGCCTGACTCCGCCTTATTTAGAAACCCTTGGTAATGAGCAGGGGAGAGATGCAAGGAGCTGTGGTGTAAAGGGAACAGCTGGGAATCCATAAAGCTGGCTCGTGAGAAAGTCGAGTGGAGGCCTGCCTGGCTGAAACCTCTTCAATAGATCTGTGGTCTGGACTTGAACCCTGCCCTCTCACCTCAGGGTCCGATATTTCTTTCTTTTCCTTTTTTTCTTCCCCCTGGCCCCACCTTCTCTTCTCCTCCCATCTTCTCTATCAAAAGTAATGTACTGACTGTGAACATGAGCAAGTGGCCCCCACCTATCCACCCCCACTTCCCTGAGCAGGAGAAGGGAGGAGGGAGAGAGGGAGATAGAGGGGGAAAAAGAGGGTCCCCGACTTCCTCACAGGTAATTAAAGGAACTGTTTTCAAGGTTGCATGGGCAAAAGACAATTCGGCCCTAATGAAGCATCGATCGACTGGCACTAAGGTAGAAAGGAGCTGACATTCATTCAAAGGTACCTTTAACTGATGTAAGACACTGTGCCGGGAATTACTCGTTCTCTGCTGTCATTGCCGAGGACCTGGGATAGGAAAAAAAGGAGTTTGTCTTAAATTTATTTTATTTCTACATTGCTACAAACACGGTGTTGGGCTTTGTTTTCTTTTTTCTTGTAAAAAAATATAATGTATCAGGACACATTTTATTTGGTTGAAGGGAGGGGGCCCTCCCCCCACCCTAGGTAAATTTTCTTCATTAGTCATGTTTAAAAGCCCACCAATCAGGCCCGCCAGTCTGGGATTCACGAGGTCAGTGATGGCAAAGCAAGGACTGCAGGAGTAGGTAGCGACACCTCTGTGTGGAAATCCAAACCCGTTTCACTCAGCGGGTTTGGCCGTTATCTATTTTGTGCTGGTGTTTGCTATTTCATGGCAAAAACAGAAACCTCAGGGGGGAGGAAGGACAGGGAGGGGGAACAGACCACCATGCAGGGGACTGATGAGGATGTGGGATGGGGATGGAGTGAGAAAAGGACTGAATATGTGGGCTGGGACAAGGTCTTTGGCACTACAGGCATCCAGATGGGGTTTTCGTGTTAGGAATGAAAGCCAGGCAGAGTCCCAGGTAAAGTGTGGAAGAGAAGTGAGCCCAGCACTGCCTCCCAGCCTTAAAGCCCTGGGGGGAGGCTTTCTGGGCTCTTCCTTGGGGCTGGACATGCCATGGACAAGGCTTCCAGTTTTTCTCAGTAAGCCCTAAAAATGTTTGCATTTGGAGAACATCTGAATGATAATACAAGGATATGAAAATGCTAGTCCTGCCAACTAAACTGGGGTGGATGACAGGGGAGGGGAGGCAGTATCGATTCCAAAACAAGTTGAGTGTTATCTGAAGAGGCTTCGCCCACAGCCCATAGCCCGGCTGGATCTTACAAGAGGCCCCGCGCTCAACAATAGCAGGTCCCTTCAGAGCAAGAAACACAAAGGGAATTTGCTCTGGTTCAGTCCCCACAGTGAGGCCCTTCGGAAGCTGAAGAGAGTCACTTTTTTCCCCCCTGCTAAAAGTAAGGGGGGAGAAAAGAATTCTCTTGTACACACTCCCGTATAGACATGCAGGGCACAATGAACTGAAGAAAAGGGGCCCTTTGACGGGACATTTCAAATCACGGGCTCTTTCTCACATTTCCTTTCTTTTTTCTTCGCAGAATTTATCATAGCTCCTAGGTTTTGCTCTTAATTTTGGTTTGGTTTTGGAGGGGTGGGGGGTGGCAGGATATATTATTTAACTTGATAAACAGCATTAGCACACTGCCTCCCTGCCTCCCTCCCTCAGCCTCTTTCTCCTATTTATTCATTTGTGTTTACATTTCTAAGACATCCCTTTAGCTGAAGGAGGACACTTCCCACATATTGCAGTATTGGCCATTAATGCAAATGGATAATTTATTGGTTGCACAGCCTCTGAAGTTGAATTTTTAAAAGAAAAATTGGAGCCCGATTTTCTTGGGTTTGCTGCATTCATATGTATTTGGTTTGTACCTTTCTCTCTTTTATCTTGGAAACAGTTTATAACAATCTATTTATCAATTTAATGCTATTTCATCGTGCTTTTTATTTTATTTTACTTTATTTAAGCCAAATAACAGGTCAGAAAACAGGCAGAAATTGTGTGGAACACCTGCTGAAATAATAATAATTAAAAAAAAAGTTTTCCCCTAAAAGCGGCTAAACTAGCCCAGCAGATCCTATCTGCATTAATTTGGCTGAACAACAAGATACTGCAAGGGACAAACTCTGAATAAAGCAGTTCCGAGTTCCCAGAATTGGCACAGCTCAGCCTAAACAATGGCGGCTTCCTATTCACCTTAACCCAGCTTTTCAAAAGAACATCCCCAGAAACACAAAGCATCAGCGGGAAATGGCAATTTTATGAATCCTAATCAATCAAAGGGCTTATTAACTCAATGTGAAGCCAGATTAAAATCTTTAATTATAAATCGTGCTAAAAGGAAAAACAAAATGTACTTATGGTATATTGAAAATTCCGGATATTAACATAGTTGCTATTATCTCTTGCAATATTAAATTCCCCCCTCTCCATCTCCCCCCAACAACCTCACCTTTTTCTATTACTAAAGAACAGGGCTACAGGACCCAAATCATTTTCCCCCTCGATTTATTAAAATGTATTCTTTTTCTCCCCCTGTGCATTCAATAGGCTGCTGGGAAGCTGCGTTGGTGGTTGTAGGAAGGGGTATAAGAAATCCCATTACTGAGCCCCGGGCGCCAAGGGTTTCAGTGTGATGCTGGGGGTAGTTTGGGAGGCTGTTTATTAAGGGGGCAGAGTTGGTGTTACAGGGTTGGTAGTTTTAGTTCTGTTTTTTTCTTTTTAGGGGCTGGGGGAGGACAGCAATCAGACGAGGAGCATTTTCGCTAATGAAAGCTGCGTGCGTGTCTGTGCTGGTAGGAATGACTGGCAGCAGCGGAGACTGCCAGCTCCGGGAAGGGCCCTCGCTTTAAGTCACGGTGTGAGGAGAGGCTCTGGGTGCTGCTTCTGCTTCTTCTTCTTCTTCTTCTTCTTCTTCTTCTTCTTCTTCTTCTTCTTCCTCTTATCAGGCAGACATTTGGGAAATGACCACAGAAAATTTAATCACACTTGGGGGGGTGAAGGGGGAGGGAGGTAGAGCAGAGACTGTGATTCACATGTTTTATTTATTTGTTCAGAGTCACGGCCATCCTATTGTGTGTCCCTCATTCTGTCATTTCAGGCCCCTCGGACCCACCCCCTACCCCTGCCCCCATTGTTAATGTAAGAGGCAGAGAATATAACCACATTTTATAATAATAACATATCCAACACTGCAAAGGCAGGGACCTCATCTTGAGAGGGGTCCTTTTCTTATATTGAAATGATTTTTTTTAAAAAGAAAGAAATCTTTCTGCCCTAATGACAACATAGGATGGAGAGATTTGTTCTTTGTGTAAAAAATTCAGTGATCTTCGTAGCTAGGGTGCATGCCCCCATTCCCCCCCCTTTCTGTACATGGGCTATTGTACTATTCTATTTTTATATCTATAGAACAAGCACCATGTTACCAAATTGACTTTCAATTAAAAATAGAAAGATTAGAGGAAAGGAAGAAGAAAACTGTGCAACATCTTATGTACAATCAAAGCTAATAAAAAGAAAGTAATACCCTGGTTTAAATTAAATCCTACTTCATTCAATTTGTCCCAAGTTCAGACTTTCTTCCTCTCAGCCCGTCTCCTGAAACAGTCCCTTTCTTTGGCTTTATTCTGTTGGTTTCAAGGACATGAAGCCCTCACTCTCAAATTAGGTCTCTTAAGATCTCTGTCACTTTCCTTTCTAACCCTAGAACCAGGTTTTATCCAAGGGCAGAAGAGGGGGAAAAGAGTAGGTTCGAAAGGGGAGAAATGGCTCTGTTGATGATCTTGATAGTAAACAGGGCTTGATTTTCATAGTACAAGGTTGACTTTGTGTTCTTCTCATTTAACACTAGGTTTAAACTGCCAAATTTAAGCCTGAGTGAAGAAAGGGACTTGCTGTCAATGGATACCGACCAAGCCTGCCTGGGGCCATGTCCTGTCTCCATACTCCCTTCATACTCCTTACATTTGTTCCACACCAAATTCTCGTCGCTACTACTTTTTCTAAAGTTCAATAAAAATATGATTTTTGATTGACTACTTTGGAACTTTTGAACACAGACAATGCCCAATGCTACTTTAAAACCTTTACAAACATCTTTATATGCGCTGAGCAAATAAAGATAAACCCAAATGCTGCTTTAGCATCTGGAAACTTACAGGCTCTTAGCTCAGTGGCCAGCTCTGTAACCACACCTGCATGCTCCTCACTGTAAACAGAGGACTCTGATTTTTCTCTTGCTAAGATGTATAATTTTTGGTTCGCTCTATCCCTCCTTAATTTTTCTACCTTTGCTGACAGATAATTTTATAGTTATTTAACTGTACAAATATAGCTGGAGGACAATGTGAGTAAAAGGGCCTAAATCAGTTTTCATGGCTGAAGTGCACACGGAATCCATTTTGGCAAAAAACACTCAAATTCTCAGAATTCCTCTAAATCCTTAAATGCCACATGGCTGTGATATTCCTTTGAAGACAAGCATTGGACCTAATAAACCGAATACTGGGGGCACAGATCTCATCTTCTTTAGCTCTTGCAACAGCTTTTCACTAAATTCAAAAAGACCTTTTGTGCTTAACTGAGTTTTCATTTCATTGCTTTTAAATTTGTTAAGCTTGACTTTTGACACTTTGGGTGTTTAGTCTTTTTTTCTTTTTTAAGTGCAATTATATAATAAACATTTGTGCTTCCAAAAAAAGAAACATTAATCTGTTGTTAATGCTAGTGTACAAAGAATAAAATATACTTCAATCATTTCTTATAAATAACACACATAAATATGTACATTTTCTAAACATCGTCTTCAAGCAATAGTATAAACTATTTTTGAAAAAACACACTGAAATGTGTATTCACATTGTATACACTAAATATTTACTTTCTACCTCACTAGAAGGTATAAACAAAATTGAAAAAAAAAAGATTAACAAAACCAAAAACTTATATAAATAATGTTGTAAATAAAATGTGCTTTTGAATTGCTATTTAAACAAATTAGACATTAAATGATAAAAAAGTACTTCAAAATTATAATTCTCTATCAAAAATAAAACTATTTGACTCCCATTGATTTACGTTCCCAGTTTGTTTCAGCAAATGAAAAATATGAAAGGAGACAGCTCCCATCAGCCAGAAAATGAAAATAAGTATTTGTTTAAAAAATGCATATGAAATTTTAGTTACTTCTCAGAAATTACAAAAGGGGCATTTAGAAATTGTTCAAAAGATAATGATTAGAACTGAAATTTTCTTCCAAAATCCTTTTTTATTTTAAATATTCGGAAGTAATCATACTCTTAGATATAAGTCTGGATCTAATAGAAATGTGTTTCCCTTTTCTGCCTAAAGGAAAATGATTTTAAAATTATTTCACAGAGAAATATTACATTAAAATCAATATAAAAATGACATCATTAGTAAATAGAACATAATTCTTTAAACATTTTAATCCACTTATTTAAAGTATCCCAAATTCATTTAAAATATTTTTCATGTATATTTTTTATACACATCACAATTCTTACTTGGGCATTATTACAGGCTTGTTTTATTTTATGTCATGAAGAAAATGACAGTCAGGATAACAAGAGAATATGTATATTTTTTATCTCCTTTAGTTTTGTTTCAAATACAAATAAATAGAAATGTAAAAATGGTTTAAATGGTTATTTTAGAACTCTGCAGGGAATCTTCTTTTTAAAAGTATTTCAAGCCTTCTCTAAAGATTTCTCACATCAATATTATGTTGTTGGTTTCCTTTTGAAAAATACTGTGCTTTTTAAGGAACCTTGTAATTTAAATTTATTTCCTATGCATATGGTTTTGTCAAAATCCCTATCCAAACACAGAAAATGCCCTGTGTCTCAACACCTACAAAGCTAATGTTTATAGGCCAGCTTAAATCTGAGGAAAAAATATTCACCACAACTCCAGGCTTTTTGTTGTTACTGTTTTTTTTTCTGGATCAGTCAAGCTCTACATTTGATATACAGACTGAGTTTTTATTTTCCATCAAAATTACATGAGAAGCAAAAAGCTGGAATCTACGACTCTCAACAAACTGGGCGGTTCTCCTCACTCCTCCTGTCTTTTCTCAGTGTCAGACTCTGTGTTTAGATAAAACAATTTATCTTTATCATTTTCAAGCTGGTCAGACGGGCTAGGGGGTGGGAGGTGCAAAGAGGTGGAGGGGTGAGGGAAAAGGTGATTGTTTCACTTGTTGTCAGAGGGCATTGATCAGCCCTGCTGTCTGCTGGTCTCAGAGGTGAGGCCATGTCCCTCAGGAGCACTTCGGGGCTGGGCCGTGTCAGTGCAAAGCTCTATTGAGTCATGACCCAAATGACGGCTTATTGAGGGAAACGGGTATTGGCGTCCAAATCATTCTGAGACACCCTCAGTAACACTTAAACCAGTCCACTCCGTTAATGTCAGGTCACAAGGGACACATTTAGCCCCCTCTGCTGACCATTAGGCCCTTTGATGGAGTGGACGATAAACTTGACGGGACAAGCTGGACCCCGCTCTCCAGCCTGCCTCTGTTGACAGCAGGCCCAGGACAGCACTGCCTTTTGGAGAATGCAAGGGGTCCCTGAGGTCAAGTCCTCTAGGGATTTGGTCCCTTTTACACGAAACAGGAAAATATATACCTCAAACTAGTTTTAATGTTACAGCATCAAAGGGAGAAAAATTAGCCACCATGATGCTTCACAAAATTTTTCAACAATGAGGTCAGACACAAATTGTGGATAAAGTGGTCAGGCTCTACCATTTTGTAATTTTTATTTCTTGCTTTGATTTTTCTCTTTCTTCTAAGCACTGCTGATATAGTGCAGGTATTTCCAAATCCATTTGTTATACCTTGTGTGGCAAAGAACAAAAAGAATTCCTTATTGTTTCCCAAGAAAGTAGAGAAGAATTGGACAAAAATTCACTCTGTTGTGATCACAGCATTTGCAAGGCAGTGTTCAAGAAGGGAATTATTTTATTTTGTATTATCAAACATCAAATATGTTTGGGGGTGGGAGAAGTGGGAAGCTAAAGTTAATTGCATTTCCCGTCAATGGCAGCATTAGCCTAAAACAAACTTCAGCTTGAAAATGAATCAAAGGCACAAACTAACAAAAACCAGGTCTTTGTTAACATTCAAAGGGTGAATTAATAATCATTATTGCTACTATTTAAACAAATTATACCTAAATCTTCTGTTACACAAGAGATCGCTACTGTTTACTTTTTCTGCTTTCCCACCAGCAAAGCGGCCTCTGGTTTGACAGAGCAGATTTTCTGGTATTACAATGCTTTTATCCTAGTTTTAGCACCTTGTCTGGATTCCTCTTGAGAATTAACTGATATTGCATTAGAAGGGAAAATGAGGGAATTTTTATGTGGCCCCCACAACTGAAAACTGAGTTCAACAGAAACAGCCTTCCCTTCTTTGAACATCAGTTGGTAATACACAATTAGAAAAAAAAAAGTTAGTACAAATGGGCTAATAATTTGACCAAATTATGCATCTGTTTTGTCTTAAAAGTAGAAATCTAATTAAAAAGATAATCTATTTACTGAGCTATTAACTACCCTTCTGATAAATAAGGAAGCAGCTGGGGGATATGTTTAACCAAGAGTGAGGGAGGCGGAGCCAGCGTCTGGCTCTCATTGTCTGCTTCACATTATCCAAACATGAGAGACTTTTCCAGAGTTCATATGCTTTGTCTCCTAATGCAGTTTGAAATCCTTAGAGCTTGCTAAAATTCAGAATTATTTCTTATAAAAGGAGTTAGTTTATCAAAACCATGCAGGTTACATCTCATTTTTATATTGATTTCAGTACTGTTTCATTCCAGAGAAAATGGATAAATTAAAACACACACCTACACCCTGCATTATCCTATCTTGTTCCCGAAGCTCAAAAGTAAGATTCTTGTGGATTCAGAGATTTCAAATGATTTAAGGGGGTTTATGTTTTTGGTATGCTTTTTGGAACAGCAGTTACAGTAACTCATTTTCTTCCAATGTACAATTTATATTGCGTGTACAATGTGTATCTATGCACGACTATCATCAACATTTGCTAACTTCGTCTTGATGTTTTATGCTGAGAGGATATAAATAATCCCAGCACAGATATATCTGTGAACATGTCTGTGACTGAATGAGTGCATGAGTGTGAGTGTGGGGAGCACGTGCACATAGTCATGCATCTTTTACCCAACTCATCCAAATAGACTTCTAACTAGAGCCCTAACTCAATAAATAAATTGCATTGATCTGGTATTTATAATGGGGCAATCTTGAGTTTTTAGTGGGACAAGATACCAAAGGGAAATTACATCATTGCCAGTAACCTTCTCTCTCTACCCTGCTTTCGGTAATTTTTCCCACCTCTTCCTTTCAATTTACAAAGCCAAGAAAGTGCACAGTTAAGAGAAATATATATCTATCATGCCTTATCCATCTTTTTAGCATCTAATAAGTATACCATTAGTAACTGAAAAATTAGTCATGAAATCCATATTGACTAACATTCCACCATTTCATTCAGAAACCATTCTATCCAGATCCAAATGTAAATTTCTGAGGTAGAAGCTGACTGCCAAAACATGGAATCCACCAAATTAATAAACTCGGTTTGATTTTTAAAACAATTAGAAAATGTAATTCCATAATTCCACATTTACAATTTCATTGTATTACTGCAATTAGAATTCCAAATGAAACATTAGCATCGATGGGATGGGTTCTGTATCCCATCCAAATACCAAAAATACCAAATCTTAGGTATTTTTCTGAGAACTAGAAGTATAGTCTCTGAATTCTGTTCTCTAGAACCTGAGTATAAGTGAAGAAAGAAAGGCATTTTGTCCAATAGCAAAAGAATATTAGACACCTGTTTGTCATGCTGTGTTTATATGCCTTTTAATGTATTAAAACCTTAGCCCTGACTGGATGGCTTGGTTGACTGCAGTATCATCCCTTACACCAAAAAGATTGTGGGTTCAATTCCAGGTTAGGGCACATACCTAGCTATAGGTTCTATCCCTGGCCAGGGTGCGTACGGGAGGCAACTGATCTATATTTCTTTCTCACATTGATGTTTCTCTTCCTCTCTCCCTTCCTCTCTCTCTCTAAAATCAATAAATATATCTTCAGGTGAGGATTAACAGGGGAAAAAAAAAACCTTAAATTTTCCTGCCCTAGAATGATCTTTCTATCTGTAAGAGTCTTAGAAAATAACGTACCAGTCAACATGCACATATGAAGGCGGGTAATTCTGAATTTGACTCTTCTTGTGATCTAAGTCTGCTCATGATCTGCACCGGTGTCCCCCAGCCTGTATTCCAGGAAAAACTTTACTCTTCAAGAATATTTGTCACATGTCGCCATACTCTGCCAACTGTCCTAATCATATCACCTGTGAATCTGATCCAAGGGGTGACAAGTGGAATGTATTCCACCCATTCATTGGCTCTATTAAGAATTAAACATGGAAGTTTTACCCCAAAAGAAGAATGCTTCCAAATGTTTTAAATTGATACGTAGAAAAGAAATCTTATAGCTTCTTTTTCCTCAAAGATGGCTAATAGAAACTATTCCTTATTTTAAGTTTTGGATTTCACTTAAATCTCCACACATTTTGAAATAGCTCACTGAGCTGCATTCTTGGTGCTGTATGTCACTAGAGGTCACAACAAGGTCACTCGGCTATTATCCAAAAACATCACACAATATAAAAATATACCTATTCCACAGTTTCCACATTGTCATCAAGAACTCTAACCCCCATGACCTGAATGCATGACAGAAAACAAACCCCCTTCCCCATCTAAAGGTGACTAAGGCTCTGGCTTGTCCTTTGAAATAGCCCTTGTTTCCTGTGATGAAACTCTGGTACATCAAAACCATTTCCCAATGTAGCCCCAACCAAGTGGTCACCTCCAATGTCACTTGCAATAACGTCTTTCTGTTTATATGGTAGTTATTAGACTATAGTCTGTCCTGTACAGACTGATCATGTTAATCAATTTATGATGCCTTGATGGCAAGTCAATGTGCAAAGCAAACTTGAGGGCAACATGGGGACAGGGTTTCCAGCAGAACCGAGGACCCCGCCTGGCGAGATGGGAGAGTAGGCCCCAGGTTCATCACCAAGTACAGGGTAGGGAAGGCAGAGCCTTGCTGCTTCTAGGGGTAGGCCTGTGGCTTTTTCCACACAGAAGGTTGGAAGGGGGTAGGGAGACTAGGTTTTCTCTTTCCATACACTGTACTTCCTCATCTGGTCACTGAAATGCTTAATGTGTGTTTTCAGAAAAACTAGGGCAGGTAATCAGAAAAAAGTGATAAATGGGGGCCTGCATTTCACACAGTTGTTTATAACAAACTAAGTCTGAACTACTGCACTGGGAGTCAGAGTACAAGGGGGGGAAATGTATGCAGGCAACAGGGAGTTAAGTAAATAAATTTTTTCTCTTCTTTGTCGATGTGTTTAGTTCTCTTCCTGCCAAGATTCATCGCACTCCGCTATCTTGTGAGAGACACATATGGTGCAGTGAAATTGCCATCCAAGAAAGCATGTCCCAGCCTGTTGAGACAGCATCAAATAAGATTAAAGCAAAGTAAAAATAAAAAGATAGGACCATTTTTTTTTCTTTTCCTTGTACTAAGAACGTCTGATGAAAGCCACCGAGGTACTTGAATTGCTTCTAAAGCTTTTGCAGCCATTTCTTTACTTCGGGTAGTTAAGAAAAAGCCAGGAATAACACGACAATATCGTCTTTTCTTTCTCCAAGTTAGTAAAAAAAAAAAAATGTGCTTTATAATAAACCAGATGTATATGAATAAAGTACAATATTGCCTTCGGCACTTCTGTTGCAAATAGCACTTAAACATGCTGTAGACAGACTTCAGTCTTCACTTTCACTCCTTCTTTCTGGATACTGTGGATTAAAACTTTTCATCGCAGCGTTGAATAAAACTTCTTTTTTTAATGTTAGTATATCTGGATTTTTTTTTTCATGGCAAACTATTGCTAATTCCTTAATTTTTCAGACCTCTATGTGGGAAAGACCGAATTTCACCTTCCCCCAGCTGGGGGTCAGAGTCCCCTCCTACTGCTGACACTCAGGAGGCAGGCAGTGCACAGGTAGCTAACCCCTTCTTATCTGGACCCTGTGGAGAAGCCTGGGAGGGCCCGGCAATAGTATCAAAGTTCTTTCCCTGCTCACTGTTACTTTAATAGCCTGCTGGCTTTCAGTAAATCCATGACGGGGGTAAGAAGAGGGAAAATCCACATGCCACTCTTTTAAGTCTCTTTTCTCGAACATGCAAAGCATTTCTTATTTTTCTGGGGCTTTCTTCCCCTTCCCTCCCTGAGTGGGGTTTCAGGAAGTACTGTAAATTCTTTGAAAGGATGCAGTTAGGAGGTAAACAATACCATGCTCCACATCAGAGTTGGGGCCCCAAGCCAGGCTTTGAAATTAAAATATATTTTTTTAAGTGACTAGAGAGGAAGAGTGGCAGGCAGTGAAAAACAGGCACGTCCCTTTCTTCAGTTCAGACACCCTGTTCTCTGTGATAGGAAGTCAGTTTGCATTCAGACGCAGAAAGGAGGAAGCAGTCTATGCATCTGTTTGCAAACTGTCCAAGGTAAGGAGCCTTAGGTTTACAAGATCTTGTTTCCGATGTGTGGCCTTAATTGGACCTCTGGAAAGCAGCAATGCATCAGTAGAAGAGATTATCACTGGCCTTAATAAGCTGTTGTTGGCTTTCATAACGTCCCCGGCCTAAAAGGAGGCACATCCAGCCCAGAGCCCATCTCACCAATTGCCTGGAGCAAGGATTAAAAAAACAAGGATCCGAAGGACAGAAAGAAAGAAGTGGGGAGGGGGGCAGCACAAGAAACAGGGGCTAATGTAAAATCGCTTCCATATTAACCTTCTTCCCTTCTGACAATGGTCAAGTTCTGATTCAAAATACAAATTATCTCCAATTACTTCAAAAGAGGCAGTCAGAGAGCTGTCATTTAACCTTCACCATCTGTTTGCCTCAAAAGAAAGCTGTACAGCCTGCCACGCTGACCTCAACTTTCCCTCCGAGCTCTGGACCAACACCAAAGATGGAGGTGCATTGTTCTCTGGAGAGAAGCCTACTGGGGTGGTATTGGGAGGAAGGAAGTGGTTAGGAAAGCGGTAGGGACCAGAGGAAGGTGTTCTGAAAGGTGACTTAATTCACACTGGGTTGACGTCTCATGTTGCGTGAGTGCTTGCTGAACACCCTCCACTAGGAGGTTTGTTTTAAAACAAGACTGGCTTTAGGAAGGTCTGGCTGAACTGAGACAGCTAATGACTCAACGAAGGGCAGGACGAATTAGGGCCCAGAGCGTGGCCAGCCCTCTTGCCCGGTCAGCTGTAGATGGAGGCTAACCATTAGGAACAGAAACGTGATGTTGCTGCCCAGAAGGTAGGGAATATCCAGTAAACAAAGATTTCCTGACACAATCAAAGAAGCAAGACCATAAGGCAGAGAGAAAAGAGGCTTCCAGAACATAAACGACCTGTTAGTACTACACTATCTGATAGACAACTTGTGGGCTGGGTCGGGGTGAGGGAGAACTTACCCGCTACATGAAAAGCCCCAAATTGCACCCTTCGGGATGGCCCAGTAGAGACCAAAGCCATTCTGAAATCTCTCAGTGGTAACAACGTGGCAGTCCACAGCCAAACAATTATCAGGAAAACCAAATTTAATCGTTCCCCCCTTTGGGAAGCTGAGAGTTAAAGGAATGGAGAACATCGATTTAGGAAGATGCCCCAGAATAAGGCCAAAAGGACCAGTAGGGAGAACAGTTTCCCAGCAGGCCATGGTGAAATAATAGGGTGAAAATTTCTAAATGCCTTACATTTTATGGGAGAGTTCTAATGTTCCTACCCACATACATTATATTATTTCTACTACCTCTGATCTTTATTTTGCATTTTACAGCCCAGTGAATAACAGGTTTCTTCAAGAGGGAAAGAAAGAAAACAGACCCCCTATAAATGAGGACAACTTTCCCTCATAAACAGTTTGTGTGTTCAGAGAGCAAAGGCACCTGGAACTTTCTAAAGAAAAGCCCCTCCAAATACTAGTGCCATGTGGTGAGAGGGCAATTCTTTCCCTTGTCAAATAATATTGAAGCTCGAGATTTTTTACCATGGTGCCTGGAGTAACTGCTGGGGCCTCCTATTTCTCGTTAGAAAAGCAGATGGGGACACGCCGATTAAATACAGAAAGCTGCAGTTCTCTCAACACCAAGTGTCAGGATGGCAGTGGAGGGTGTGAGGATGAGCTGCTGCTGGAGAGACCATCATGGCGGGGAGAGACCAAAGCCTCTGAGGATGAGCTCTCCGTACACAGAAGAGAGAGCCTCTGTTTCCACTCTCCTCTTCTCCCTTCTCTGCCCTTGCCCTCCCTCAAACCCATTTCCAAATATAAGTCAAGGGCTTTGTTCGTTGGTCACTGATGGAAATAGCTGTGTGATGCTGGGCTTTGGAAAAAAAATCATCCTCTTTCAGATCTTCTCTCAGGTCTGTGTATCCTTGCAAGTTCAGCTTAGGAGATGGTGAGCCACCTAATGAGTTGTCGGAAGAGTGAAATATGGGAATGAAGACAAACATACTTCTCTTGGGTCTAGAATGTTGCACCTAACTTAAGCAGCTGTGTCTGATGGGCATCTTCTCCCCTCCCATCTGTGCTTCTACACTGGATGGTACAAATGCTCCACGCTGGAAACAAACAGAAGTATAACAAGAACATGGCAGAACTGCTTGGAGTAAAAAGGCCTTAGGTGGACTCCGGCTCTCCCCGATCCCTAACTTTGCCACCATCCCCTCCATGCTAAGGATGCAGAGAGTAAGAAAATTGTTCAGGAGAAGCATCTGGATCTGATTAATTGACAAGCTGGAGCATCTGCAAACTTGTTAGGCCGGAGCCCAAGACAAAGTCCTGTGAGTAGGTTTGTGTTCAGGAAGGGGACCGGCTGTTACACTTCATAAGACGAATATCTGTTCCTCTTCCAGGATGCTTGTTATTAAAAGCTGGATTTAATAGAAAAATTAAAAGGACTTGTTTCATTTGACATTTCATGCACTGAAGACCTGGGGGTGGGGGTGGGGGTGAAAAATCCAGTGTCATGAGGAGGATCAGAGTTTGTCTGTGCAATTTTCCTGTTTTGCTTTCACTTGTTTTTTATTGACTGTTTTTTGCACCAAATGCTAAATAAGCCACAAGATGCTGACAATTTCCCAATTACAAAAATCTTTTTGCAGCCCATTTCAGGGGCCACAGATATGCAAAAGATTTTCAGCTTACTCTCTAGGTAAGTATTACATGAAAAAAACATCAACAACAAAAACAAGATCCCTTTCCCTCCCCCTCCTGCACACAGAAAGCAGAGGAAACGAAAACAGAAACGATTATTAGACCCATCAGTGCTCTGACTGGTTGCAAAGTCCTTTCAAAAGTCAATGCTATTTTATCACAAAGATACTGACTAGGCTGATTTCTTACATGCTTTTTAGATGCCAAGATTCCCAGTGATTTCATGCTTGCTCTTTACATTTATGGCTATGCAGTTCTATTCTTATGTTACCCCATCAAATCAGGACTTCATAAAGCCTGAATTATCATCGCTATCATCTTAATTGCCAGGCACGGGTTTGGAGCAGGTCCAGGTCAGAATGATAAAATCCCTGGGGCATCCCAGGGTGCTAAGGAGTAGCCATGGATAGGGGTTCAGTGGTACTCTCTGAACTTGACTTGGGTCAACAGCACGTGGTACATATGGGTACTATCTGCAATTTAGAAATAATGTCCCATAAGGAGGGGATGGAAAGACGATATGGCTGTGAGCTGCGATATGGCCTCTGAAATTTCACTTGGGTGAGTTGTTTCTACTCCATGGTTCATCGGGTCAGAGACAGGTCAAGTTAAAATGCTACAGGAGACTGGGAAGTGTTGCCTCATTCCTTGTAGAAAATACAGAAACCCGGGCAGGGTTGATTAAACAGGTGAAACAGTATGAAGTCATTAAAGTAATAAATATGATCTAAACCTCTCTGTAATTAGAGTCACCAGATACAATACATATGTACTATATAAACAGAAAATATACTAAAATATTTAAGTTTGTTTAGTAGATAAAATATTTACTATGATATGTCCAAATGGAACACACACTAAAAAAAAGTAGCTGTTGCTTATCTGAAGTTCAAATTTCTCTGGGTGTTCTGTGTTTTTATTTGCTAAGTCTGGCAACCCCATAGAGTCCTTGAACTAATTTCATTTTCAGGTGCAGGAGACTGGAATTCTAGAATTTTCTACTGAAAGTAGACTGAAGCAGGTAACATGTTTCAGTTTCCATACCTGTGCATATGGGAACAATATGCTAAGCTCATTCTTCATGAAACATCTGAATTTTGGAATTGTTACGCATTTTTTAAAAATCAGGTTTACCACTTTTACTATATATGTAATTACCTAAATCATCAAAAATGACAGAACTCTTTCTAACTAAGTGAAAGGCCTTTGAAAAGATATACAGATAACAAGTGCTAAATACTTGCATATCAGAATTAGTGAAATAAACCCTTAAAAACAGGACAGTTACTTTAGTTTACAAATGCTCAATCATTTTTTTGTCTATATTTACAAACTTAGTGCAAAGGTAACAAAACTTATTTTCTCCTAACCAGGTCAAATTATTTTGTGGTTTAATTATTCTTATATTTTACTCAAGACAAAACTATAGAGTAATTTTCCCCCAGTGACCACTTTCCCCTTCAGGTTACCAAAGAAACAAACAAAATCTCTATATTTTAATAGGCTTATTCATGAAAAGGAAACAAAAACACCAAATTCTGCCCTGACTGGTGTGACTCAGTGGATTGAGTGCTGACCTGCAAACCAAAGGGTCGCTGTCTCAATTCCCAGTCAGGGCACATGCTTGGGTTGCAGGCCAGGTCCCCAGTTGGGGGGTGCATGAGAGGCAACCACACATCAAGGTTTCTCTCCCTCTCTTTCTCCTTCCTTTCCCATCTCTCTAAAAATAAATAAATAAAATCTTTAAAAAACAACAATAACCCACCAAATTCTAAGACACTAATTCTAATCACAAAGTCAAGTTCAGTTGTTCCGGGCCCCCCACCCCTCACCCCCCAGTATATCTGATCCATCTATGCAGGCTTTGGGGTGACTGAGATGGGCTCTCTGGGCCTCCTCTGTACCATGATGCAGGCTTACACTTCAACTTGAATGACAAACAAGACTCCTTATATACCTGAGTTCCTCACCCATTTAGTTTAGAGTGGGTCCAGGTCACTTGGAAGGTAAGAGAAAAGTGCTGACAGGAATGAATGAATGAATGAATGAATGAATGAATGAATACATGTTTAAAAAGGGAAAGAGCAAGATAAATATATATATATAACTCTTTTGATAAGACTGGACATATTTGTAAACATCCAAATGAGATATGTCATTAATGTTCTCATTCAAAGACATCGTATTTTGCCTTAATTTGCTCCCGTGTATAATGCACACCCACATTTTCGCACGCGTTATATACAGGATTATTGGACCCATGGCATGTAAACACTATACCCATGTATAATGTGCACCCTTATTTTTCTCTAAAAAATTTGGGCAAAAAAGTGCGTATTATTCAAGGCTAAATATTCCAGAACTGGAGAATCTATTTTGAATCTAAATATTTCCTGTCTTGGGAATTTCTCTGTCAAAGTAGTTGCTAAAATACTCCAGGGTGAAGGCCATGCCAGAATGGGATGCAGCTCTGAAGAACCCATGAGAAAAACATTTGTTCACTTGTCTCACCAGAGAAGACAGAGAAGATGTCTCCCCTTGCAAAGACAACTTTAAAATGACAATGAGAGGGCCAAAACACAACAAACAAAATGATATATACTTTTTAGAAGGATAGGCAAATCCAATGCTTCTGTGTTTTTTAAAGCCTTTCTATGAAACAGGTTCTATTTATTAGCAGTGAAATACAAACCATGTTATCAAGAATCTTAAGGAAATAGATTGCTGTTAAGTGATACTTCAGACTCTACCCCCTAGCAAAGCTACTGCACTATTACAGGAAGATAAGCAGAAAATCCTTGCCTCCATTAAAGAAGACCTTTGCCTGAAATACTTTAAACCATTCAGTTGCAGTACTAATGCCAGTGATTCAAAATATTGCTCTGGAAATTTTCAGTTAACTAGGGGTGTCTAGAGTCTTTAGAAATGAAAGCAAAGACCAAGACTTGGTCGATGGTGGGAATGTTAAAGAGGGTGATTATCCTCTGAATGTGTGGTCTTAAAGGTGCAATTTTCACATGCATTAATGTCACACATGATAATCTACAGTGTTAGGGACTGTGATTGGTTGCTGCCTAGCTCCATGTTGAGTTAAACAGCAATAATCTAAGTATAATATCACACCTACCTTCCTCCCCCCACCATCCTGCTTTCCCCAACCCCTTGCTGCAGAAAGCAATTGATTGCCCCCTGGAATAGGTCATGTATCCAGGCTTCAGTTCTTAGTATGTTTTGTTTTTGAGTCCCAGGATTGTTTCCTCAATAATGAAAAAAACAATTTAAAGGTATAGATACTTTTTAAAAAAATTCACTGAGCTTATAGTCTAGGTGGGGAAATGAGGAATATGACATAACACCGCATCACACAAAAACCCCTAAATTAAATCCTCAAGTAACCCAAAGCATTTCTCTTTATAATAAAAGAGTTGGTGGATGAAGTTCTTTAAAGATGACTTCAATTATAAGCAAAACAGGACACATTCCAGGGATAGGCCAAGGGTGAAACCTAACAGATCATGTTCATAAGTTAGACCATGGTTTTATCACTTGGTCGTGGTCAGGGCTAGGGTAAGTCAAACATGGACTTCCTACCTGGTTATAAGTCCCTGTTCAGAAATTTAGAAGACCTTTGACCTCTGGGTTCAAACTACCCACTTCCTGAGACCATGGAATATAAATGTGGTGACGTGTTATTGTCTCTGTCCTTATTCTCCACAACAACCCAGCTTTTCTAGACCAACGGCTTGGTGCCTGCAGACCTACTAAGCCCAGCCTCCTCAATGGCAAAAATGCACTCCACCCCCTGCTCCTTGGGTTTACATCCTTCTAAGATGATAGCTCTGTCTCATCTCCCCTATCACCAACCCTTAGTTTTATCCCTTAAAGATGGGACTCACTCCCCCTCTACTCTCAAATTCTATCGAGTAGCCCTCCACTTGAAGATGTGGGTTCCAACATCATTAAATTAAATTATGTTATTGCCACTCTCCCAAGGCTCTGGCTCCTATATTCCCTCCTTCCTGCCCATCTAAATCCATCATCACCCCAACTAGTTCAAACTCTATACAAACAATATAGACCCAACACACCATTGTACCCTATAATTAGGACCTCTGGCCAGGGCATGGCATTTAGACCTTCAACTGGGTCTCTTCTAGCCTAGCCCTGTCTCAATCCCCATACCTCGGAATTATACTGGTGGAGTTCCTTTTTGTTCTTGTAGGGAAAAAAACTGAAATTGATTGAAATTGATATGTTCAGGGATGTCTCTTAGTTACCATGCCTTGCTAGTAGTAGGAAAACTTGTGTTGTCAGACACATATCTAGTGCTAATTCTAAGGAGTAGTGAGGGTCATAGATAATTTATTCAATTTTATCTTTGTTTTCACATTGATGAAAACAAAGATAAAATTGCATAAACTGAAAACTCCAATGAATTTTTCAGTGACCCCAGTCCAGTTTGTAATGTAGAACTCTAAAGTTCAAGAGCAATAGCTTGAACACAAGGTGGTGCTAAGAGGTAAAAAATTAACTATGGGTCTATTTCCCTAAAGGTTACCTCAAATACTTAAGGTTTGTAGGACACCTAATAGATTCTGTATTATTTTCATACACATTGTCTTGTTTTTTTAAACCCAGACTTCATGGAGGACTAAGCTGGCCTCACATTTTATAGATGACAAAAATAAAGTTTCTATAGGTTAAATGACTTGTCCAAGATCACCCACACCAGTCTAGGCCTTCCTTTCATGTCTAGGTTTAGTTGTCTTCTTCACTACAAGGTTAGTCACTTTTTTATGTAAACACAATCTCCAAGTCAGCTGTCATCAAAATCTGCCAAAACCTGGGAAGTTCTGTGTGCCTAGCTTGCATTACTCTGTTGGGAAAAGATGGGTCTTTGGTGAATCTCCCTGTGCGCTCAGGGCTCCTTGGACAAATTCTAGGGTTGGAGACACTTTGTGGAAGCCTCATGCTCAGAGCCACTGTAATTCTGGACCAGCTGTAGTTCTGCGTGTAGTAGACTCTGAGGGCTGCCATAACAAACTGCCATAAATTTGGTGTCTTAATTCATCAGATTTATTATCTCAGAGTTTTGGAATCCAGAGGTCCAAAATCAAGGTGCCCACAGGGTTGGTTCCTCCTAGAGGCTCTGAGTGATAATCTGTTCCATGCCTCTCTCCCAGCTTCTGGTGGTCCCATCAACCCTTGGTCATTTCTTGGCTTACAGGCTCATCACTCCCCTCTCTACTTCTATCTTCACAAGGCATTCCCCTGTGTCTCTGTGTGTCACATCTCCCTCTCTTTTCTTCTTATCAGAACACTAATCATTGCATTTAGCACCCACCCTAAACTTAGAATAATTTTACCTTGAGATCCTAACTAATTACCTCTGCAAAGACCTTACTTCCAAATAAGCTCCTATGCTGAGGTTCTGGGTGGACATGACTATGGGTAGGGGGACACTGTTCAACCCACTATACTGTGAGTTAGGCACTCGCAATATTTTTTTCCTTTGAACTAATTCACCATGTTAAGGTGAACCCCAATTTCTCTTGCCCTGCACTTAAAGAAGATGGAGAACAGCCACTTATCATCCCTAAGAAGAGTCCCTCATTTACCTTCGTTGGGACTCTGCAGGTGTTTCCCCTATCAGCATCAAACTAGCTGCCTTCATCTGCATTTTCTGTAAACAGAACATTCCCATAAACCAAGGTTATTCCGTTAAATCCATGTCCAGTGTCTTGTCTTTCCTCAGATTCCACAGTACAATTCAACCAGCATGGGAAGATGGAAAAACCTTTGAAAGTTGGATAGGACATTTATAGGCTTTGTCCATTTGTTTTGTTCCCATTCCAAGTCAGGATTTACTTGCATATCTTCTAGCCTAAGCACCCCCTTAATTAAGGCATGACTCACAAATCATTTTCATGGCAACAGGCCGCGATGTTATATGCCTCAGAATATTTCAGTAACGAGCCTTGAAAAGAACAAACTCTTTGTTTCGGTGAGAAATGCTAATTGAAGGAATTTTTTTTTCCCAAAAGGACATTGAATAGAAACCAATGTACTAAGCAAAATGTAGATGATGCCTCTCCTTTTATCTGCTTTTCCTTCAAACAGAAAACAAAACACAACCCCAACCGAACCAACTGTTCTGGCAGGAAAAAGAAATAGCCTTGATATTTATATTCTCCAACAAAGTCAGTGAGGAAGGAAGAAAGGTGAATTCTGCAAATACCATTCAAAGCCCCACAGAAAATAGCCACTTCGGTTTCTCTCAGCAGCTGGAAGGAAATGTCTCAGCAGCCCCCTCCCTTTTTTTTTTTTTTTTTTTTAGTTACCAAATTCCTTTATGTTTCTTTTCTTAGAAAAGTGACTTTATAGGTCATTAAACAACTATTAAAAACACAAGTGATCAAAACCCAACGCGTGGGCCTTTTCCCTTTGATATTTTTTTCTCGTTTTCAGAAAAGGGTTTTGAGAGTTGGAATATTTTTGTTAATGTCTTTGTGGGCATTTAAATAGTCTTTCTATTTGTAACATCCCCTAAATAAGGCAGCTAGAGGAAACCTGCCTTGCATTAGCACACCTGCTGGGTCAAACCATGAATGTGTATTACCCCAAATGGGACACCTCATTTGCCAAACAGACCTGAACTTAAAATTACCTGCCTTTTTGGATTGCTACACCCGGTTTTCATCAACCTGCATGGAACTTGATTTTCTGCATCCTCTCTTTCTCCCCAAATTGGACAGGAAAGGAAAAAGCAAGGAAAGAATGAGGGGAATTCCTCTTTAAACCCAGGTAAGTACAGGTGAGTCCCATTTAACAAGGTCATCACAGGGCTCAGGCATGGTGCCGCCTTTTCATGTCACAAGATCGAGCAGGCTTCGGAATGTAAGGGTGCCCTTCTCTTGCAAATTTCTTTGGTAGTGAAATCTATCGAAGGAATCTCAAAACAAATTACATGGTAAATTATTGTCTCAGTTTGGGCCCACTCTCTCTGCCCACTGTTCAGCTCCAATAGCAGTGGGTGAGCTGCTGGAGAAAGCCTGCAAGATAAGCAGATTACAGAACGTCATGTGCCTCGGGCAGCTCAACCTCACGGCCAAACTTCTCCAGCCCAAGCAGTTCATCTGATTCATGTGGGTCACAGGCTGTTTCAATTAATGCCCCTCTAATGACTAAAGTTTGTTCCCTAATGTGAAAGGGGAAGTAGATAGGAGTCAGGCCAGGGACCTAAGGCATTTTTGTTCTCTCTCACCCTCTATCTCAGAACGCCCAGCCCCAAGCTGACTTAGAAGAAAGAAGGAAGTTGTCTTGGAAAGAATACAGAATTCCTTTCAGACAGAAACCTTTTATGTCACTTTCCTATCATTATCAATGCAATTCTGTGAGTCTTCAGTGGCCTTTGGGTCCTAGGGTAGTGAGTAACAAGCCCTGATATGAAAACAGAATGCAGAAAACAAATTAGCATTTTGAAAATAAAAGCCTGGCTTTTAATCCTATTAAGATCATGGATTTTTTTTTCTCCCCCTCCCCTAAAAACTCTGAGATACTGATGTTCCCATTAACATAAATGCTGAAATCAGCATTTCCTTTGAAAGAAGTTGTTAATATTTGGAAATGGTCGGATTTCCAGTCGGAGCTTTGATTGTTATTCTATACTAGCCAGCAAGTGCCAAGGTCACAGGAGATTCACCTGCAGACTGAGCTAAATGAATCCACTCGGCCACAATGCATGTATAATTTAACATTCTCCTCTCGAGTACTTCCATGCATTCCTAAAAAATATTTTATTACAATAACAAATTGGTTTCAAAATCATGCATTATGTATTCTGAAATTAGGTCTGCCAGCGAAACCTGGATATACAAACATGTACACTTGCAGGCAGGGCCAGAAGAGCACAAAAATGCTACGATTGATGACTGGATGGAGCTTGAGAAGAACAGTTAATTCCACGAGGAATCCACTGTCACTTCTTTTATTATCTTAATCTGTGTATTTGGAAAGAAAAATAACAAACTGATGATTTGCTGTAAGGAGCAGTGAGAAACCTAATCACCCATTTTCCTCGTATTGTCTCCTCTCTGAAGAGCCAGGGTGTGCTGTTGGGCAGCAGTACTTGGTCTCCTAAAAACAGGCGAGCCAGGCAGTTTCTACAAGCTGTACTTAAAAAACAAACATTCCTTGAATATTTAAAAGTCGTCTTTTCCTGTGATCTAACACTTTCCAAGTACACATTTTACACAAACTGGACTTTAACAAAGCTTCTTTGAAACATTAAAGATAAAAATATCAAAACCGTCCTTACAAATTTGTGTTAGGAAATACACTTGCTCTGCTGTAAGCTTTCATCACTGAGTTACCCAAAAAAGTTAACACATTCAGAAACATCCTTAGGATTCCCATCACAAATGCAACCCCATATAATGTTTCCCTAATAGAGGCTTGTTCTGCTCTGCAACTTTCCTCAGAAGTTAAATACACATTGATTTAGCATCTTTTACAACATAGGTATGGTGTTCTCATGCACAATACGTGTGTTTCCTAAGATGCCATTATATAAATCATTCAGATTAAAATGCTTTTCTGGTCCCTTCAATTTTTTTTCCTGTTTTAGACATTTATATCACACTGAAAAAAGTTCAAACCCACCAAATAGCGTTAGTGAATTCTAAGAAGGCAAGATTCCCCCCAAAATGGTGAGTTCCACAATGCAGAAGGCATTTGATCTTAGAAACGCAAGAAAGAAATTTGGTAGAGTTTTTTCTTTGAAAGTTTCTTAGGCATGAACTTGATCTCTCTATATTAAAAGAAAAAAAAATCTAGTTTATTTCAATAGGGGATTTGTTTTTCATTAACTTGCAAGCTAAACGTCATTGGTATGTTTCTATTGGTCTACTAACTTGGTGAATAAAACAACAAAATTCCTAAGAGAACTAGTTATAAATCTCTTTAAATTAAAATCAGACTAATTTTTATTATAAGACCAACATCATGATAGGCTTTGTATTTTTAAGGCAATGCCCAGACCTAAAAAATCTAATTCCCTGACAAGAGCTTTTAATAAAGACAAATCATGGGTAAAATTAGATGCTGCAACCTTTCCTTTTTTAAAAAAAAAAAAGAAAGAAAAAAAATCTGCAAACAGTGTTAAGAAAACATTTCTCCTTAATTTTGTTTCAATGTAGTGATATGACTAGACATACAGCTTTTCTATGGTGAAATTATGAGGAATAATTTTCTCTAATCTAATCAGTAATATCTGAAAATGGGAAATGTTAACAGCATAATTTCTGATTTCTTTTGTATTGTAATTTAGGCTGACACTTTAAAGCTTTGCTTTACAGAAGAACAATTAAGAAACTGTTGATAGAAATGAAATATTACTGACAATAGAAAATACACTTTTTTTCTCATTTGCTGCATCTCGAAATACCACTCCCACCTCCCATCAAAGGTAATCTAAGCTGAGATAATATAAAAGTAAAAATGAATCAACTAAAAACCTTAGTTCTTTTGTGCTAAACAAAAAGGTGATTTATATAAGTAAGCAAATTCCAGTGTGTGTGTATTATGTGTGTGTGTATAAATATACAAAAATATATACTTGAAAATCCTCTAAAAATGCCTCAAGTTGTAATCTGCAGGCTAAATGATTAAATTCTCTCTGGGTTCATTGGCTGCAGAGCTCCATCCTTCATTTTAGCTGTGGGCTATTTTAAGCTGAACACAAACTGCTTTTTTATTTGTTATTAGAGGCAGTTCACATTTTACACCACCTGGTGTGTATAGTATACAGGCCAACGTATGCAATTTAGGAGGTATTAAAATAGAATTAAAAATGAAAATATAAAAAGCCCTTACTAATAATTAAATTTCATTTCCATAACATTACAACAAACAGTTACACAGCCAGCTTTTCTAATACTGACACGAAAATCCTAAATGATCATTCATGGCACAAATAAAAATATGTTACAAACCTTCAAATTGTGCTTAAAAAGGCGTTCCCATAAGCATGATATGTTTTCGTGTGAATCGTAAATACATAAGCTCATATATGTTCAAGGTTAAATCAGTGAAAGCACTAAATAAAATTACAAGTAAGAGGCCAGGAGTTCTGAGGGACAGTGCCAGAAGTTCAATGCTTTCTGATTCGTCTTAAGCAGAGCAGGAGTTTAAACACAAGCCTCTCTTAACAGCTACCAAGGCAGGATTTGAAGAGAATAATTCCCTAATGCCATTTAAAAAAGAAAAGTCAATGGCAAGCATCAAATGGGTTTTGAATCTAAATATTCTTAAAGAAACATTTTCCTGATTTGGCAGCTCAGAGACTCAAAGAGATAGAATGACAATAAGGAAGGCACAGTCAACATTCCTGGGTTGGTTTAAGGCTGTTTCATTAAAAGTGTTCCAGGAATTTCAGTTCTTCAAGAGTCATGGCCTGAATTCAGCTGTCTCCAGTTCTGTCCCTGACTTGGCCATCTGCCAGGGAATGACACACTTTCAAGGACAAAGTAAGAACAGTTTTTCCATGTTACTCAGACCCAAGCTCCTGGTTTCAGAATGAAAACTCGCAGGAGTCTTAAGCTTGGTCACTTTTAGCAGGTCAAAAACGGAAAGGGGGAAGGAGAAGGCGACATAAAGCTGTCTTGAGTCTCCGCTCTCTATGGGTCTAATGTTGCTTGGTTCACAGAACAACCACAACAATAAAATGCAGTATGTCCTGAGATCCCCTCTGAAAGAATAAAACTGGAAGCCTGTCTGTCATGCTGAATACTGAACCAGAAGCTTACACCGCGGGGTCCAGTGCCTTAAGCCTGGCCACATTCATAGACAAGGCAGACAGATGCACAGCCTTTAACAAAGCCAAGAGATGGGCATTTCAAAAATAAAATCATCTCCCAATTACAGGGAACCCTTCCTCCCTGGGACCTCACGGCACTCTATCAACCTAAATTGGAATCCTGTCTACCGAGCTGCCTTCAGTGTAGCCACTCCAGTATAAATTGGATCAAATGCTCTCAGATTAATTCCTGGAAACCTATATTCATCTTTGTATATCTTTATTACAAAAGTAGCCACAAGACTGCTCTACAATTTTCATTACCAGAACAGCTTTTGGAGCTGGATTACGCCATGGTTTATCCCTCTGTGACCTCAAACCATCTTGTTAGCCCCATTATTGTATGCTCATGCAACACATCTGAGCCCAAGATAATAAGAGAGTTATAGGGAGTGAGGGGAAAGGGTGCATTATTGCATTTTATCCACTGCTCCTCTGCAAGAATATTTAACCTGCTGCAGGAGACCCCAGGAGTCCATGCCTCACTCCCATGCTCCTCTTGTGCCCCAACACCAAGAATATCACAACTCTCCCCAGTCTGAAGGGAAGTGAAGGTAAACTGAGGAGGGCTTAGACTTCTCAGTGACGACCAAGCCTCATTTCTAAAATCGAACTGAAGTTCGGCTGTATTCTTGTTGGGCTGGCCTGGGTCATGTAATTGAGGCTTCATACCATCTGAAGCCACAGCACAGAGAACTCCTGGCCCTTCATAGGAAAAGAACAGGGTTTTTGTCTGCAAAGGGAGGGTAGGCCTTTTGTCCACATAAATGAGATGGTGGGAATGAGGGTGATCAATGGTTTTAAGCTGTAGCTATACTTGATTAAAAATGTATGTTTCGGTGCAGTGTCATTATCACACGTGTGGTTCTCAGAATGCTGCCTGCCACTGGCAGGTATCAAATAAGGTTAACTTTATGATAATTATTATAATCTATTAGATTACATTAATATATCAACATATTGGTATTATAGATAACTATAATGTGTAACTAATAGGTTAGAATCAACGGTTTATTTTCCACTAGCTTAGTTGTTTCTCACATCACATATATGCATATACACACAGACACAAATATACATACACATAATATAATATATAATTATATATAGACACATGTGTGTCTGTATAGACACATTATAATTACATTATGTATTGTTTTATATTTATATACACAGATATATACACATACACCCATGCACACACATTCGTGCAACTTAGGTGTAGTTCTCTGTCTTCTCTCTTACACAACTACGGCCTTCTCTTGTCAAGCAATACCCACGGTGGGTCTCCAGCCTGCTTCCCGCCCCCTTTTCCTCCCTCTTCCCTTTCCTCCCTTCTTTTCTCTCTTCTTTCCTCCCCTTCTTTTGAAATAATGCCAGCTTGGTTCTGAAGACAGAAAGAAAAACCTAGAAGAATAATCCACTTTTTTATATATTCTAAGGAAACTTGAAGACTTCTGTTTTCTTACAGCTTTTACTACCTGTGAGGCTAAAGTACACATAGATGTGAAATCAGTCTCATTGTACTTTATTCCAAAATGAAATAGTCTCATTGTTTTATGGTCATGTTTTTGTTTCTCTTTTTTTAAAAAAATCACCCCTTTATTTCTCATTTCTTAAAGAAATGATGTAAAATTTCATCTGGGTAGGTTCCTGTACCTACATTGTTCATTGGACCTTAGGTCATCTCAAGAAGCAGGTCCTAAACATACCTGGTTATCAGATTATCCAGGTCTTGTTTCTCAAAGTTGGGCTGGCAGACCATGCATCTGGGAGATTGCTAGACTGGCAGAATCTCAGGTCCCACCTGGACCTGCTGAATCAGACTCTGCTTTTCAACAAGGTCTTGGGGTCATCTTTATGCACTTTAAAGTTTAGAGCTCTAGTTATTAATAGGGAACTTTTAATTACCTATTTCTGGACCCTATTTCAGACCTACTAAATCAAATTCTTTAAGATTAGAAACCAAACTTACATATTTTAAAACTCCACAGATGATTCTGATAACCAGGTCGACTGAAGACCCCCTACGTTAAGGTTTGACCCATGGCTTCTAACAGCCATGTGAACAAAGGGTTTTTACTCCTATCATCCCTCTGTGCGGATTTCCATTGGGTCACTATTGCCTCTGCTTTGGGTATCTCAGTCTGAGATTCAGGGTCCTCCATCCTGAGGCCACTTCTCTAAACTATCTTTCAGCTCCTTTATCCTTCTCCTGCCTCAACCAGGCTAAATCACCCACTGCCCTGATTTCTTATGACTTCTCCTTTGCACCTTAGCAGAGGGTCTTCTGCTGTCAGTGCATTCCCATCTGCCACTGCCTCCCCATGGTCTTCTCCACTGACCACACCCTACTTAGTACTCTGCTTTGTTCTACTTATCTTCTATTCATGTGTTTAATTCTAGAGCTACCACTCTGTACCTGTTACAGACTAATAGTTTGTGTTGCCTGCCCCCCGCCACTCCCAATCTCTCCATGTGATGGTATTTGGAGGCGGCGCCTTTGGAAGTTAACTGGGATTGGATGAGTTCATGGGGGTAGAGCTGTGTGAGTGGGATTAGTGCCCTTAGAAGAGTCACGAGGGAGCTTGCTTACCTTCGCTGTTCTCTGCCATGTGGATACAAGAGAGGTTGGCAGTGGACTGTCACCAGAACCCAACCGCGCTGACAGCCTGACTTTGGACTTCAGCCTCCGGAAGTGAGACATACGTCCCTGTTGCTTAGAGGCCACCCAGTCTATGGCCGTTTGTTATAGCGGCCTGAAGAGACTGAGGCAGCATTTACTGACATGCTCTTTTAAATGATCCACATGCAGTTTTATTTATATGATTTTTTAAAGAAAACATAAGCCATAGGCTTACACAGTTTTACTTCTTACGGATTCCCCTTTTTCACACTCCATGTCACTATTACCTATGACCATGTTCTACCCACCACATAACACATTATGGGTTAACCAATTTTCAGGACCACCTTTATGGTACAAATGAAAGGAGAATAAAAGTTCAAAAAAAATCCAGGATTCCAGCTAATCTGTCCCAAAAGGAACGGAGGGGAAGCAGCACGCTCCCAGAAGTATTTAAAAACCAGAGGCTCATTTCAGAAGCAGTGTACGGGGTTGCCGGCTTAGACCTTCGGCAGTCTCCCCGCTCCAGGCTCAGGATGATCTGTGCTCCGTTTTATTGTTTCTTCTGTATGCTGATTGGTTTTGATTCATTACACAACACAGAGTCCATGAGAAAAGTCATTTTTCAAGTTAACAGGTGCATGATGAAATTAGATTAGAGTTTTGTAAATTTGCAGGTGGAATAAACATCAACATGGGACCGATATAAGATCTTGAGTAAGAGAAATATAAGAGTATAACATATTGAGATTGGCCTTGTTTGAGGCCGTGGATATTTCCCATTAACATGGAAGGGTTTTTTGGGGAGAGAAATCTAGGCTCCTCTTTCTTCCATCTCTGTTCCTGCCAATTTTCCCCTGGAGCTTTTCTTGTCTTGCCCTTTCCTTGGATGAAGGCCTAACTCTGGGTCTTGTCATATCTCACTCATGCAGGTGTACAGGGGAGCTGTCAGGTTCAGTAGGCAGAGAGCCAGGTGACCTGGGTCACATGAGTGTATCTCACTGGAAATGCTGTGTACCATTCACTTCCTCCTAGCCCTGGCCAGCTCAAACCCCAATGATCGTGCTCCTTTCTTGCACCCAGGGTAAAATATGGTAGGCTTCACCATGGGAGGTGTGCACATACAATGTTTTCAAGATGAATGGAAGCCAAACCCCTTCTTCCCACTCTATCCATTTCTTTTTGTCTTTTTCTCTTCTGCCTCTTTATTTCTACCTGATATTTTTCTTGACCATTTCCCTCATTTTTTCGAATTCTCTTTTATACTTAAACACACACATGCCCACTGAAATGATCGTTGGGAGAAAAACTCACCATAGCACTATTTTTTTAAAAAGCTTTGTTAAAAAACAATCCCCTTTTAAGCAATGACAGCCAGGACTCTGTACTCTGTACATACAATTTAATCCTTTAAAGAATCAGCAGGGCCCACATCAATCAAGAGCCTTCATCAACTTGTAAAAACAATATTTTGATTCAATCAGATTCAAAGCCCTGAAATTCTCAGCTAATTAATGCAGGGTCACTCAGGGGCTGTGCAACGGTGGCTGGAACAGCAGTCAAATATTTACCCTTGGCACACACACGTTTGCGTCACCCAAGGATCTGAGTGATGGGCAAGAATAGATGATGCACCTAGGGCTGCAGCAGGTCTCATCTGACACCAATATTTGGATAAATAATTATTACAAAGGGAGGAAAGAAAAGAAATAATTCTTTCATCACCATAGATGCATACATGGAAGTAAGTCAGTTAAAGGCAAATGGACAGGGACCAGGCAACCCTCACCATTCTTTTTTAACATTCTAGTATGTTTAAAGCATAGATGTGTTTCATACAGTCCTTCCTATAACAGGTTTAAAATCACAAGACAGTAAATTCAATCTATAGATCTTTTTGTTAGGTCTAGATTCCAATAGATTTGCTTTGGTTTGAAACTTGAAACATTTTGAGACCTTACATATTTTGGGTGGGGAGGGTGCGTGCATGAGTATATGCAAAATCACACTATATATGCTTATTTCTAAATGTGACTGCTGAGTATATTAACACTTTGTGTATGCATAAAACATGATTTATACACATGCAGAAAGAGAAAGCACCAGAATGTCTCGTTACTGATAATAAACAGTAATTTGGATTTCTGTTCTTAAAACATGGGAGATAGGTAGGCAATCTGAGATAAAGTTCATACAGAAAGTCCCTTCCTTTCTTCTTTCTTTACTTTGGGCATCTCCTCTCAGCTCTGCAAAAATTGCACATTGTGGCCCTGGTTGTAATATTGTACTATATAATTTCCAAGATGTTATTATTGGGACATACTGACTAAAGAGTATATGTGATCTATGTGTGTTATTTCTTACAAATGTATATGAATCTACAATTATCTCAAACTTTTTATCTCAAAAGTTTGACTTAAAAACTCACATGTTGTATAATTGTAGGATAGACATGGAATTGAGCAGCTTTTTTGTGTGTGTTGTTAATTAATCACTTCCGCTCATGTGCCTGCCCCTTTACGCCCATACCCCAGCCTTCCAAAAAATTCTGCTAAGAGCAAACATGAGAAAACTGTTGAGGACAGTTTTTTCTTTCATTAAGATTGAGGGGTGTGTTCTTCTATTTTAAAAGTTCTTAATTTATCTTCAAAGACAATTAAAGAGACAATACATATCTTTTAGAAAAAATTAATTATTCAAATGATGGTCAGCTGTGGACCTTCTTATATCCTCCACATTTTTATCATTATCACCCTATGAATATTAATGATTGAGTGAAGATTAAATAAATTATTTTTATGGAGAAAATGTGGTTGTTATAAACATGTTCCAGATCAAGTATTAAACCCATTCCAAATTAAGCCAAAGTGGTCATTTCAAGGATACCAAGCAATACACAGACATTGAATTTGCCCATAGCTGAGCTCTCTGATTGACATGAATCACTTTAGACAATCTGCTTGTTGACCAATCAGCATTGATCACTGTGATAGACCAAATGAACATTGTGGCTCTGCTCAAACTCAGCATTGCAGAAATATAACGCTTGGATTCATACGACGCTGCCAAGATTCTTATTATTTTTTAACACTCAAGCTGGTCTACCTGGGCTATTTGATAAAACATTTGGACTAAATTAAATAGGTACTTCTGTCAGACAACTGATTTGATTGATTTTTTTCGTCCACAGTATTAACTGGGTATTTTGATTTCCTATAGACATTTGAAAGACTTACAGGATCATAAACTCACATAATTTTAGTGCCAAAAGGGTCCTTAGAAATCATATAGTTCTGGATTTTCCTCCAAGTTTCATAGGTGTTAACTTTTAAAAATCAAGGGGAAGATTATTTTCATTAAACATGTTTGGGAAACACTGAACTAATGAGGTTCAATTGTTTAGCTGTTTCCTTGTTTGCTAAGTTCTCAAAGGCTTTAAAATGTTAAGAGTAGTGGGGCTAGGGGGAAATGGAGACAACTGTACTTGAACAACAGTAAAAAATAAAGATAAAAAAATAAAATGTTAATATGCATTTGGTTCTAAAAGAGGAAAGAGAATAAAAAGGCTCTTTCAAGCTAACATACAATACAGAATCCCTTTTCTCTTAGTTCCCCAGATCATATACCAATTAAGAAGCTCTACAACACTATGATATAGTAAAAACTATTTTATAGAGGAACATACTCTAAGAAGCAATTTGTCTTATTAAAATACCTCCCTTATGTAGAGCAAAAACTAGAACCCAGGCTATTAAATTCCTAC
>PVJD01001381.1:35252-272533 GCA_004026545.1 Mormoops blainvillei | reverse complement strand
GACCTTACCAGAATCACCGTTAACATCCACGTTCTTACCAACGATCTCTAATCTTTTTCTAAGTTGTGACTGAAAATTCTTTTAGCTTCTACTTCCAAAGCCACCTCCACATATTTAGGTAATTGTTTCATTAGCACCCCACTTCAGAGTACCAACACCTCGATTAGTCTGCAAGGGCTGCAATAATAAAATATAGACCGGGTGACTTAAACATCAAAAATTATTTATTCTTCATACTTCTGGATGCTGGAAATCCAAAATCAAGGTGCCAGCAGAATTGCATTCTCCTGAGGCCTTTCTCCTGGGCTTATATCTGGTTGCCTTCTCTCTATATCCTTATATGGCCTTTTCTTTGTGAATTCCTGGTATCACTTCCTCTTCTTCTAAGGACTCCAGCCCTATTGAATTAGGGCCCCACCATTATGACCTCATTTAATCTTAATCACCTCCTTAGGACCCTATTTCCAAATGCAATTGCCTTGGGAGTTTGGGGTTCAACATAAGCATTTGGGGAAAACAATCAATCCACGATAGGGCTCAAGTCACAGGTTTTTTTTCTATATGGCTATCCAACGGACCCAGCATCATTTATTGAAAAGATAAATCTTTCCCTTCTGAATTACAGTTTTGCCATTATTATTAATTAGATGACCATGTATATGTATGTCTGTTTCTGATGTCTCTATTATGCTCTAAGGGTCAGTTTTTTTTATTCCTGCATCATACCACCCTGACACTATTGTACATGTTGATATTTGGTGGAATAAGACCCTGGCTTTGTTCTTCTAGCTTACTCTGTTTATTCTTAACTCTTTTTATTTTCATAAAGAAAATCAGTAATTTTTGTACAAGTATTGACTTGAATTTTTATTTTTATTGCACTGAATCCATAGGTCTTTTAAAATGTCTCTCATTCAGTGTAGAAGTCTTAACACTTTTTTTAGATTTAATTCTAATAATTTGATGTTTTCGCAGCTATTGTAAAATATATATTTTTATATTTTTTATTTTTGTAAGTTTTTTTTTTAGTTTTATAACTCCAGGTTAGCAGTATTTTTTTTCAGTACTTTAAAATGTTATTATCTTCTGAATGCCATCATTTTATTTTTAAAAAGTTAATATCAGTCCCATTGTTGCTCCTTTGAAAGTAATGTGTCATATTTTATTTAACTGGTTTTCAGAGTTTTCTTTTTGTTTTTCAATGGTTTTACTATGCAACCTAGTTTCCAAAAATATCTCTCTAATGAATCATGCCTCCCCATATTTTTGCCCTTACATCATCTTTCCCCTTTAATCTAAGCCCTCTGACTCACTTTGGCCTATAGAGCATATCAGCTTTCTCACTGCGTGACTTCTGAGGCTCAGGTTTAAGTCTTGCTGCTTACCTGGCCTCTTGGAACACTCACTCTTGCGATGCACCCTTTGAGGAGCTTACTTTGAAGAGGTGCAACATCTCTGAGACCATCATGCTATAGGACAATCAAGCCCCATGGAGAACCCTGGAAGATCCTGGAAGATGTTTCCATTAGAGAGAAAAGAAGGTGAGGTGGGGTGGGGGGTGGAGAGAGAGAGAGTGAGCTAGAGAGGGAAGGAGGTGGAAGGAAGGGAGGGAAGGAAGGAGAAAAAAGAAGATGGAGGGAGAAGAGAGGCGGGGACAGAGAGAGAGAGGGAGAGAGAGAGAGAGAGAGAGAGAGGGAGAGAGAGGGAGAGAGAGAGAGATAGAGGGAAAGGATGAGAATATATCTGTGATGCTAGTTACATGAGTGAATAAACCATTTGGAAATCTGGCCTAGTCCAGCTTTCATGTGGCTACAGCCCTGCTACTATATGACTGCACCTGTGAGAGAGACACCAAGCATGAATTGTGTAGCTGAAGATAGTCCATCCATAGTACTAGGAGAGCTAAGAATAACTTATTTTAAGACATGAAGTAATGGGGTGGTTAGTTACACAGTAAAGATAAATGAAATAGAAAATAATACCTAGAAATAGGATATGGTTGAAACAAAACCTGAAAACATGTGGCATCAGCTTTGGGGCCAGGAGGTAAGAGGAGGCTGGAATTGTTGATGAAACTGGAAGGACAGTGGGAAGGCTATTACTAGAGGCTACAAGAAAAGTAATCCATGTTATGTAGTAGGAGAAACTTTAGAATAACTATTGTCTGAAGTAACATGGACAATAGAAATGTACCTAATAAAAAAGCGAACCTGTGTAAAGAGATTTTCAGAAAGAATGTCAAAAGGGCTAATCAGTTATTTTTAGCCATGTATGATAAAGTATTATACAAGAGAGAGAAAAAGACAGAGGTGCTAAAAATGAACTTTTTCAGTTTGATGCCAAAATTAGAGAAAATGTAAAGGATTCAGGACTTACTAAGTGTAAAAACAAAACTGTGTTATTCCCAGTCTTTCCATATTGCAAAGGCTCTCATTATAAGACCTTATCTCAGGATAAAGATGATCTCAAGGGTGAAGCTATAAGACACATTGTTAAGATTTCAGAAAGATTTAAGAGTGTGCCTTAGAATTAGATAATTTTTTTTCTGAGAATCTTAAGGATATTGTTCTTTAGCACCCTGACTTTCTGCACAAGACAGACTGGGGCCTATATCAAAAAGATTTCTGAGTGGAGCTTTTGTCTAATGAAATGAATCTCACTGCTATTTATAGGAAGCCCACAGATATTTAAGAGAATTGTACTGATGGAAACATCATAAGCTTGGACTAAAATGCATGGAGTTAGGTCACAATGAAAAGAGCCTGTGGATCCCTAATCTTATATGGCAGGAAATAGGCTGAGACAGCTACTTAACTGCAGACAAGGACCATTTCTTGTGGGGAAAGAAGTATGGAATTCATAACCAAAAGAGAGGAGATAAAAATTCCAGAAGGTAGAATCAAAATCCTTAGAAAACAATTCCCAGAACAGAGTCCTAATCAAGAAACCCAAAAGATACGTCCGAATGGATTTCAGAATTGCTTTGGACCAGTGACTGCTATGTGGCCTGTCCCCTTATGTCCCCCATCCCAACCTTCTGCCCCCTACTTATGAATGACAGTGTCCATCACAGTTATAACACCCTGGTATTACTATTGTATGTTGAAAGTGTGTGATGCAGATAATTTGTATCTTTAGTTCACAGATCTTCAGATAAAGAAAAACTATATTCAAGGGGTTGTACGGGAAGATTTGCACTTGACAAGCTTTATCTACATTTGGGTCTGATTTAAATACTGCTTCATGCTTGGCTACTTAACATGGAAAACGTAAAAGTAAGAAATATTTCATGGAAAACATGACACAAAATGTTGGCTTTCTTCCCTATACTTCTCTTTTGTCCAAGATCTTGTTACTGCTTCAATTTTTTTTTGATGCCTACAAACAGGTGGTTTTGCATTTTATCTGTTTTATAATTGTTCTTAGTGGCAAGGTAGTTCTGATGATGCAAGCTACTCTACCACAGTCCAAGAAATCCAATGCTTTCATGAGGATGCTTTTTGAGAATATTTTTCACTTACACAGTGCTATCTCTGAAAGGATCCAAAGAAGAATTACTCTCTAGCCTTGGTTCCAGAAGATTGCTTCTTCAAATCAGCTAGTTTATTTTTTCCAAACAGACAAAAATGAACTGTGTAATTGATTATGTTCCCAGTTTTCTATTTATTTTTTACTTCTAATGAAAATATGCAGTTTTATTAGAATCACTTTTTTTCTTGGGGTGAAGAAGTTCTCACTTATGGCCTTTTCATTGATTTGCTCACTATATATTTATGTATAATCTTTTAAAAATTCATTTGGAAATAAGGTAGAGTGTGAATTAAGAAAAAATAATAAATTTTTATATTTGGAAGTTTGGAAGTTAATAAAAAGCTTAGCAATTACAGAGAACTCTTCTTTTTAAAATTTTTTTCATCCTTACCCGAGGATATGTTTTTATTGATTTTAGAGAGAGAGAGAGAGAGAGAGATTGAGAGAGAGAAAGAGAAAAATCAATGTGAGAGAGTAACATCAGTCTGTTGCCTCCCATATGCAACCTGACCAGGGGTTGAACCTGTAACCTAGGTATATGCCCTGAACAGGAATTGAACGTGTAACATTTTGGAGGAGGGGCCAAGGCTCCAAGCAACTGAGCCACTCAACTAGAGCCAGAGGAGTCCTTCTTACAGGTTAACCAGTGTGTCAAAGTTGATATTTACATAAACATGAGAAATCTTTCAAACAAAAATGAGGGTAACATTGGTCAAATTCTTGATGAACAATCTAAACTACTTCCTAAGTGCAAAACATCCATGGGAGTTGAATAAACCTGGGTTTTTGATTAATAAATTACCTCTTCCCAGACACTAGAGACTTCACTGATGCCTTGGAAAATCTCATTTAAATATGAGGAATAGACAATTTACTGACAGAAGGGTGGTTTGTGCTACCTCTGGTACTCTACTGTTTAAGTTTCTAACAACCAGGCTGTGCTTGTTCAAATACAATAAACTTCAGTGTAAACAGAGTGAGAACAGGTGGTTGTTTAATTCAGTTTATTTGTCTAATATAGTCCTATACATAGTAGCTTACAGAAAATGATAATTTCAAACTATAATCCATGGAATCTGTATGTGAAAAGTGTGAAATGTCAAAATATGCCAGCAGTAATTCCCCTCAGGCCTCCATTCCTCTTTTTTTCTTCTCTTCGTTTCCTTTACTAACCATGCATCATTCTGTTACTTATTCCAAATTAACAAGCCAGCAAACACAGTTTTTCTATTGTTGAGACACTGGCAGGGGCAATAATGAAATATTTAACAACTGTACGGCATGAGTACCAATCAATCAGAACAGCTGCCTGATCAATCAGAAGAGCGGCCAGCCGTGAACAACCAGACAGGGCTGCACCTGTGCAGAGCAGCTGACTGCCAGTTCTGGCTATGGCTAGTTTTTTTCTTTTTCTTTGTTTAGGAGAAAAAATAAGAAAGTTAAGAAGCTAAAACTCAATTCTCTTAATCCTATAGTCTGATGCCTACTTGATCATATCAATATTATCATGGAACAGACTACATTTTTCTTTGTCTTAGAAGTTTTATTTTTTTCTCTTGCAAGTTGTTTAAAACAGAAACTTCCATAAAGTCTTTCTTAGCATAATTTATTTCCTTTCAAGTTACAAAAGAATTTAGAAAGAAAACATTTCATCTTATCATACATTTTTTTTTTTGAAGGAAGTCCCCAGGATAATGAAACAATTGGTGACTTTTGAGGGAGAGGAATCGGAGCAAGGAGATAGTTTGTTTCTATTTATCGTGTAAATTTAAAGAAAGTTTGTGGTTGTATTAATGAAAAGAATGCTTCCTAGGCAAAAAACAAACAAACAAACAAACAAACAAACCCAGCTGTCATGATACAGAAAATTATTTTTCATTTAATGAGATAATTTGAGGGAAATTTAAAAGACTGAAAGGGAGAAGGATAGTTGAATTATGTTTTGGGAGATGGTGAGACTGGTTAGATGGCTTGAGGGGAGTGGAAAACATCTGATTTGGAGTAGAATTAGGATTTTATGGCTGAGAGGAAAATTAAATGCCATTATGCTCTGTCCCTTCCTATTTTACATAAAGAAATTAAGACCCAGAGAGGTTAAGTGGTTTGCTAGGGATCACACATCTATTTATTTACAGAGGAAAATGGAAAAGTAGAAAGAAAACCTAGTTCCTGAACCAATTAACTTTTAAAAAATTGTTTGTACATGGTGCCAAAGTAACTGATTTATTCTAAATTAAAAAAGGAAAACTACTCAGGAAAATTGTTTCCCTCCTCCCTGAGGCCTTCCTCCTGCTCCTGTTTGTGGCCAGACTCATTCTGTGAGGATTTGTCTCCATCAACATTCTCCTGTCCCACACCTAGGCCTATAGTTCTGTCACATAGTAGGTAGCTAAGTTACCCGCTAAATAGCTGATGGGAAGTGGAATTTTGGAAGTGGTTTTAATTTTCTCTCCCTGCCTTTTTTTGTTTGTTTGTTTGTTTAATTTTGGGGCAGGGTGGCAGACAGGCAGATGACAGGAAAACAGAGTTGGTGCCCTGATAATACCCTACTCGAAGCCCTGGCTCTAGACTACTTGTTAGATCATATAGTAACTCCTTATTTTTTGTCAGTTTGTATTGACTTTTTTTCTTCCTGTATGTGAAAGCATCACAATGGGCATGTCTGGACATGTACACACTTTCCCTTACTTCTGCTGTTAGACTTCTCCCTGCCTTCCTCTGGCCCTTGACAACTCAGCACGTGATGAAAGGACCAGGAGCAGACTAAATGTGTTTTCTGCACACTGTTAGTGTCTTTGTGTCTTAAGACTTTAAAATCTGTGCATGGATCTGTGGCCTACCTTACTCCTGCCTCCGCTTGGCAAAAACACAACCAATGCAGTGACCAGCTCCAGAAATCGCCTGCCCACAAGAGAAAATGCACTTTGTCAGGCTTTCACAGCCATTTAATGTTTTTTTTTTCTTTTTGCCTTTTGTTCTCCTTTACCCATTTCTCTTATCCCCACCCCCCTACTTCTGGTAACCACCAGTCTGTTCTCTATATCTGTGAACTTGTTTTTGTTTTTTCTTCCAGATTTCACATATTAGAGAGATTATGTGGTATTTGTTTTTCTCTGTCTGACTTATTTGACTTAGCATATTGCCTTCAAGGCCTATCCCTATTGTTTTAAGTGGCAAAATATTCATGTTTATAGTTGAATAATATTCCAGTGAACATGGAAGTACATATATCTTTTGGAGTTAGTGTTTTCATTTTCTTTGGATGGATACCAGAAAGTAGAATTTCTGGATCATATGATAGTTCTATTTTTAATTTTTTTTAGGAATCTCCATTCTGTTTTCCATAGTGGCTGCACCCATTTGTAAGTACACAGGGGATTTCTTTTCTCCACATTCTCACAACATTTGTTATTTCTTTTCTTTTTGTTTTTTATAGCCATTCTAACAGGCATGAGGTGGTAACTCATTGTGGGTTTGATTTCCATTTCCCCGATGATTAATTACATCGAACATCTTTTTGTATGTCTGTTGTGGATTTTTATACCTTCTTTGTAACAAAGCCTATTCAGAACTTCTGGTCATTTTAAAAATCAGATTGGTTTATTTTTTGTTTTGTTTTGTTTTATTTTGCTATTGAGTTGAGTTAGTTCTCTGTTCATATATTTTGGATATTAGCCCCTTGTCAGATACATGATTTGCAAATATTTTCTCCTATTCAGTAGGTTTCCCTTTCATTTTGTTAATGGCTTTTTGTTTCTTTGTTTTTTGTTGTGCATAATCTTTTTAGTATGATGAAGTCCCACTCTTTATTTTTGCTTTTTTGGGGGGCATCTGGTTCAAAATGTCATCACTAGGACCTATGTCAAGAGGCTTACCACCTAGGTTTTCTTTTAGATGTTTCATGGTTTCAGGTTTTACGTTTAAATCTTTAATCCATTTTGAGTTAATTATTGTGAATGATGTAAGCTATTGGTTGTATTTCATTCTTTTGCAAGTGGTTGTCCAGTGTTTCCAACTGTGTTTTCCCCATTACATATTCTCGATTCTTTTGTTGTGAATTAATTGACCATATATATGCATGGGTTTATTTTTGAGCTCTCTATTCTGTTTTATTGGTTTATATGTCTGTTTTTATGCCAATACCATACCATTTCAATTATGATATATTTGTAATATAGTTTAAAGTCAGGGAGCATGATGCCTTAAGCTTTGAACTTCTTTCTCAGGATTGCTTTGGGTATTTATTGTGTGTGTGTGTGCGCATATGTGTGTGTGGTTTCATGCAAATTTTAGGATTATTTATTTCTGTTAAAAATACCTTTGGAATTTTGATGGGGATTGCATCAGATCTGTAGATTGCTTTGGGTAGTATAGACATTTTAACAATATTGGTTCTTCCAATCCATAAGCACAGAATATCTTTCCATTTTTTTGAGTCTTTATTTCATTAATATCTTATAGTTTTTAATATACTACAGATCTTTCACCTCCTTAGTTAAATTTACTTCTAGGTATTTAATTCTTTTTTGATGCAATTATAAATGGGGATGTTTTCTTGATTTCTCTTTTTGATAGTTTATTAGTATGTAGAAATGCAAAAGATTTTTGTGTATTAATTTTCTTTTTGGAAATTTTACTGAATTATTTATTAGTTCTAACAACTTTTTATGTAGTTTTTATGGTTATATATATATATATATATATATATAGTATAATGTCATCTGAAAATGGTGACAGTTTTACTTCTTCCTTTCCAATTTGGATGACTTTCATTTCTTATTCTTGCCTAATTGCTCTATGTAGGGCTTCCAATACTATGTTAAATAAAAGTTATGAGTATGGGCATCCTTGTCTTGTTCTTGATATTAGGCAAAAGGCTTTCCACTTTTTACTGTTCAGTATAATGTTAACTGTGGGCTTGTCATATATGGCCTTTTTATATTGAGATATCTTCCCTCCATACCCACTTTATTGAGAATTTTTAATTACAAATGGATGTTGAATTATGTCAATTTTTTTTATACATCAATTGAGATGATAGTGTGATTTTTATCTTTCATTCTGTTAATGTGGTGAACCATTCTAGCATCTGTATAATAAATCCCAGTCAACCATGATGCCTGATCTTTTTAATGTATTGTTGAATACAGTTTGCTAGTATTTTGTTGAGGATTTTTGCATCTACGTTCCTCAGAGGTATTGGCTTGTAATTTTCCTTTCTTGTGGAGTTGTTGTCTCGTTTTGGTATTAGGATAATAATGGCCTTGTAAAATGAGTTTGGAAACTGAATGAGTCTAGTCTCTGGCTTACAACCTAGTGGGAGAATAAGCCTATAAGCAACTGAGGATATAATTGGAAAGTATACAATGTGTATACTAAGTGTGAGGGGGCAGAGTAGAGAGAGTACGTGATTCTGCCTGGAGGGTTTTTGGGAGGGTTGATAACATACAGTGGAGGGAAAGGTTAATAGAGAAGCAGTCAAATAAGGTAAACCTTGTAACATGAGTGGGATATTATTACCTGGGGTGGGGGGAAGGAAAGTTACTCTAGTAAAAAGGCCCAGAGGCATGTGAGCATAAGGCTTCAGGCACCTGGGACATGAGTTACCCACAAGAGGTTAAGGAGGAGGTGAGGAGATGAGCCTGCTATGGGATGCCCTAGGCCTTCCCCACTGCTGAGTACAATGGGGTCATGTTAGCATTTAAGATCTTGGTTCTCATGGCCTTGCATTGCTATCTAATTTGGGGGGTACCCCATGCCCAAATTTTCTTCCCCAAATTTTCTTTGAGGTATTTCTGGGACCCATCTCTACCAGGCACCTGTCTCACCTGGACTCACGATCATTTGCTCCCATTCTTCTGCTCTTGTGTTTTCATCCAGGTTGCTTGAGCTTGCCACTGCTAACTGTGCCCTCCACCAGACATTCTCTGCCTAGCCAGGCACCTTGGCTGTGTCCACCCTCAACTCTCTGTGTTGAATCTATCCTCTTATCTGTGACTGGGAGTGGGGATTGATCAGGTTCTCACCTCTATTCTATTTTGTGTGTGTGTGTATGTGTGTGTGTGTGAGAGAGAGAGAGAGAAACAGAGAGAGAGAGAGAGAGAGAGAGAGAGAACTCTCTCCATGATGCTGCATTTCTTGTAGACTTCCATGTAAACTCTTTAGCTTCTATCCTAAACTCTTCCCTCATTAGGGCTTATGACCATTCCCCAAGCCCAAAGGGGAGGCATTTACCATCCCATTCTTTCCTCTGACTTATCTCTTCCACTATCACATGGGCACCATTATTATTATTATTACTTTTAACCTTCACGTGAGGATATGTTTCTTGATTTTAGAGAGGAAGGGTGAGAGAGAGAAAGAAAAACATTGGTGTGAGAAGCATCCATCTGTTGCCTTCTGCATGTCCTCTGACATGGGATTGAATCTGCAATCTACACCAGTATGGGATGATGCTCCAACCAACTGCACCACCTGGCCAGTGTGGCAGCATGATCAGTACACCATTTTCTTCTCCTCTCTTTTGTCAGTAAAAAAATAATCCCTGAATACATATGCACTCATAACACTATATACTTATTCAGAGGGTGTCTGCCTTGCACCCTTGCATTTGATTCTCAGTTTGGTCCAGTTAATACCTTTTACAGATCTTTCATTGTCTAGGTGAGGAGTTTCTGGCATTTGAGAGATGTTCAAGATATGATTATTGAATTGAACTGACTCTCTTTTAGGGAAGGAGGCTAAGGGTGGATTTGTTTGTTGATTGGCGGGTGAGTGGTATGATCAAATCTGAGCCTTAGACGAAGCAGGAAGACCAAGTAGGAAGCTGAAGCAGCCATTAGGATGAAGGATGATAGGGGCTTGAACCAGAAAAGGGATGCTAGGGATGAAGTGAAGGGGACAAAGCTGAAAAATAATGGGGGCAGGAGAAGATGAGACAGTTGAAATGTGGTTAAATGTGGGAGAACACAGAATAGATGATTACTCTGAGGCTTGTCTTGGGAGAATTGAGTAGATAGTGATGGGATGAGCATCACTGATCCATTTTACAAAGAGGTTAAGTGATTTGCCCAAGATCAGTGAACATACTGATGGCAGAATTGCATGTCCTTATTGTGCTAAAAACTCCAAACCAGAATAGTTTCTAATTCATTACCCTCATGGCCTTTTTCTATTACACAAAAACTTCTATGAACAGAACATACTCAAATAATTTTCTAAAATGTCATTAAAATTAAGAAGATACTTAAAAGGACATATGAGAAGCCACATTCAACAAGTACAGAAATAAATTAGAGATGAGAAAATATTAAAATACCTGACCTGCGTGGGTATCTGCATAATATTTAAAATGATCTCATCCATTTAGTTTGAGCGTTTGGTGTTCTAATCTGAAATATGAAAAATGTTCTCATGGAGAGGCATGATGAAGGAGGATATCTTAATATACAGTGAAATATAAATTAAAAAGCTCTCTAAAGCTATTAGTAAAAGTACTGAAATACATTAGCAGGTGCATGGGTTCAACTTTGGATGAATGTTCTTTGAAATTGGATTCATCACCAAAATTAATCTGAGAGGTGTCAAATCTGTGCTGGGTTAAAGAGGTGACAAATGGAAAGATTTCACTGAAGTTCCAAATTGTAAAGGGATAGGAATTAATAACCCTCTGTCATGGGTAACCTGAGCACACAGGAGTTTAAGAAATTCACATCTTGAAAAAGGGTGGAGAAGAAGCTTGAAATATTTCTATTGAAAGGAGCAATGTGGTCATCAGTTAGGTTGATTTGATTTTATAAATAACTTCAAATCAGCCACAGATAACCATGAAGATATGTTTCTGTGACTCACATTAGCGAAGTTTATGCATTTCAACAGGCTGGTCAAATCATTCTCTTAGAGTGCAGTATGTACAGTATTTTCTCCCATGTATTTAATTCAGAGCTTCTTGGAGGTGACACAGTTTAGAAGTACCATCCTTTATTCATCATTGTCTTCTGTTATGGGCTCTTCATTCATATGGACTCACATTATGAAAATGCGCATGAAGAGAAGGCAGAGGTGGGGTCACTGCAACACTCCAAATATATATATATCTCCAAATACCTAAAATAGCATATTTTTTCTTAGTCAGAAACTCGTATATCTTGGCCAATTTGCAGGTAGTTTTTCCTATTTCTAGTGATGAGTTCAGGCTTACCTATTAATGGAATATGTGTGTTTCTCTGCTTCATAATCTCAAGGGTTATGGAGGTAGTCCCCTGGCACACCGTTTGACTACACATGGGTAACAGTGGGAAGAGAATGGCTGAGGAGTCTTTTGAGCTGGGCTTGCTATGCTTTGAAGAACAAAGCTAGGGCTGATATTTGAACCTCCTACCAACTTTGTCTTATGGCTTCACAAGATGAGTGACTGCCACAATAGGTGGCTGTTAGAGGCTTAGCAGCCCTGGAATTGACATTTTACCCCTGAAACTGAACCATGGAAGGATGATAGCTGTAGGTAGACTTAGTAACTTAAAGTCTTCATCTTAGCATCCAACCCATCTCCTGTGAGTGCCTGAGTCTATTAGGAATAGTTTTGACTGCAGTGCCAGTGTATGTCCTTGGTATATGGATCCTTAGTTTTATCCCCCACCCAAATGTCTTTCCTTTAAGTATGGAAGAAAGGAAGGAAGGAAGGAAGGAAGGAAGAAAGGAAGGAAGGAAGAAAGGAAGGAAGGAAGGAAGGAAGGAAGGAAGGAAGGAAGGAAGGAAGGAAGAGAAAGAAAGGAAGCAAGGAAAGAAGAAATCAGGTCTAAATAATTTTCATTTCTTGTTCACCTTCCTTCCTTACTCTTCACATACTTTCTGTCATTTATGCTTTTGAGAATCTAATAGATATTTGATCTATTATGTTTGCAAAGTAGAATTCTTGATTCTCCCTCAATAATGGAACTACCATCTTCCTAGTTACTGAAGCCAAAAATCTAGATGTTAATGACTTAAATCCCTCAGCCCAGTTGGATTGGGAATCTTTAGAATTATCTATCAATGCTTGTTCTCACCTTATTCTCATCTGCCACCATGCAACCTGCCACACCGGTCCAGAATTGCTCAATCAATGCCTTGGGCCTGAAACATTCTCCTTTTGGAAGCTGAGTGTTAAGCTGTTAGCTTCAGATTTTTTTTTTTCTTACTAGGACAAACTTTTCTCAGTTCTGGGTCTGCAATAAATTTCCTTGCATTGCTCAGTTATGCATGTCACCTAGCATCTGATGAGCCCCGCCAATGTATCTGATCCCTCTCCCCATGGAAAGGGAATGCGGTCTTTGTTTACAGCGTCAGAGAGGTGTGCATAACCCTTCATTTGTGTTATCCATCAGGAGGGAGCCTCTGGTGGAGGGAGACCACAACACACTTCTGATGCTGGTTTTGCTGAATCTCTTCTCCTGTGTATGAGTAAAGCACCATCCCAACCAGTGCCTTGTATACTGAGTCCTTCACGGTGACCTGGAACCCATAGAAGATGCAGTGGACAGAGGTCTGTGGGCTCCCATTTGTGGTAGTTGGTATAATCATAATCTTTGCCATCCTCCAAGCAGTGGAATCCTCCCTGGGGACTGGTAGCTGGTTCTTCCTGCTCCACACACCAGTTAACGCTGCTGGAATAAGCCTCCCCAAGAACTCTGTGTGATTGGTGTCCTTTCATTATTCAAATATCACTTCCTCCAGGAGGCCTTCTCTAGCACCTACCCAACCACCGCATTAAAGGTGCCTAATTGAAAGTATTCATGCATCCTCTGTTAGTACATTGCATTGTTTTTGTTTGTTTGTTTGTGGGTTTTTTCTTCTTTTCCACCAAAAGCTTTGTGAAAGCAGGGATCTTGGTCTTCATCCCTGTCACAACCCCAGTGCCTAGACCGGAGCTTGTCTCAGAGTAAATACCCATTCAGTACTTATTCAATGAGGAAATCAACAACTTCTAATTATAGTAAACTTTCAGTTCTTATATGATTGGTAGTGTTTGTCTATGATAGTGTTCAAATAATTACTTTTTAATTACTTTACATTGTGGCAACTGTGGAGATGGCCCACTTGAATCTCCTTTCCAGAAAGAATTTGCCATTCAGCTACAAGGGAGACAGCGGGCTGACTGGCTTCCATTGTTACTGTCATCAGGGTCCTCTTCAGCTTGGAAAAGTGAAGCCAACTCTTCCTGGGAAGCCCTCAACCAAGGACTAAGTATGGTGGGGATGCCAGAGTTAATTCTCCCTAATGAAATGTCTCTCTGCTGGGAAATCCTTGCTTTGGAGTTTCTGTGGGCCAGACTTTGTCAGGACTGACCCGTGATCTGAGGCTCTCCCTGCCCAACCTTGCTTTTTCTCCCCACTTCTTTCTCAGGGGCTAGACTGCACATGGACTGAAAGCTTTCCCTGCTTGCACTTGCTTCCTCCACTGTTTGTCTTTCACAGGTGCGACTCCCCAGTTAAGCCTCCTCTGACAGACCTACTCTGTTCTGTTGCCTGGCTTCCCACGGTTCCATGCTCTTGTTGGAATTCTTTCTAAATTTTAATGGGGCTACTATGTAATTTTGGTAAATAATGGAGAAAGGTTACTTGAAACCTGTTTGTTGCTTAAAGATCTCAAGCTCTTTTAGAGTCTTTGTCATGGACCTATGGAATTGTTTTTCAGTAAGAGAAACCTTCAACTAGGAGGAGTTTCAATTTAGGCATCATTTCATCAGGAATGGCACTTACAAGTTTGCTTTATTTGGGGCCATGGAACTTTTGTATAGCCGTTACTTTAGATTTTTTTAGTTAACTGATTAAAAACAGGAATGGAGGAAAACAATAGCCATTTATTGAGAAACTGCTCTGTACCAGATTGTTTTAAAAACTATCGACCAGATCTCACTCAGTTATCACAATGCCCTTGAAGGTAGGTAACAACATCTTCATTTTTACCGAAGAGGAAATAGAATTTTCTGTGGATTTAGTAACCAACTGCCTGTATGTGATAGAAGCGCTGATGCTAGAACTCAGACTTTGGATTTTCTGACTCCAAAGCTCTTGTTTTTTTTTTTAAACTCATCACAGTGTCTCCATGTGGGAGGGCTCTTTCAATTCAGGATCTAATAATGGCAGCAAAGGGTCCAGATGAGAACTGATAAACCTACATTCTGCTATAAAATATTTACAGCTTACGGTCAAAATGTGAGCAAGTGTGTGTAATACAGCAAAGTGGATATAATCCATAGGGTGGCTCTGGATAATTGCAGTTACATTTTACTGACAAGAAGAAGTCCTAGCTGAAGGTGGCTGGGAGAATTGTGATTGTTTTGGTACTACCCAGACCCTCTTCATGTTATTTTTTGTCTTGGTTCAGAAGAAGATACTATGGGTTGGCCTACTCTACACCCACTCCAACCCCCTTATAGATGTGCCTTCTTGCCCTGAGGAAGATGGGACACTAACCGTCACATTTTCCAGGCTTCCTTGCAGCTGGGACTCTCTACCTGCTGAGGTTCTACTAATTAGATGCATGTGAGGCTTTTATCTGGAGTTGATTCATTTCATGGTCACAGATCATGGTTCAAGAGTGAGCAGCTATGGCAGCAGCTTTCTTGGTGGCCCCATTCCCGGCAGTGATTTTTGAGAGCAACTCTTAAAAGCTCAACCCAGAATCATCCATTTATTGGTTTCTTCAGCCCCCCTTCCAATTCTGTAAGCTCTGTGTTTACAACATTAAGTTTACTTTTGTTTAAATTTAGTGGATTATGTAGTGCAATCAAGGAATTTAATCAATGTAGTTCATAACTCTAGGCCTGTTTATAAGGGAATGAATAGCTCCTTATATAAGAAGGGCTAATTTACAAGTTTCAGAAAAATCTTAGTTTATCTGTTGGTGGTTGCACAAAATTCCCACTTCAAGTGTGAGTTTCCATAAACTATGTTGCTATAGCTCTTGCCACTTTGCCATTTAGCTTTATTATTGCACAGATTTATCAGTAATGCTGGACTCTTAGGACTTCACTTTCCTATAGGATGCACACTGCAAAATTCTAATTGCAGATATTTATTGTCAAAAATGTTCTGCGTTTATTTTCTTGGTTGTTTCCCTAATCTGGGCCTCAGAACTGGTGGAGAATTTAAAGGTTTCATTTGCTATAACTTAGAGTTGTTCCTGGAAACATAACCTCTCCTCTTGGGCAGGAGTTATAAGGTGCTGTTACTCCTTGTGTGCCTTTCTCACCCCCTCTCTTCAGGCCCCCAGCATCTTTCTTTCTTGACCCTGTGATATCACTCTGGTTACAATTTTTTAAAAAACCTCAACCGAAGATATGTTTATTGATTTTTTTAGAGAGAGAGCGCGTGAGAGAGAAACAGTGATGTGAGAGAAAAACATCAATCCATTACCTCCCATATGCACCCTGACTGGGGATCGAATCCGCAACCTAGGTATGTGCCCTGAATAGGAACTGAACCTGCAACCTTTTGGTGTATGGGATGACACTCCAATCAACTGAGCCAACTGGCCAGGGCCTCTCTGGTTACAATTTAATCATTTCAGTCTTACTTTATTTGGGCTACCAAAAGTATAGTTTTGTAAAGCACAGTGTATATTAGTGTGAACTCACACTGTAACTTAACATATATAAAGTAACTTACACCCACAGGAAGATTTTGTAAACTGCAAGTTATTATGCAAATGATGGCTTTTCTTATTGGCTTGATTCCTGACTACTGAGGCTTCACAGGGATTCCTTAGGCCTTCATGGAGGGATCAGAGATTCCTACCTCTCTTCACCCTCTGCAGCTCTGCTTTTACTTCTTTTATGTTCTACTGCTAATAAGTTTGAAAACCAATGATCTCATCAAACCCTTGGCCTATGCATTAATCCTCTTTACAACATCTCTCACAGTTGGTTTTCTAGCCTTTACTTGAATATATCTAGTGATTGGAAGCTCATTACTTTATTAGGTAGCTCATTCTATTTTAGGACAATTTGTTTTGTTTTTCTTGTTTCACAATTCTTTTGGTTAAGAGAGGAGAAATTCTAACTAACTGATTTAACTGTTGGGTTCTGGTTAATTAAGGCTTTATTCTGTAAATATATTTTATGCACAGATAATCATTCTAGGTATTCCGATGATTCATGTCCTTATTTTATACCCTTTCTGAGTAGAGACAAGGGCAAGCATATTGTCCTACCACTTTTATTTATACATCTTAATAATGAGGTCTAAAATAACCACAAACTGACACTGGGTTACCAGAAGCAATTCAACAGACAGTATTGGGGTTCATGAGTTGTGGAACTGAGATAGGGGCAGATGCATATGTGCTAAGTCCTTTATATTCTTTTTTCATAATTCTTACAAAAATCAATCTCAGGTGCAATTATCCCAAAGCCCAAATTCATTATAAAATTTCATAGCTAGAAAGTGGTGCAGCTGGGATTTTAATCCAGGTCTGCCTGATCTTACTCTAGTAGATAATTTCCAGGACTTCAACTCTGGCTACTACCACCATTTGTTATTGTATTGTTATAATAGTATACATCATCCTGAAGTCAATAATGTCTACTTAGTAATTTCCTATTCTGGCCTCAGTTTGCTTATCTGCGAAATGGGGATAATGATCATAGCTCCTGCAGAGGGTTGTTGTGAAAAATAAACAAGCAATTACAAATTTATGCACTTACTGTCTAACTGGCATATAGTTAGCATGGGAAGAATATATATGATAACTTTTGAGCGTTCTATTATTTCCTGCCATATTCTTCCCTGAGTAAATTAGGGAACACAAAGGCATTCACACATACATGGCTGAATGAAGAACTAAAGAAAAATGCGTATGTTAAAATGCCTTAAATTTCTTTTATGCCTAGGAGCTTTGTTGATGAATTGGATTATGAAGCCAGGGGCAGGGTGTGGGCATAGGGGTAGGGGAAGGTGGCAGTGGTCTGGGGGAAAAACTCCAGTTGCTTCCAGGCTGGGAAGGACTGTGGAGGAGGCACACTGAGCAGGCCAGCACTGTGAACATGTGCCTGTGAGAGAGGAAGGAGCCCACTTGGTGGGCACACCTGCCTGTTCAAAGGCAACTCCACGGCACTGGTTTTATCTACTTTCTATTCATGACCCTCTGATGCAGGAAACAAATCCATTAAACCAAAAAGGATAAAGCTGCAAGGCCTGGCTCAGTCCTGCTGTCAGGGAGCTGTCTCCCTGCTGGTGAGGAAGGATCCCGGTGCAGCATCCTAACCCCAGCCATCCCGCCGCCCAGGCATGAGCGAGGCCCAGGGCAGCCTAACACCACACACTTCTCTAATGTGTCACAATTACAGAGACAACTGTGCTAAGTAACTTTCCACGGATCTGCTCTGAAAGCTTGCAGTATGTTCAATAGCCCTCAAAATGTTTCATTTGGAACCTGTGGTGAGGTGGTATGGTCATGGTTACACTGAGCTGTGGCAGAATAAATATAGCCACCTCAAGAGATTTCACTTTTCCTTGGAAATGTATGGAATGTAAAAGAGCTTGGGCTCTTTCAACTCCGTTTGTATCTCAGTTTAACACATTGAAAGTGAAGAAAGAGAAATCTCAAAGATCACACAGGGGCTGAGTGACTGCAGAGCTGGGTCTCCTACATTGCTAAGAGGCAGGCACCTGCCTCATTGGGGGCGATACTTTGCATTTACAAAGCAGTGACCTGCCCAGGCATTCTGAGAGGGCTGTGTGCATAAATCATCCTGTTAGCGCTGCTGGTGGCGCTGGGCGCCGTGCCGGTGTCAACAATGGCTGGTAAACAGGGCACGGAATGTTACTCTCTCCGGGGTCCTCCTCAGTAGGACACCAACATCCTCCACTTGTCCCTGGTGAGGGGGCTTTGAGGCCCAGATCTGGAAGGAAACATTAATTATTTACCCAGAATACAATCCCGAAGCTCACCCAGAACCATAAAATGTCTTGTGTTATTATCAGGAGCACCACTTCCTAAGTCTCAGCTTTGCACTTCAGAAATAGGTGAAAATGAGATCCAAGGGAGGCGGTGGCTGGCTCTCAGGACTCCAACACTGGCTCCTGGGCTGCAGGGCATCTCTCTCCCAGGGGATGCAGAGGAGCACTTCTCTTTCAGGTGACGAGGAAGCAGTATGAGGTCGATGGCCTCGTTCTCTCTGGGAGACCCACACTCCAGTTGATAAGGCACAGCGAGGTGAAACCCCATAGATAAGGCTGGGGTGAAGGTGGGCAGAGCGCTAATAGACCAATGAGAAATTCTTTAATGGGAGCCTGGGAACGGGCTGTTTCTGTGGGATCCTCTTGTCATTGGTGGAAACAGGGTTCTCGCGATGTCTAAAGGTGAAGTTTCCTTAGACCCACGCTGGAGCATGTGGTTCTGTGGTATGGTTTATTGATGCTGTACAATTAAGGGGGTTCCCATTCTGAATTCCCAATGTCCTATCTGCATCTGTCTAACCCACGGAAAACGTCCAATCTTATCTTCAATAGGGCCGGGACAAAGGCCACTGCCCAGAGCTTATGCCCCATATCAAAATACAGTTCAGTCCAGCACCTGGCTAGTGCAGTGTGTGTTTCCAGCTGTCGCCCATTGCTATGCTTCAGCATTCAGGCTCCCTCCTGGTGGCCACGGGCCTCCTGGCTGCTGAGGCCACGTGGCCATGGAGAGAACAAGAGCATGCACTGTGTGAGTGCGGGGCACGAGCAAGAGAGGGCTTCTTCGTGCCCCTGGGGTTTAACCAGGAGCTTTGGTTTGGGGTGGATCAGGTGATTTCTCAAATAAACTTCTCAAGTTTCCATGGGCTTTAGATAGGTTCACATCCCCCTAGTTAGATTGACTAGCCTCTTTGGTCCAGCACCTCCCTTGGTGCCCCCCAACAATCCGGTCCCAGGAGTGGAAGAGGGAGGAGTGTTAATCTCCTTGGCAGAGCAATGCTGTGGCCCCCTGGAGTGTGAAGCTGTAGCTTCCTGGCTGACAAGCAAGCTTATGTCCCCCAATTTGTTAAGCTCAATGTCTGTCTCTTTTGCTCCCCTTCTCACAGTATCTAGCTAAACACTGACAGTAAGCAAAGTTCTGTCTCTTTTGCTCCCCTTCTCACAGTATCTAGCTAAACACTGACAGTAAGCAAAGTTCTTTCCTGTTTACGCAGGTGCCAGGAATGGGTTGGTTCCTTGGTCTCAGGGGCTGCTTTGTCCTTTGGAAGGCACCCTAGTTGGTTTATCACAGAGGGTAGCAGGAACTTCACCCTTTGGGTGGTTATACATTTTGGGTTGCCCTTTCTTGAGAGCAGGGGGAAAAGGGTTGCTGACATATACAAACTTATTCCAACCTGCTCTGGGACAGGTATTAGACTGTCAATAGTTAAAAGACTACCATTGCCTTCCATCCTCTTCCTCCCCAGTTGAATTTCCAGATGCTACCTCTATTCAGGGGCCTGTATGCTTCCCATTCCCCAAAGATGCTCTGCTCTCGAAACACTGCACACTCTTTCACGTCTCCTACCTTTGCCTGTGCAGTTCTGTCTGTCGGCAAGCAGAGGTCCTCCTCTCTGCTGCCCTCTCTGCCTGACCATGCCGCGGTCTGGTTCAGTTGTTGTCTCTGTGACTCCCTCCTCTGCCCCGCAGGCACACTCAGTTGTGGGCATGTTTCCCTGGCACTTGGAACTTACCCGGACCGTGTTGCCTTTCACATTGTGCTCAAACTATTCGCCTGTCCATCCGCTCTGTTACCTGGTTAACTCCTCTAGGGAAGGACCTGTATCTTATTTATTTTTGCTTCTTTGGGGCCTGCAGAGGGTAGACACTTGTTGAAAGTTTTCTGAAAGAAGAAAGGAAGAGAGTTGCTAGTACACTGGGTGTGGGTCCTGACTGTAGTCCCATCATACTATGTGTCTTTAATTAAGATGTAACACGTCTCTATTCCAGCTTTTCATCTGTTAAAAAGGAACGGGTGTGAGAATCATACAGATATATCTTAGGGGACCTTGTATGAATTAGTAAACTAGAGACTTATGCACATGTTCATTTTAATAACTGCCAGACCTTAAGATGTGGCTGAGCTTGTGCTTAGGAGCCAGCCAGGCTGCCTCAGCCCACCCAGGCATAGACAATCAAATGCACAGTCTCTCTGACAGCTGCTGATCACAGACACCATTAAAAAGAAATGGTCATAATGCAGGTGACAAAGAGAGAGGCAAACTTTCTGAGCGGCAAGTTAGTACCAAGAGGAAAAGTACAAAGCCGGAGAGGATTTGCCTGGAAGGCACAGCCAGCTGCTCCCTCTGGCTGTGGGCGGAGGCCTTTGGGGAAGAGAGGGCTGATGTAGATAATCATTTATAATTTATTACAAATAATTGGTGAAGTTTACAGACATTTCTTGCAAACGTGCAACTGTCAGGCATGAGTGGAAAAGAAACATTTTCTCAAATTGTGAGAAATTCTAATGTCATGGCAAAAAATCAGGAGTCTGATGATTAAACGTGGAGAGCTGTCATCTCGGCATTACATTAAAATAACTCGCCCCAAGCAAGTGCACAGTATTTCTCCCTTTAAACCTGTCATTTCTTGGGAGGCCATTGCTCCAGTTGAGTGCACCAGTGGCTTTGTAGCCACGGCAGTTTAACAGCAACTGAGACACAGAGAGGCTTTCTGGGGGTGTAGGGGTGGTTGTGGGGTGGGGGCTCATTAACCATGGTGTGGCCGCAGCAGGCCATCTGCAGGTCTCTCTCTGTGTGACTTAGTGGGGCTCCGGCATCTGAAGCTTAGAGCAGAGCACCAGCAGATCCGTCACTTTCAGCGGCGCTCCTCAGACGGCCCTGTCAGGCTGCGGGCAGAATGAACTGCGTTTGTTTATGAAACCGGTTGCTTCATAGGATGATCGGCATCTTCTTTCAGCCTCTAGTCATGATCGTTTTAATGATGTCCACACTGTGCCGCTTTTACATGCAAGCCATGTAGACAGAGGCAGAAGCTTAAATTGGCGGAGGAGCAAAAGGGCAACGCTAGATTAGGGAGACGGCCGTCTCTGCTCTGTTGAAGGGAGCAGACGTATCCTGGCATGTGTCTCTTTCCTCTCGCCTTTTGCTCGAGAGGCCGTTTAACCTCCTTACCTAGTCAGATGATTCCTGTGGATCCCAGGGCAGCCCCTCCCGTTTCTCTATTTCCTCGACTCCTGTGTATAATATAGTGACGGGCTCATTGAGTTCTGGAAATGCTCACGGTAGTAACATTTCAGTTTGTACCCCATTTTGGGCTTTGGAAAGCACTTCACATCTAAGTCCTATGTGTCGCTACAAAAGAGAGGCAGAGCTGACTTGATAGCAAGTGGTGTTTTATATTTGCTTGGCCATTCACAGTGTGCAAGGCCTGTCTACACATGTTGTGGCTCAGTTTGGCTTTGACTCTTATGATGGTGTGCCTACAGCCCAAGTGAGAAGAGCAAGGCAGAGGGGACAGCTAGGACAATTGCCAAGAGCATGGAATTTGGGCTCAAGTCTGTTCTATTGCTTATTTTGGTGTGACCAGCTACCCTACTGTCAGAGCTTCAATTTCTTCTGTAAAATAAGGACAGTATTGTTTCCTTAGAAGATATTTCAAGGATTAAATGCGGTCATATACAGGGCAAGCATTTCCTATAGAGGGTCTTTAAGAATTGGTAGCTATCACTACTCATGGTGGTATTACAGAAATAATGATGACAAGGCTTGGCGAGGGCACCACAGTCAGGGTTAGAAGCTCACATACCTGGGTACGGGAGAGCCAGGTCTCCTGAGCTCACACGGCTTTCTTCCTTGCCCTTGCCGTCTTCCTGAGTACCTAAGGCGTGTGCATGTTTCCTACCTTTCAGCAGTTCCAGAGACAGCCTGCGAGGATATAAAAAGCAAGTGAAGAGCCTGCAAAAACACAGGTGCAGTTTAGGGTCCCTTTGCCAAAAGTGCAGCATTTCTTCAAAGCCTTTCAATGTCACCTCCCCTTGCCTGGCGTGGCTGGAAACGCCCCCGTCATTGCCTCTTCGGCCCAGGGGTGACGCCTCCTGAGCCATCTGAGTCTGAAAGAGGGACTCACCTTGACCTTCCTCTTTCCCAGAAGACACACACAAACGAGGCCATCAAAAGCATCATAGTTCCTCCCCCTCCGCGTGTCTCAAAGCCCTCGCTCTGACCCCCATCGATCAGCCGTAAACCTTAAATCAACAGAGTTCTGCTTTTCTATTTCATGCAGAAAAATCAACATTGACTAGCACCGTCAGCCAAGCTCACAGAAATATAGAGGAAAGATGTGAGCACTGGCGACTCCTCTGCCTCCTCTCTCAGGTCCTGTTAAGCCTTTCCTTTGTCCTAGTCCCAGATGACAGCTGTGGGGCAGGGCGAAATCCTGCTGCTAAGTACTAAGTAGGAGAAGTGTTCATTGTCATCCCTGCACAGAGGGTGCTTGGAGCTACTCGGTGACTGACAGCCTGAATAAGCAGTTATTTCCCCAGGCTCAGGCACAAGACGCACATGCAACCCATTGCCTGACCTTATGCAGCTGAGCTTGGCAGTCCGGGGCCAGCTCGCTGCCACCGTTGCCTGTTAAGGTTAAAATATTGTTGAGCTGATTGATGATGAAGCTCCAATCGTGTTACTCTCCTGCTGAAATAATTTTTGACTGTGCTCCAAGTCCTACAGGATCAGGGCCAGATGCCTTATTCTGGCATTCATGGCTTGTCATGATCTGACCCCAATCTACCTTCCCAGTTGTATCACTTATTACCAGGCTTCATGAGTTCTGTGATGCAGACAAGCTGAACTGCGCTCCCAACCTGCCCCATGCTTTCTCTCCTCTCTGTCACCACTGACATGGTTCCTTCCCCTTGGATGCTCATTTTCCTGACTGTCCATGTCTGTCTTAGTCAGCTTGGGCTGCTATAACAAACTACCCTAGACTGGGTGGTTTTAACAACAAACATTTACTTCCTGCAGTTCTGGAGGCTGGGAAGTCCAAGATCAAGGTGCCGGCAGATGCGGTTCCCTGTTGAAAGTCCTTCTCCTGCCTCGCAGATGGCTGGCTTCTTGCTGTGTCCTCATGTGGCGGAGACAGAGCTCAGATCTCCTCCTCTTTTATAGGGGCACTGACCTCACTACGGCAGCCTGTCACCCTTATGTCCTAATCTAAGCCTGATTACTACCAAGGGGCCTATGTCTAAATACCATTGTGATGGGGGTTAAGGTTTCAACAGTTGAATTTGGGGGGGACAAACATTTAGTCCACAATAATGTCTACATTCCATCAACTTTTCAAGCCTCAAAGAGTTCCCTGTTTTCTCAAGCTATAAATAATTTTTCCTCTTCTCAACTTCTATAACTCTGTGCATAGCCCTCTTAGGACTTTTATGCTTTCTGTTGTGTACTGTGTTTTTGTATGTGTTTTACTTTCTTTACTAGATTCTGAGTTCCTTGATGGCAGGGGCCATATATTTTTATTCTATGAATTACTAACTCTTAGCCTAGGGGCCCTGACATCTGCAGAATGCACTTAGTAAGAGCTTGTTATTAAATAAACAGATGTTCCCATCTGTAGGAGAACCTTGAGTCGGCTAATGCAAGACTTACATTCATGACAAATGCATTGGTGAAGTCAGGGTTCATTCCAATCGCCTTATGCCTGCTGGCTATTAAACATTTAAATATCACCCCTGAGTTGAGGGATTGACTCATCATGTGTTTCTAGACTGTTCTATAAGGGGGCGAATTGTATATCTTTTTCCTATATCAGTGAGGAATCTTGTAGCTTCATACATACATACATACACTTTCACACTCACATGAAAACAATTTGGCCAAACTTTCTTTAAAATAATCTGTTATCAGCTTGGTGAGATTTTTGTTGTTAGTATAAAAACATTCATGAACAACAAGATACTAATAACTCTGACTTTATATTGACCCCTAAACGTATGTTGAGATCTGATAACGCACCATGGACCCAAAAGATTGTAAAAAGCGCCATCCTCAGAGGAGAACCTGCTTACTATACACAGTTTTCCTGGGAGGTGGCCTTTTGGAACACGTGAAGGAAAGCTAATGACTGTCATCTCCACCGCCACTGTTGCTGCCACCACAAACGAGAGCAAACGTGCTTCTCCATTTTTTATTCAAATGAATTTCAATTATTAATTTTATTTACCACATCCATTGTATGTTCTTCTGAGCATACAGGAGGCCCAGAGAATTCAGATGTTTGGGAGATTTTCTAATTTTTAATGCAATAAAATATTACCTATATGTTGTTATTCTCTAAAGTGAAATAATAAATCAAAATACACTTTCTTGCAGAAACCCATAAATGTAACTTTGTTTAAGGAAAATGAATTCAATATTCTCTAGGAAGCTGTTACTTGGCCATGCCAGGGCTGCTCTCATTTGCATAATTGCAGGTGGAGGGAGATGTTCGCCTGCATATTTAAATGATGCGCATTTCCATTTTGTTAATGAAACATCACCAAAGTTCAGGAGTGAACCTGTAGGTTATCCTGACTACTGATTCGCTTGCACCAAAAAGCAACTGGAGCATAAGAATAATTGAGATGACCTTTAGCTTCAGGGTTGCAAGTTCTATTACTAGTCATCATTACTCAAACACCAAGCACGAGGCACTGGGCAGAATACAGAACGGATTCCTCACCATCCAGTCGCTACCACCTGAAGCATGAAGGAGAGAACGAGAGCTGTCTCCGAAACGTTGGTGTTAGAACACCCATCCTCCTCCTTCTTGCTCCAAAGCAGCCCTTTTTTTAATTTTCATTTTCATGCTAACAAGGTAAACCTGTCCTGGCCTGTGTTCTGAAGAGGTTCTTTCATGCTCAGGGTCTGGGGAGCTTTAACGTAGTTAGATGTACTCTAACAGCAGGTCACCATCAAAACGTTCTATAATAGGATTAAAATAAAAGAGAAATGTTCTTGCAGTGGAATGGCAATGATTATTTAACACGTCTCTAGTGCTTGGTGGGAAGAGGCAGCACAAACAGAGCAGATGGGCCCGCTGTGTGGGTGCGTCACCTTCTTAACTCTCGGGGCTTTGTGTTGTGATCATGGATTTCTGGAGCTCGACGTTGAAGGGTATCCAAAAGCTGTACAGCAAGGCCCTGGGAGAAAGGACCTTGTCACTGTGGGAGGTGAACGTATTGATTTGTGCTTGCCTACGTGCTTCCCGACTCTCTGCCCCACCTAGACTGTGAGCTCTATTTAGGAGGGAGGGGAATCTCTCTGCCTTGTTCACATCTCAAATCCCAGTCTCTGGAGCTATACTTGGCACATAGTAGATGCTCAGTGAATGCGAGTTATCTGAAAGAGAGGGTTTCATGCATGGGCTGTGCAGTCAGATTGTTGTGTGACCTTGCACAAGTTTCTTAATGCTATTAAGCATCGGCCTCTCATCCCCAAAATAGGAATAATAATACAATGATTTTCTAGTATACTTGTCAGGGTAACTAATACAGTTAAAGCATGGCCCCAGTTTCCGTATCTGGCACGCTGGGCTCCACAGACCGCTGTTTGGGGTGGTTGTGCAAGTTAGAGCCAGAGGCGCAAGGTCTCGGGCAGCAGCAGTGCACTCAGCGGCCTCCGCCTCTTGCAAGGCTCACTCCGAAGACTCAGCATGCGAGGCTTCTAGCAACAGAGCAGGTGGTGGTGATATCAGAGAGAAGGACATGGTTAGAATATACCCAGAGGGGGCCCTGTTGATGAGCCAGTTGAACCAAATCCCTGCAACTCACAGCATCCATGTCATCCTGGGATACAGGGATGATGATCAATGGAGCATCACCTCTGGGATCCGGAGAAGGAGCATTCAGAGTGGCCGTGTCTTTGGTGTCATCCACATCTGTGTTCTCTTGACATCCCTGTCCTTATGAGCCTTATTTTGCTATCTCATACTTAGATCCCCTGTCTACAACCATTATGTCCATGCATTCCTGCCCCTGCAAGCTTTCCGTCTTTCCTGGCTGTCTGTATACCATCTCTGTGCTGGTTGTTCCCCATTTACCCACCTCACCAGATCCCATGTCCTCCCTTCTCTGACCTGCTCCCTGCCCCAGCAGACTGGCCTGCATGCACTGTATCTCCCTACTCCCTTTGGTTTCCAGTTTGATTCTGCCAGTGGGAAATGTTGGCAAGAGATCTGAGGGTGGGGTTTTCCTTCTCCCCTCACTGCCCACTTTGGCACCAAGGTCTGGCAATGGCTTTATCCCCCTACAACTACAGCTCCTGCTTGAAGGCCCCTGATTCAAGGCTCCAGCAGTCCTTGAGCTCTGGTATCAATGTTTCCTCCCATTGCAGCTTCAGACCTGGGGATGATAATGGTTTCCTCTTCTGTCCATCTTTGGGTGCCACAGTCTTTGTCATTCCCTTAACTGTGTCCAGGCCTCTGCAAACAGTCCCTTCATTCAATCTCTTGAACTATCTGAGTGAAATTCTGTTGCCTACTGGGACTTTGATTGATAAACTCCACAGTGGTGGCTATACTTAAAGACACTTCAAGGTACAATCCTTTCTCTCTCCCTTCCTTCACAGCAAACTTCCTGAAAGTGTTTTCTTCATACGTAGGGTGTCTTTATTGATTCCACCAGATCCTTGCTCTCCACTGAGAAATCTCACACACCTCCAGCACACTCCGCAATCTCCCACGGATTGACCGTCCTCTAATTCATTCATTTGTTCAACAGACATTTGTTGACTACCTACTATGCGCCAAGCACTGTTGTAGGCTTGAGTTGTACTATTGAACAAAACACTCCAGGAATTTTGCCCTTACGGAGCTGATGTTTTCTGGGATCAAATCTGTGCTACTAACCCCTTGTATGACCGACCTCCAGAGTCATTTCCCTAGTTTCCCACTGGAGACCCTCCAAACCCCACAACCTCAGCACATCCGAACTCAAATTCACTATGACCCAAACCCCAAACCCTCTCCCTCTCCAGGAAGGCTTCATCCTTTCACCACAGTTTTATCTAAATTAGTCATCTTGTCCTTTTCCTTCATCTTCTTTCAACTCTGCTTCAATTTTCTCCCTTATGTCTCTCTTACTCTGAATTTCTAAGTCTCTGTCCACAGTTAAGGATCACGCCGTCTCTCACTGAAGCCAGTGCTAAGGCCTCTTACCTGGTCTGCCTGTCTCTGGCCTCTTTCCTCCTCATTCCATTCCTCTCTCATCACTATTGCCAAAGTTGATCTCTAAAACACTTTTTTTGCTTGAAGAATTCTGCCAGCTCCCATTGCCACATTTCTTGGCAAGACATTCAGTTTCCAGCTGATTTGGATCAGCAAACATCTGCAGCCCTAACACCCACCAGTGGACGCGGGCACCCTGCTGCTCAGCTCCCTGACCTGCACGGACGCCTGGCCTCCTCTCCTGTATGAAGGCCCTTTCCTGGATTGCCCACCCCTCCCACCCCCCCTTTCTTAGCTCCTACTGATGTTACCATCTCTGTGATATTCTCCCTGGCCATTCCCAGAAAATTAACGGCTCCAACTTTTTACTCTCACAGTCTCTGTCCTTTCCAACTTACCATGCTGCTCCACAGCTGGTTACACAAGTGCTGAGTCTTCCAGCTTGAGAGCGCTGTGACCCCTGGAAATTTTTGGAATTCTTGATGTTTAGTGCCAAGTTTGGTGTGGAATTATCAGGGCACATACAGACATGGATAACCATCACCATCGTGCTATCTTCCAGCAAAAGCACTTTCCGAGCCCTTGACTCCTCCTCTCGCCACCAGCCCAGCCCGCTGTGTGCAGTTGCTGTGGTGGTAATCTGTTCACAGGATAGACTCATGCCTCTGGCTCTTGTCTCTAATAGTTGATTTATCTGATAGATGATATGAGATAAAACAGCACCTATGATTTAGCAAACTGAAACAACTTTCTGAGCTCTGTTTTACTGTCTTTACCGTACGTACAGATTTGTATATTTACTTATTTAACTTATTATATGCAGATTTGGCTCCAGAGACTGGAAAGATAGAACCACCTTAGGGGGGACATCAGCAGGTAGAAGTTACAAACCTAACCCTCATCTCTGGGCAGTCCAAATGTTATCAAAGCCCTGGGGCCACTTGTCTAGCCTCAGAGCCCTGTTCCTCATCCTCCCACCCTGTCTGCCGTAAATTTTATCCCCCTTCAATTCTGACCTGAGATAGCTCTGGGACAGGTCACTTGCAGTGGGGAGACAGAAAGGACTGAGAGGAATTAACACCGATAGTAGTTCCTCTGTGATCAATATCTGCCTGGAGATGGCCTTGCTAATAATATTCTGGCCAGAGCATTACCGAAATCCTTCGCTCTCTTCCCCAAACAGCTTGGGAGTTGGGCCAGGCCCAGCCTCTGCTGCTTGTATCACTAAATATTGAAATGCTGTGAGGTTGGAGGCTGGCTTCAGATGCAGCATTTCTTTATCTGGGGTGATCAGATCAACTTATTTTCCATGTTCAACCCCAAGTGCTTTTCCACTGCCCCCGAAAATAAACAACGAATAAACAATAAACAAGGATCGATGAAATCCTTAGCACCAGGGAAAGCCTTCTCTGGGCTGCTTTTATGAGGTTGACCAAGGACCTGAGGGTACCTGTGTGTCTGCAAAGGGTGAGCCAGTCAGTGCTCGCCTCCAGCGTCAAATGTCCGGGGGAGGACAAGGTTTCCAGGTGATTGTCTAGGGCTGGAGTCTGTGCAAAGACCAGGCCAGACAGATGCCTCGAATGGATGGAAAGGAAGATATGAAGAATGGGGATGATATGTTTCCTATTCCCCTCAGTCAGTAAGAGCTTTAAACTGATTTTGACTTTCTGACTAAGCTAAGCACCACACTGTGATTATACAGTATATACTTCACTGTGTTACAGCACAGAGTGGATTTACAGCAGCTGAGATAGTTTGTCAAATTCCTGACAACCCCCTAAATGGAGCTCACAGCTGCGGTGGCTGTTTCTGATATTGGGGGGGAAACATCCCTCCCTCAACCCCTGCATCTTACCAAAGGAGAACTCTGGGGAGATTTCAAAACATATGAGAGGATAGGCAATGAAATTACATCCTTGAAACATCATAAGCAGGGGCCCATCCAATCTCACACTCTGCTCTCTCTGTGGCCGATTCCTGGGGATGAGCCGGGTAATGAATATGCTGTCAGCCGAGGTCTCCTGTGCTCTTCAAAACAGGTTCTCCTCAGGCACGCAAGAAATTCCAGGAAGAGTTTGAAGTGCACAGCCTAGAAATTGTTAAAAATGCAAAAGTATTGATCTCATTTTCATTGCAATCTTAGGGTGAGTATTAGGCAGCCAGTGTTTTCATCTTCCTCATACAAAGGAGATAAAAAGACCAGTAAATAGCTCAGTGTCTCCATCTTCTTCAGGTTACTGTGGAAGATGAATGAAGTTACTGTGGTGCTAATCTGGGTATTGTTCAATTGTGTTGCCATTTGAAGTAAAGATGCATTTTCACATGAAGCTCTATTATTTTGAACATTCATATGCTTTTATTTTTATTTTGCAAACTTATTTAACAAACGCTGACTTTTATATTCAAATATCAATACTCTATAAGATTTGTTTTCTTTTAATAATGATAATTTGAGTAAATTGCTCTAAATGAATATTTGCTCCCCCATAAAAAAACCATGTTGTTTTATACGGTTCTGATGAATGCATAGTCTAGGAGATGCCCACTAGATGGCAGTATCACTGCATAGCTGAAGAATGTCGTTGCAGGGGATAAAGAAAATACAGATCCTTTGTGTCGCAGCTGGCCTGGAAAATCCAGAAGATGGCACATTTTAGCTATTTATGAAAAGACAAGTGCAGAGAACAATGTCGCCTTTTAAGAAATTATTTTTATTTATCTTTTCAGAAGGAGATTATAAACTGAATAAAATAATCTGTGTGTGATATTTAAAGTATTTTGAAATATTTCACATTTTAAGAGTATGTAATACAAGCTGAAGGGCTAGTCAAGCTAACAGTAACACAAAATCAAGGTGAAATTGACCAATAAATTGAGAACTCCATTACAGGAACAATTTCCCTGAGTTTGAGTCATAGTGTTTGAGTGATAACCTAAACCTGTCTAAACTTTGTGAAACATTCAAGGGGAAGATAGAAGGAGATAGGGACACTGGAGGAGGCGGAGGAGTGCTGTGTGGGAAACGATGTTTATATTTTTCACCAACTTTTGCAGGCTCCCGGAGGACTTTCGGTAGACCTGTGCTTTAGAGTTCAGCTCGTTTCAAGGTTACTGATTACCTGAAGGGATCCTGGTTTTAAAAATGAAAAATGACAGCTTGAATACAATAGTCCAATTTAGAGGGACCATGCACCCTAGGCAGCTTGGCTGACGATCGGGGGCATTTGCAGTGAATACAAAACCACATCCATTTTGTGGAAGACACTGCTACAGTTTCACTACATCACCTGCAACTTTGGGCTAGTGTGTGCTAACTTATTCTGAGGGAATGCCTGTTCCTTCTTTGATTTTGGCCCCTGAGCACGGTGGGTGGGCTTGCCTTCTCACCTCCTGCAAAAAGTACATATTCATGAGAAGGTGCTGGGGGTGGCAGGATGGCAGGACAGCAGAATGGTGGCTGGGAAGTCATTCTTCTGAGTGACAGCTGTGCATGGCTCTTGGCACTTCAATATGTCAGGGAACTGGTGTTCCATCGGCATCATTTATCTCATTTAAATATTCCAGAGAGAGTAGCCTCTGTTCTCAAGTTAGATTCATTTTCATCCCTATGTTCTAAAAAGGGCCTGGCAGCCTCTGTCAAACAGGGGATGGGGAGAAGAAAGTAAGAGAGGGGGAAATGGCAGGGAAATGCAGCAAGTGAGTGATATATAAGGTGAACACAGAATTCAAGGTCCAGGACAAGGACGCATGCTTCTTGGACCCCAGATATATAGCTTAGAACTGAGGAGAAATAGGCAGAAAGAGAGATAATCTTTATCTCTGTTCCCAAGGCTTTAGAAATACCTGGGGCTATATAACCCCGAGAAGGAAGGAGGGAATAAACACTGCTCTAAGTCACCCATGAGATTTCAGAGTGAAGGCCACTGGCCGAAAGCATTTTTTTCCCCCCCAAATCACACCCTGAGTTCAGAGCCAGTTGGTTTATGGAAGCCTTAGTAAAGTGTTTCGGGCTAGGCTAGGATTCTAGATTTCTGTTTTATTCAGAAAGATTTACTTGACTTTTACTTGGATTAATGATCTGAAATCTTCGCGAGACACAAAGCAAGTTGGGGGGAGGGGGTGATCTCCACATTTGGCACAGCCTGATTTGTTCCTGGGAAAACCGGCTTAGAACATTTATTTCTTTTTGTAACGTTTCAAGTGTCCACTCATATATGTGTGAGTTGATGTACTTCCCAGCCACACAAACTTTTAGGCTACTTTTTTTTTTTTTATGTTAGTCATCACCGTAGCAGGCTTTTAATAATTTGCAATAATAATTGTTAGAAGGATGAGAATGAACTTTGGTTCTCAAAAGAAAGTAGCCCATTCTATAATGTATCCAGCACTCAGTTATTGCATATTCCTCCTTTAAGGTGTTTGGACCTGCTTCCCCACAGAAAGGCTCTGTGATTGCAGAAGTGAAAAGGGACTCGGGGAGTGCTTTGATAGCCACCAACTTGTGAAGCACGAAGTCCATTATTTTCATCAGTCCTTAGAATCCTGTGAGCCCCATCCTAGCTACATCAGTCCATGGGAATTCATGTTCTGTGAGTTTCCTTGAATTGTCTGGAAACTATTTTCAATCCTTCAGTCAGCTGGCTTAGTTAGCCTATGACATTCCCTAGTAAAGTGCTTCTTCGGGGACTCATATTGGTGTGGCTCAAGTGAATTTATGGAACATTTAGACAAGAACTGTTTGCTGTGCTCAATGTGAGGGAATGTTAGTTTATAATGAACCACGGGGGAGGAAAGAGGGGACGGAGATGTCATTTGTGCAGTTCACCATCTATTTCTGCTTCTTTTCTCTCTTGGCCCATCATAGGATGCTCTTTCCTTCCCTCTTGATGGTAGATGTGGCCACATGATTTTCTTTGGCCAAAGAAACGTGAATGTCATTTTTAGACTAAAGATTTAAGAACATGGTCTGACTGACTATATTCTGCTCCCCTTACTGAAGTCACTGAAGAATTTTTGGAGATGGAGCTTTCAGCAACCTGAGTCCCTGAAGCGATCATGATGAGAAAGCCCCTCCCCAACTCAGGTTGGGCATTTAGAAGTAAGAAGTAAACTTTTGTCTACTAAGCTACTGAGATTTTGGATTGTTTATTATCCCAGCAAAACCTAAGCCCTTCTGATAGATTCATGGGCACTGCCTCTGGTTTGTTTTCTATGGGCGCAGGAGGCAATGACATGCTTCTGCTTTACAAGGTTCTACACCATGCGGCCTTCATTTCTTCAGACATATTCCTTTGTCTTTGAGTAATGAAATTCTCTTAGTTCTTCTGACAAGGACTTTATTGGTCCTTCATAGGCATGTTCTCTGTTACTGGCACACTCCTTTTCTTCTGCTTCTCCTGCTGCCTCCCACCTATCATTTAGCTGCTGGCCAAAACACCACTTTTACGAGGACATTTCCTTGAGTTTTTTGACCACCCCTTCTGTATAGTCCCAAGCACCTGGTGGCATATTTATCAGTATATTTAAACATTGTATTATAATTGCTTCTCCTGGCATGTCTATGTCATATTTTCTTGTTTCTTTACCATTGGATTCCAGTGCACAGCTAATAGTAAATGCCATATTGAAAAAAATAACATGAGTGATAGAACACAGAGTAATTAATGAAATAGAATCTAGATTCTTTTTCACATATGTTCTGCCTATTTTTCTCTGTGTTTCTTTTCTCTAAATTGGCCTAAATGAGAGCATATAGGTAGAGAAAGTTAGCATCCAAGATATGATCATCGATCCATAACCAGAAGGGAGCATGTCACACTTTTTACTTTCTACCTGCAGCTCTCTGCTGTGGGGCCACTAGACACTGCTCAGAAGCTGTAGTGCTTCTCTCTGTTGTGTCCGGTCCATTATTCCTCCGGGCTGCTACTTCCCCTCTGTCCCTCGTATCTGTTTCTCTGTCCACCAGGGCCTCCCCTCTGTTGATTGCACCGTTGTTGCTATTATTGTTGTTGTCGGGTAGGCTCTGGGAAGACCAGGGTAGACAATGAATGTGACCTGGGGTAGAAATAACTCATCTCTGTCCCTGAAATGGTACTGAAAGTTCAGACCTCAGGCAAAACCTTATGGGTGGGAGACATTTGGAAATCCTACTGTTCCTACTCCGAACCTACCAAGGCAGCTGTCCAGGGTACTAACGCTGAAATACCCCATTTTTATTCTTATTCTTTATTCTTAATCTACTCACCTGTGAGTAGGATTAACTTCTTACCCTGCCTTGACTAATTTGTAATATGAACATTGATACCATCACCATCAGAAACAACAGAGTTAACATGTATGGCTTGCTTTTGATATTTTCATGAACTTAGCTAAGGGCTTCATAAGTGCAATTTGATGTAACACTTGCAACAATGTTAACATGGAGTCGGTACTATTGCTATTTACACATGTCAAGTTAAGGCTCAACCTGATGAAGCACCTTGGCAATGTGTCACAGAGAGTAAGTGACAGAGATGAGACTTGAACCAAGGTCCTTTGGCTCCTTACCCCAGACTTTTTTGTCTTATGTTTTATGCTCAGGAGGCTAAAATTCCTTCAAGTAGTTATATAATTTGGAATCAAATTATATTAAGGAAAGTGATTTTTGTTGAGAGCTCTTGTTTTGCCTCCATGTCACACTGAATGAAGGGTCACCCCTTTGGCCTGTTGTGAGATCCAATCTCAGGCATTGCCTAAATCTGGAAGACTGTCCCTTTTGGCACCTCTTTTGGGAGGAGAAGTTTTCCTGGAGATATGATTTTGGCTGGCACAGAGGCAGCAAAGGGACTTTTAAAAAGAAGCATTATGGGTTTTTTTGTCATTATCATTCTGGGGTGCTGAGATATAATGAAACAAGGAAAGCACTGAGAGCCAAGGTCATTATGAATATAATTCAGAATTTAAATTGCTATTTGTGGAAAAATATTCCTTTGGCCTGGTTGAACCAGGTTAAATATCCATAGCAATTATATTTGCAGGCAATTCCCTGGCCCTGCACTTCCCTTTGCCTGTGCGGGCGCAGTGCGCGTGTGAGTTACTAGGCAGTAGGGTAGTGCGTAAACACAGAATATTGTTATTGCTCTCATTAAGGGAGACCCTGATTCTTTTAAGTCTGCTCTAAAAAGAGCCTTTGGAAAAAGAAGAGAAATTTCTGAATATCTGATTAATTTCTATTGAGCAATTAACAAAGTGATATAGTTAACAGGACTCTAAGTGTCACTCCTTGGGTTGGCTGCGTAGGAGGCAGCCTCCGGCTGGGAAAGGAGGCTGTTGGAATCAAGCGCCGTCACGTATCTGCAAGGCAGCCCCAGTGAATCTTGTAAGCAATCAGGTTTCTGTCTTTGAGGCTTACAGGGTGGAAAAATCTACTTTTTGGTGGTGTGTGGTGCGGTGATGGTTTTTATTCTAGCAGAGGATGAAATTGCTGGAGAAATAATGTCGTTGCCACAGTTCATGTTTTCTTTAGAGTCAGAAGCTGTGCTGCTGGTGGCGCTGCCTCTCTTTTTACATCCTGGCTGGGTGGAGGCCACCAGTGCCTTCTACACAGTCACCCCGGGTCCAGGGTCCTGTGGCTTGAGGCGACCTTTGCTGGACCTCCACTCCTGAGTGCTCTTAGGTGCACCTCTCACTGGGTTTACTTAGAGGCAATCAATGAAATGAAACCATTAAGAAATTGGTCATTACTTGGAATTTTCCCAAATATGTCCCCGAATACCTGGCTTAGAGCCCCCTCATTCAATGTTTAATCAGAGTGACTAGCTGAAACTGACCTGGCTATTATAGGGTCACTCTGAATGGCTCTAATTAATAATGGGCTATTTGATTTCTGACAGGCTGCCTGAGGAGAGGAGAAACAATCGTTTCCCTTATGATCACAGTGGCACTGAGGGGAAAGGCAACTCAGGCTGGTGGGGGTTCCAAAGTCTGTCCAGATGGGAACTATTGAAAACTGAGGAAGCCCTGAAGCAAGTTTGGGGCAGTTTGGGCAGCAACTTAACCCCCGAGGGAGTAGGAGTGTCTGGCCCTGGGAGAGAACATTTCATTAGGTCTGAGAATGAAGGATTAGCCAGGAGCCAACTACTGACTGTCCAAGGACAGAGTCTGATGTCATACAATAATTAGTGGGTTTGAATTGGTCCAACCATAGAGGCCAGACCTCGAGATGCAGTAGTTGGACCTGTGCGAGAAGGTGGGAGGTAGCAGGGGCCAGAAGGTCTTTTCATGCACAGGAAAGCCCCAGATTCCCTTAGCATAGCTCCTGGGGAAGAGGGCCGGTGGGGGAAGGGGATCAATGGGCCCCTGTCATGCCAGAGTTCAGAGCAGATCACCAAACCTAGGCTTGAAAGTTGGTGTGACCTGTACTTGGCAGAGGGAATTAAGAGGGAAGTCTTTCTTACAGCAAGGACTAACATGGGAGGGGCTGACAGGATTAAGATGGAGATACCTGGAAGTCCAGGGCTCAGTGTGGTCACTCCAAGTCCTGAGACTTCTGGATTTGAACAAAATTTGTTGGGAGGGTAACATGGGAAACCAGCAATTGTGAAGGCTCCTTAAATCTGAAGTCTGGAACTTGGGTTTTGATTTGAACCCACTCTTCCAATCTGCTTTCCCCTGATCATTATAGGTATAAGGGGGGCCAGGGAGCCTGCCTTTGCAACAAGTCCAGCTGCTGTGAGTTGGAGATAAAGATGGACAGAGAGATATCTGCTTCCCAGTCACTAGGAACATGTCCTATAAAGCTCATCGTTTCCACTGCCAGGAATGTGACATCCATTGAGGTACCCAGCAACGGCTGCCAAATGAAGATGCCCAGAACAATATCTGAATCCTTTACATTGTGCTGTGGCTTTAGATAATGCATCGCAGCTGAAGTACTGAGATTTTTTAAATATAAGGAATTCATACAGAGATTACTAGCCATGTGTTCCCATTTCAGATGTAAACTTTGTAACTCTGAATAAGCCCTATTTTCAGGTATCTACATAGTGTGGCATCTGGAGCTTGAGAGAACTGGTTTGAGTTTTAGCTTGGCCACTCCCAAGCTCAATGACATTGGACAAATGATTTCTTTGAGAAAGCTCAGGTTTCTCATCTATAAAATGGGAATGAAAGACTGTCCTCGTAGAGTGTTGGAGATAATGTAGCAGAATGCCTGGCACTGGGTCACTGCTTAGTAACTGGGAGTGGCACATGCATGCACACCTCGGAAGGCCAGGTCACAGAGCCCTGCAATGACCTCGCAATGAATTGAGGATGTCAGAAACAATGGTCAAATGATTTTATTCATTTTGACCATATTCAGTTGGTCAAGAACCACACGAAAACTTTCCATTATAGGGCCTGGCATTTATTTGTGAATACATTAGTGGCTGTATGCACTGGGGTTTTTGTCCCTTATCCTGTCCCCTCACCTCTGGTTGGGAGCGTGGGTGTAAGGAGACCTGGAAGCGATGGCAGAGAGGTACGGCGGGGGGACAGACAGGTGGGAATCAGTGGTGCACGCTGCACATGCTAGAAACACCGAGATTCTAGACTCCCCTTTAGGTTTCCTTTCAAGGAAAAAATTCAGCAAATTGCTTTTTACGCAAGTCTATCCCAACACAAAAGCCACAAAGAGTCAGTTCAAAAGAGGAGATGGAACTTCTTGGTCCAATAGTAAAAAGAAAAAGAAAACCCTGAGTAGGTTAATATTCTAAGAATGGCAGTTCTTATAGCAGCAGAATGACTATTGCAAGGTGGCACACTGCTCCCCAGATCACAGTCGCTTCTGGTCACCACACTCTCTTGTTCCAGAGAGGGTTCTTGTTTGGGTGGGGAGGAAGGAAAATGAAGATGAGATGGTGAGTTCACACTGTGGAGATGGGTACATCCATGAGGCCTCAGGAAACCTGAGAGGGAGAAAGGAGTTGGGAGGCCATTCATCTGACAGGGGAGCTGAGTGACTCTGCCTACATCATTGTCCTGAGTCCTGGACAGCAGAACTGGTCAAGCAGCTGGGACAAGAAGAAAGGGAACTTGATGGTAACGTAATCAAAGGCTCTCTTCTGAGTAACAACACACGTAGGTATGGAGAGTGAAGGAGAAGAAGCTAAGTGGAAGTGGGGAGGGGGCTGATATCCGTTTACCTGGAGAAAGGTACTACGAGCATTCTGTCCAGCCGAGTACTTACTGATAATCAATTTTCCTATCCTTTATTAAAAAGGGCTTGAGGTCTAATATAATTCCTGAGGAAAGTGAGGGTTTCTTCACTGAAATGGCATTAATTACTTTTTAAATGTAAATTTTCAGCTGCAAGCCTTTTTAAAAATTACAAAAAAAAAATGCCCAAGTACATCAGGGTAAATCAAAAACTAACTGGTGACCAAATTATAGGTTTTAAAGCACTTTTTGAGCCATAAGCGAGTAAAAGATAATTAGCAAATGTGAATACATGCTTTTTCTTTCATTAACGACTCATATGATGATAACCCATTTTTAGCAAAATAAAAATGTTAATTTTGGACTGAGAGTTGCAATTCCAATATGTGGGACTTTATATTGAGCGATTGCTTGTTCATCGACTGGTGGTTCCTTGCACTCAGGCCGAGGCTGGTCTGACTCTCAGGATGGCTGGCATGGTGGAGATGGAAGATCTTATTGCATTCTGTGGGTAGGATTACATAAGACTACCCACAAATGTATTACGCGGGCTTCCATTTTAGAGGCAAGCACGGTGTATTACAGAAAGCTAAAGGTTTTGTCTAGAGACACATCAAGACCTGAGGCAGAAGCCGATCAGAGAACCCTCTTGGATGCTGTTTTACCTGCTTGGTGACAGCTTCAACCCACTTCCTACCAACCGTAGCTATTTATATTCAGAGGCACAGATTCCACAACTGTATGGAGAGTGCCTCTGAGTGATTTGGAAATCAGAATTTCTACTTTCCTCTTAGGGAAAATTTACAAAATTGTTGAAGGTAATGGTGGAGAGAAGGCATGCTTGTCCTGGGGTATAGGAGAGGTTCTATTGTGCTCTTCATAGCTTCCTCTTTCCTCTTTAAAATAACATTACTTCCTCATCTCTCATTCCTGAGTTCCACATCCCTTGTCTAATGAAACAATGATTTGGTCCTTATCTTGACCCTGAAGAAAAGATGCTTTCCTCTTGGCTGTCTCTACAAAACTCAGTGCGTCTACAGGTTGGGGCCATTCTGTAAGTCAAGCTACTAACTGTGGCTGGAAGTAAGAAGAGATCTGGGGGCAAAACCAGAAAGCACTGGCTGTTTGGGGGGACAGTGTCAGGAAGAGCATTGTGACATGATAGAAAATCACTCATCAAGCGTGAAGGCAATTAAAATCCATGTCAGGCTCAACATTTTACATGTTTATTAAAATAAGTGTGTGGTAGCCCTAGATTAATTGGTCATTGTAGCAGGTCAGAGAGAATTGGGGACAGACATGATAACACTGGGTGTTGCAGAGTGTGAAATATTAAAAACTGCTACTCAGGGTTAACGCAATGTTTACAATGTGCTTTTTCAGCAATGAGCTGGAGCATCATGAGCAAGTAGGTTCATGTATCTGGACTCGGTCTTCTCCTCTGTGAAGAGAGGGTGCTGTTCGAGGTGACTGCTCAGGGCCCTTTCAGCTATGAAATTCTGTGATTGCTACAAGGATCATTCTCCTTACGCCTGTGAAACAATAATGGCTCTGGGGTTGGAAAATGGTCTAACAGCGTTGAGACATGAATGAAAATGTGTCTTTCTAAGAGTTTTGCTGGGAAAGGCCCAGTTTCCTGCATAGACAAACCACCCCCAAATGGGGTGCTCATACTAGAAATGAAGAATAATACACCGCTTTGTAGTCTTACCTTTCATGATAAAACAGTAGTGTTAAAAATCATAAAAATGTGCTAGTTTGACAAATGGCACATTTAAGACCCGATTTAGCAAAGGATTTTTACCTTTGTAATTTTAAAACTGTCACTTGAACTAAAAATATAGGTGAGCAAGTTGGTCTTTCATATTTAATGTTTGCTTTTTTCCCTTTTTATTTGCAATTCATTCTGTTTGGCTTTGATTAAAGAAGTATCAGGAAAGGAATGGTAAATGGTCAGTCCTTGGCTAATTTTTGGAGAAGATGGTGGACGTGACTCTTCGCACCAGCTCAGAGGTGAAAGCTTCCAACACCAGCCATGGTTGCCTTTGGCACATCAGCCACGTACCTTACTTTTAACTATGAACGCAGAATCATAGGAAAATATTTGATTTAAATGGTACAAAGATAATCGGAGGATCATTCTCTCCCTTCATCTTAATCTCAACATTTTACTTGTTTATTAAAATAAGTACGTGATGGCCCCAGATTAATTGGTAATTATAGCAGATCAGAAAGAACTGGGGACAGACATGATAACCCTGGGTGTTGCAGAGTGTGAAATATTAAAAGCTGCTACTCAGGATGAATGCAATATTTACAACGTGCTTTGTCTCCTTAGGTAAGAACTAACTGATGATTTTTGGCAAGTTGCTACATTTCTTTGAACTTTAGTGACATGATGTTAAAATAAAGGAACTGCAATATGATGCAAGCAAATACTCCCGTATGTTCTGAAATCTCTGATTGTGTCTTTTTTTTCTTTTCCAAGGTTTTGTTCACCAGAGGTACTTAAGTATTTGTTGGGTTCATCAGAGTTAACGACAGGACAGAGTTGTTCAACAGGACAGAAGAGCACAGGGGAGAGAGAGAGCACAGGGAGACTGGTCCTGGGCCTCCCTGGTGTGAGGACCGGGGAGCAAATATTGTGAAACAGCATCTCTGTTTGTAAAAGGGGGATTATAAGCCTCACTCTTAGGGATCTTTTAAGGCCCAAGTGAGAGAACAGAACTGAAAGCTCTCAAAAGGCCATGTAAATGGAAAGTATTGGCATAAAAAGGCCCTTTCTAAAGAGTATTGATGCAAACATCTTTATGCACACATGTACTTCCTTATTGAACTGTTTATTGATTTATTAGCTGTCGTTAGCTTCTGATTCCAGGCTGTTGATCTATGATATGAACATAATGTGTTCACAACAATAACAGACCTGAATAATACTGATGCACTTGGGGCTTATGCCCTAAAAATCACTGCCTCTGGGTTCCGCTGAACTGTACAGTATTGTAGGATCTCAGGGCCATCAATGCCCTGGGGCAGGGGTTGGGGTGCCTTTTGTAACTTCCTTCATGGGGGCTGATTGAAACTCTGCTTGAACATCCTCAGTGATGAAAGGGGCAACTGAAGTGAGGGGAAAGGAGACTTAAAATACTGAGCAATCTGCTTTGTGCAGGGTTCACAGTAAATGCTTTATGCCCCTTAGCTCATTTAATTTTTATCACAGTCACTACAGGTTGATTTTTATTATTCCCATTTTAGAGATGGAGAAATTGAGTAAATAGGTTTATTAAATGAAGAAACTAAATGGTAGAGTTAGATAAAACTAAAGATTTTACTCTGTACAGAGACCATATATAACATTTCCTGAGAAACTTACTATTTCCATTGACAGATTTTTTTCTCCCCCTCTTTTGACAACACTGTTAAAAAACAAACTGTTCCTCAGAGCTCAGAGCATACAGCTGGCTGAGAGTGTGGTCCATGGGCCAGCTTCGTGGGCCCCACTAGCAGCCTGTTCGAATGTGACACCTGGCTCCAGCCCAGGCCTGCTGCATCAGAATCTGCATTTCAGCAAGATCCCCAGTGATCTATATGTGCCTTAAAGTCTGAAGATTCCTATCTAGAGCACACAGAGCTGGTCATATTCCTTTTTACATGATGCCTCTCTAACTACCTCTCCTGACTGCATTAGAACCTTTGTTCCAGACCAAAATGTATGCCCAGGACACCCTTAACTTTGCACCTTTCAAACACTTCTCAGAATCTTGAAAGCCTCTATGAAGTTTCCTCGTTTAATGGGATAGAGGTGATCCCTTCTCTGACCCCCAAATACATGTTTCATAAACTTTCCTGCCCTCTGCACTATGAAAAATGCCTGGATATTTGTGATTCTGTGAACTCTATATCTTTCCTGTACAATTACCTATCAATCAGTCAATCAAAAGACAGATAGAGGAATTTAAGTTTTATGGGCTAGGTTTGTAAGCAGGAGAGTGACATACAGAAAATGGTGAAATAAGCTGTAATTGGGAGATTTATCTTGTGGCGTTCTGCAGCATGGTTAAGGAGGGTAAAAAATGAGGGTTCTGAAAGTCATTACAAATTATAGAAAATAAAGCTCTTTGAAAGCTTTTATTGGCTGTCACTTGATGCATTGACTCATAGGCTTCATGTAATGTAAATTTATTCCCTTGATAAATGAACCAAATTTGGTCAAAATTAGTCAACTCACTTGAGATTTATTATGAAATAAACACATAGACATATGCAATTTATGGAACAATTAATTTGAAACATAGTCCTCACTTTATCCAGATCATTATTATGGTCTCCACTATATATTTATAACTGAACATTTGTGCCATTATTAATATGCTGATCACCAATGCCAATCTTTGCTTATAAGTGAAAAGTGCAAATCTCTTAATTTTTTTCTTGGAACCGTAATAGATCAAGGGAAGCTGTTTCCCCTTTCCTGAAAGTTTACTGTGGAATAAAACCCACTGTTTATCCCAGGGAGTTACCAAGTCCTTTAACCAGAAAATTCTATCCAGCCACGACCAGCAATGGCAGGAGAGAGGAGACTGATGAGAAGGGGACTGGCTCTCTATCCTGGGACCTACCCTCCTACTGTCTGACCTGTAGTCTGGCTTCTTGTTGCTTCCTCCATCTTTCACTCAGTTCCCTCAGTCAGTAGAGGAATTATTCTATAATTTCTTCCTCCACTTTGCTTCTCCAGCTGCTGATGATGTCCAACAAAAGATGGAAAATCTCATACCTCATAAGAACCATAAAAAGAGAACCATGGAAAGAAAATTCAAAACCACCCAGTTTCGGTAATTGGTTTAAATTCCTCTGAATTTATATACACTAACACTGTCTATGACCACGTTTCTATAAACATAAATATGAACTTTAAGTGGCAAAAAAATTTTTAACCAAAATAATATCCGAAGAGAACTATAAGACAACCCTTCCAGGGCTCCTGCCGGAATCTCTGAAATGTGTACCTCATAGTTCTGAATAACTCTGTTAATTTATTTTTAATCACTATTTCTCTCCTAAAAGTGGGTTGTAATTGTTAGTCTCATTTTTTGGCCACAAAGAGGAAGCTCTCCCATGCATACTGGAGGGAAACCTAAAGTAAACACTAGCACCTGGGATGGAATAAGAGACTCTCTCTTATTGTTACTTATCCTAGACAGAGACCCCTTCACTTTCCGCCCAGTAAGGGAGTAGAGTCAATGGCTAGTAGAGAAAAGATTCCAGGATAATAAGTACTTGATAATATTATCAATATAAATAATATTCAATATAGTAATAGAATTCAGATAATAAGGGATCTAAATTCAAAAGAAATAAGGAATTTTAATAATGTCTCTGGTCTTTGTACAACTTGAAATGAAAATTTCTGATTACTTTCTCATCAACTAAATGAATTAACGGCTTTGGAGAAGCCTTGCCCAAGGAGGGAGGACCGAGCTTCTGTCGCTTTGGTATTTCTCATGTCTTTCTTGCGGTGTGGAAAAGGCAAAAGGTAAACATCACTTGCATTTTATGTTTTTTAATGTGACTTGTAATCCATCCACCGACTCCTCACATGCTAAATGGTTGACACTCACTGACCTGGCAGGAACAGGAAGCTCCGCTGGAGCAGAGGCAGTGTTCAGAGTGGCCAGGCTGGAGAGTGATGCTCCCGGTTAGTAGAGCTTTGGCTCCTGACTCACACTTGGGCTATATTTTGGAGGCCTGAGGTGCAGCAGTGATGGAAGAAGGTATTTGATGATTCATTCATATTTTTGGCTGGGTAGTATGAGCACCATTCCTGGTAAAAAATAGCCATTATTTTACACATAATTAATTCCCTATTGTTTATTCAGGGATTGTGATTTTTTGCTTTGAAAACCCTCAAAATAGGGAGAATGATTAATCTATATGACCTAGAAGTGTGGCATATTGGTCTGATACCCTATATCAGAACCAGTCATATAGTAAGGAGGAAGTTAAAAGAGGAGGGTTATAGCATTGTTTAGGGATCCTTCAAATGACTGTGGGTAGAGACAGGTAGGACTCTACAAAAGCCTCAAGACCCATGAGGGCCAAGAGGCAGGAAGCCTACAGGGAGGGACCATTAAGCCCCACAAGTGACTAGTGACTGGGCCACCAGCACAGAAATAGGTTCAGGAAGGTATTAGATGCAGAAACAGAGTAGATACCAACTTTGCTCACCTACTCGCCAAACTTGAGTGCTCATGGTAGGTCAGGCCCTGCATAAGGTTAGGGGAATGTTGCCGTTACTGGGCTGTTACATGAGCCATGGGGCCCAATAGTCCTGCAAATCCAGCTCTGCTCTAGCACTTCTTAGCACTGCCACCTCGAGTGGGGTATGTTTTCTTCTTTAGCAACCTTTTTGGTTTTTTCACCTGTAAAATGAGGATCAATTGTTGTTTTGAATATTTAGTTAGATTATGTTATTTATGTGGCCAAGTACATAAAACGCTTTAATAAGTGTTAACTTTTTCCCTTTTCTCTACTTAGGAGCCGTGAGGGTTGTTGTGGGAAGTCAGATGTGTCTGTGACCTTAAAGGGTTTATGGTCCAATGGGAGAAAAAAGACATGCACACAGCTGACTATCATATGGGACTGTAGGAATAAGTGTGTTAACAAGAGAGAGGTATGAAAAGATACAAAATAAAAGGTATGATTAATTCTACTGGAAATTGGACTAGGCAGGCTTTTTTGGGGAAGGCAACATCAACACAGGCCCTGAAGGATTTAGAACTGATGTTTTTGATCCCGTTGATGAGAAATACCCAGGAATATGCAGTAAGTGTGGTTGAGTATGCAGGAACTACGATTATTTAAAAAATAAATAAATAAAAGATGTGTAGAAGCTCAGGAAGAAAAAGGAGAAAACTGTGTCAGAGTACCTCTCAAGGGTAGGGCAAAGTCTAATTACCCAAATTGAAACCTGGCCTTTGCAGCAGACCTAAGACTTCTCTTGAACCATAAAGACCTGCTGTAGCAGCAGAGGCATGCCTGAAATAATTAGCTTTATATTTTAGCTCTTGTTTGGGAATTCTTGGTTTGCGTCAGTCTTTTCCCAGGAAGCGTGAATAGCATTTTGAGAGTGGTTAGAAAATTGCCTGGACAGTAGTAGGGCAGGAAAATGTGAAATCAATACATAATCAGGCTGACTTTTAATTGAATATATTACTGAGGCCACGCTGACATGTAAACTTCAAAACTGCTCACTAGAGAAAATCAGTGCCTTCCTTTTTGTGGCTTCTGTGGTTTCAGGAGACGGAACAAAGATTGGATTTTGCATTTTTCCATTGAGCAGATCTCTGCGTTGATATCTGAATATGAGGCCTGTGTTAAACAAGCCACTTTTCTACCTTTCTCTTTTCTGCATAAGGAAATAAATATTTACTTTGGAAAAATTAGTTCATCTTAAATTCATGTAGAAACAAAGAACTGAGAGAGGAAGGAGGGCTCTTTTGATGTTATACCTTTTGATGTCGCTTGGGAGTGGACATGTAATCACTTTCCAGAAGGGAATTTGGGCTCAAAAAGCTAATCACTGTCACTCTGTTTTGTGAAATATCAAGGCCAACAGGGTAATAACATATGTATCCCAGATATGCACCTGTCTTCACTTTATTTATATTTTCTGCAATTTTTTTGTATTCCTGTGTAGTATTTGACCAAGTTATTTGTTGAATTTTGAGTGAATTTTAGGAGTGCAGAGGAGCCAAGGGGAGCAGATTTGAATCAAACTGGGGACCTGGAAACAACCGCCCTCCCTGTTGCCCCGTCCCAAGGACCAGCATGGGAGCCGTGGAAGGAATCAAAGTGAGAAAGCCCTGGGACTTTCCTGAACTGTTTTCCTTCCAGGTATCTCATTTTGCATAGGGCTTTGTAGCACCATGTTTGTATAAGGAAGGCTCATGTCACCTTAACCTCTACACAGATACTGTTCAGTTGAAGAGAAAGGCTGCATCTGAACAAATTTGTTTCTGCATGGATTTAATTAGGCACCTACCAGGTGCCCAATTCTGTGCTTGATGCTGCCAGGCACATGGAAGATTTATGAGACACAGCCTTTGACTTCAGAGGGTGCCAGCATGCTATAGAATGCCTGTAAATAAACTTTAGCATATACGAGTCTTCTGCAGAGATCATCAGGCAGGAGTCCTGCCTGGAGACCTCGAGATCTAGAAAGAGGTGCTGGAATCTATAGTTTAAGAAGTAAGGCAGGTGAATCCGACTAAGGCGGTCTGTGACTCAGGCTTTGAAAGACACACAAAGTGATATGTTTAACATCTTCATTAGCCAGAATTCTGTTCAAAGATGAACCCTGCTATTTAAAGAAAGATATTTACATTTTCAACTTTTATTTTCTCACCTATTATGTTGCAGCAGTGATGCCTATCTCATAGCATTACTATAAGAATTAAATGAGATAAAAATTAGCACCGTTCCTGAAACATTCTAGAAATACAATAAATGCATTTTCCTACCCCACTTCTCAACAATTTAGTTGGGAAGATAACACAAGCCACGTTAGCTTTCAAGTTATTTCTTATTTACAAAAAATAATAATGATAGTTATAATTTATGCCACACCCATGGCTCCTTGTATTGTCTAATTGCATTGTTAGTTGTCTGGTTTTTAAATGAAGGCTCAGGTGGTTATGTAATTGACTCACCAAGTCCAGAAACTCTGCAATGTCACTTCAGGCCACCAGAAATGATAATTGCATGGGGTCTAAAGACTGCATCTGGATTTGGGGTTGAAGAGTCTCACACCAACGATGGGAGAGAAGTGGTGCCTTTCCATTTCTGAAGAGGATCCTCTAGAAAGATCAAGAATGAACCCTGGGTGAAAAGTGAATATAGGGGAGAACGAAGGACATAAACTTCACTTCAAGGCATAGTTGGGGCTAAGGGCCTACTGAAAAAAGATGATAACACAGCTTAGAAGACCTTCTCCTTGGTACATTTCAGGCCAGCCCCTGAGAGCTCATTCTAGATCTCGTCTGTAGTTCTGCTGGAATTAGAGAGATGCCTTTATTGGCTACCGGAGAGAGCTAGTGAACCATAGGCTCTGGGACCTACAAAAAGCTGTGATGTTCCAAAAAAAAGCTAAGGTCACTAGGAGGTGCAAATAGAGTTGACTATGGTGACAGGCCTTGGAAGAGGAAGTCTGAGCTTGCAAAACTGTTGAGGGTCATGCTGATAACCCTAGATCATCTTAGGACCAGTAGAAACCCAGGCATAGTGAAGCGCTGGTGATGCTGTTGGGCCGGAGATGTTAGATGGGAGATCCTGACCCCGAGGGCTTGAGGGGACTGTGGACAATTCTGTTAGACTAAGAAAAATGCCCAAAGCCAGGAGATCCAGCCAAGCCAAATGCCTTTTGGATTATCACACTAGCTCTTGATTTGAACTCCATGTTCCCTCCATGCCCCAGTCTTCACAGGGAATGGGGAGTGAGGACTTTGTCTCCATTGGAATGGGGCTCTCAGTCCAGAGCATTATTAGCCTCTTGCATGATGCTCCATATCGCCTGACTCAATGCATATTTCACAGAGAATCACAGAATGTTAGAAAGGGAAGGGGCTTTGGGAATCATCTAGTTCAATCTCCTTATTTTCCTGATAAAGAAGTAGACTCAGAGAAATCACATGACCTTCTCAAGGTCACACAGCTGCTCAGTAACAGAGCTGCGCCTAGAACCCAGGCCTCCCACGGTACTCATGTTACTAGGTTGTGCTTTCTCTCAATGATCTATACTTGCCTGAATTCCTTTTATCTCCCTGGGAGTCTGGATTGATGTGTCTGCTCAGGCTGGGCACACCATTGCTCAGAACTTAGAATACAGCAGGCTCCTTTTGCTTCTGCTCTTCACATGCTAACCACGAAGTATGAGACCGAGCTGCCACTCACTGCTCATGCTGATGACAATTTCATTAACTCTGTGTTCTTGGGCTTTGGCAATCCACTCATCTCATAATTGTGCTAAGCTCATTCTGGTGAAAAGTGCATGCGGATTTTTTGAGCAGTTCATAATGAGGAAATCATTGTTAAAGATTCAACAAAATTAGTGTTACATATTCATGAATACTTACAAAAATACCAGTGTCTGAGATATCAGAGCAGAAATGAATGCAATGGCCCTGGCCAGTGGCCTCCTGCATGTACACACTTAGCTTTTTGAAGTCACCCTTGGGCAGTAGCTTGGTGAGGGCAGTCTTTAAAGCTGCCTGACTCTAAACGATAAACATCCTTTCACTCAGCAAAGTGTCATGGTGAAATATGGGATGTGGGCAGTATTTCTGACCACACAACTATGGAGAGAATGTGGTACCTGTAACAGACAAGGATTGAAGAGACTTTACTTTGGTTATTTTTAGCCCTTTTCTGTTACCCCAGTTTCTGTCTTTGGCTCTACCTAGAGCTTGGGGTATAAAAGGACCTGAAACTTTATGAAAATATTTTCATTCTGCCATCAGTTTAAGGGAATATGTTTTCACACCATGGCCCGAGGATAGGGGAATGAATTCCGGATTTCTCTATTTAGACAGAAACCGGAGGCGTTGCAAATCTTTGTGTCAACAGTGCTGTGTTGTATACCACTTAAGCCTTTGCCGTTAGAGCTAATCAAGCTATTTTTCTCTGATTTAGTTTTCTTAGACTCACGGCAGGAGGGAGGTCCAGATAACATCTCAGTTTGAGCAGATCAAACAGCTCTGATATATATGCTGTAATTTTGTCCCAACCTTCTACAGTGTTCACCCCTGTTGTAACGTTGTTAATTGATCTCACAATAGTCGGAGCTCCCATTTGGGAAAATATGTGAAATAAAGTCTCTTGCTTAAGACGAACACTTTACTTCCTTCCGATTTTCTTTTGGGTTTACCTCCTAGCCTTCGATTTTAGGGAAAAGAATCGTAATACCTTGCATTGATATGCGTTTTCTAACTTGTTCCAAGTGCATTTGTACTTGTCAGGATCTAAGTAACATACACCAACAAGGTTTATTTCTTGCTGACATTACATGGATTGGCTGAGATATCTGATCTCTGTCATCCTCACTCTCAGTCACCCTTCAGAATGTGGCCTGTCCCTGTGGAAGAGGGAAAGAGGAAGTGGTGACATTATGCTTAGTTCTTAGAGCTTCCACTCAGAAGTGACACATATCCTTTATGCCAACATGTTAGCCAAATAAAGCCACATGACCACATATAATTTTATTATTATTTATTTTTAAATTTATTTATTTTTTATTGTTGACACTATTACAGATGTCCCTCATTATCCAACACTTGTCCTCCACCCAGTCCCCCCCCGCGCCCCCGGCCATCACCACATTGTTGTCTGTGTCTGTGGGCTATGCATATGTGCATATATGATCCTTGGCTAACCTCCTCTAGTCCTTCCCAACCCCCTCCCCTTTGAGACCTGTTGGTTTGTTCCATGTGTCCATGCCTCTGGTTTTATTTTTTTGTCAGCTTATTCATCAGATCCCACATATGAGTGACATATGGTATTTGCCTTTTCTCTGGCTGATGGAATACGTCACTATTAGGCCTGCACTGAAAGCAAAACTAAAAGTAGTTCCTTCAGGCAGAATGAAAATGATCCAAATAAATGTATAGAAATGTAGGAGGGAAGGAAGGGCACCAAAAAAGTTAAATATATGGATAAATACCTGTGAATATTGATGCACAAAATGTAGAAAGACGCAAATAGAATTGTGCTGAGGTTCTCATATAGGTATTCTAATAATTCTAAATGTCCTAACAGTCTAACATTTATCTCTAGCACCATTATCTAAGCCATGGTCACTGCCCTCTCCATGTGCTTCTCATCCCTGGCCCTGTGACATCAGGGTTTATCCTCTGAGAATGGGGTCGGGGCAAAGTAAGGTACTTTGTACCCTCAAACCCCGCCCCCTTTATGTGGCTTTTTTTCCTGGGTGCTCTGACTTCAAGCTGTACTCACTCTATAAAACTTATACCACCCAGCCACGTCGGACATGGCCTAGATTCCTGGTTCCTGTGGGCATCATGCTATTTCTAACTTAACAGTGTGTCCTCTGTTCTATCGTGAGCTTTCTCTCAACCTAAGGCTATTGCTCCTCTCTCTGCAGAGCTTTTCCCCTGACACAAACTTTCGCCTCTAAGGTTTCGATGGGGTACTCTTCACAGAGGCTGTATCCTCTCAGCCTAGCTGTGCTTGGTTAATTTAGGGTCCAGCAGTAAAGTTATTATATAGGAGTTCCACTTGATCTTAACATCTCAGGAGATTAGATACATCATGGGGGTGAGGGGATAGGGTGTCCCTGAATCAACTACCTCTGAAGGCTGGTAAGGAAAGATCAAGTTAGGGTCAGGATGACTTTGTGGGAAGGGGGTGAGTGTGACTGAGGTACATGGACCTCAACTAACTTAATAAAAATTTATGGGGAATTAGGGCAAAGTCCATGGGAATTTTGGCAAAAATCAGGTCTTCATAAAAAGTAGACACTAAAGTGAACTGTAGATAGAAAGATGGACCTTTATTATTTATAGATGATTGGTCATTGTTGATAAGGAATTACATTAACAGTGGCCTTCTCAATTATATAATTAGAACCTACCTTCACCCTTTAAATTAGGAAAACTCGAGACTATCTTTACTTTAGATATAAGAAGCAGAGCATGACCAGAGAACTGCCATTCTAAAGTTACAAGCTGGAAATCAATGCCTAGCTCAGGCCAATAACATGTATGCAAAACATGTTATTGTTACATGTTATAACATGTATACAATAACATGTATGCAAAATAAATACCTAATAGATGGTCTTGGCCTGGTGGCGCTGGAGCTCCTGCTCTTCCAGGTCATATCAGATAGGACTTGGTTACAGTTTACGTGTTCTAATGAGACTCTGTTTCTTAGGAGACACTGAATAGAGGGGTAGGTGTCTGGAGAGGCACATTAAAGACCAAGGTACAAGCAGGCACTACCTGAAGTGCTCGCAGCTCTGAGGAACAAGTAATGACTCTTGGGAGGCATGACCAAGTGCCACTGGACATGGAGAGGACATGGACTTCAGAGAACCCCAGAGGTGAATGAAGCCCTGGCTCCAGGGAGTCTCTTTGTGTGAACCCCCAGAGAAGAGGCCGGAGTCTTCCATGGGTCCCTGAGGAACTCGTAAGGTATGGCGGCGTCTGCTTTCACATCCTTTTGGGAGAAGAGCAGAGGTTTGTGAAGATAAAGGCAACTGCTTCCTTTCCAGTTTCCTCCTTTTCAAACTCTTTCCACTGAAGTTTCTTGAAGCAAAAGGACGGGGCTGAGAATTCTACTTCAGACTAAAGACTGTGGTCGGGGCTGAACGAGCAGAACACAGGAAGGAAGTGACACAGGTGTGGTGAGTGGGAGAGGTGGGGGCCCTCTTCATTACCTTCCACGCCCAGTCCTGATCTTAGGCATCAGCTCCTTGCCTGCTCCCTGTTTTGTTATTGCCTCTATTTTGACTTCTCAATTGAGGGAGCATACGTCTTGACAGTCCAACCCAAATGCTTTGTCTACAAACTCCAGATACTCCCTCCACTGCAGAGGCTCTTTGCTTGCTTTCTGTGCCTAACACTGTGGTTCACCTCCAACAAGTCTTAGCTGATTATTCCAGCTTGGATCCTGTCCCTTCTCACCTATCACTTCTCCTTCTACCGCAGCAGCACCTCTGTCCCATATAGGAAGCTACTGCACTAGGCGGGAGAGAGAAAGTGAGGCCCAAGCTGGGAAGATGCAGGGAGAGGTAAGAAATACATTTCTTATAGGTTCTTCTTCCACAAGCCACATCCTTTTCTTTTTCTTTTTTAAAATTATTGTTCAAGTACAGTTGTCCTTATTTTTCCCTCACCACTCCCCACCTCCCCACCCATCCCTACCTCCCACCCTCAATCCTACCCCACTTTGTCTTTGTCCGTGTGTCCTCTATACATGTTCCTTGATGACCCCTCCTTTCTTTCCCACATTTCCCCCCTCCCCTCTAGTTACTGTCGGTTTGTTCTTTATTTCAGTGCCTCTGGTTATATTTTGCTTGCTTGTTTGTTTTGTTAATTAGGTTCCACTTATAGGTGAGATCACATGGTATTTTTCTTTCACCACCTGGCTTATTTCACTTAGCATAATGACCTCCAGTTACATCAATGCTGTCGCATCCTTGAAGGATCTTAGGTGAGTGACTATTTTGACCACAAATAATTTTAAAGAAGAAGAAGGTATAATCCTACCGTATGTCCAGAAGGAGAATAGGCAATATATATTGAGCAACCATAATGACTATCAATGCTTTGTTAAATTATCTAGTTTTATTTCTGAACACTTACAGTAGCTCTTTCATGGTCATAGCCAAAAGAGAATTATGGATTTATACTATGTCCTCTAACATAATAGTTCCCAAACTTTCAGACTTCACAGATAGACAAGTCTTTTAATTGAGGAGAAGTTTGCTTTACATAAGGTTGCCTATCTTCTATTTTGTTAACCATCTGTTGTCAGCATCATTTTATAAAAGAAAATTCAGGAATTATAAAATTGTGAAAATTCATGAAATGTAGGAGACAATGTCATATAATCTCATACCAAAGGTTCATACTTGTTTTCTTCCTGTACCTTCCTGATAACTTTTGTGATCTAGTATTTGAGACCTTTTACATTGAGAGGTTACAACACTAAACTATCACATGAACCACAGATGTACACAAGGAGCTGAAATATTAAATGGATCGATGGGGGACAAGAGTGGAGGTAAGGTTTTACTAGTTATGCAATTAGAAAGTAGGCTGTCAGGTTGAGGGATAAAAATGAAATACCATCCCACAAAGCGGGTTTGGAGAAGAATTGACTAAATGGACCAACCTAGAATCTAGAAGGAAAGGAGAGGTGAGTAATAGCCTGGGCAAAAGGTTTGGAGCCTAGGTTAAAAGCCTAGACCTTGGGACTCTTCAGAGCTATGTTTGAAGAAGAGGACTGATGTCAGAGGGATGCATGGTATATGCCTCAGATTGGAAGTTCTGTGAAGCTAAATATATGGATATAAGCTTTAGAAGTCTTTGGCCCCCTGGAGCTTCCACATCTGTATGGGTTAACTTTAGACTGTGCTATATGCATAGGAGGAAGAGGGGGAGACGGTGGGATCATAATGGCCTTCTAGGATCCTGAACATTGCACCTAGGTAACTGACTGTCTATTCTATTGATCAGTAGGAAGCTGTAGGAAGAACTACATGAGGGGGATGCTTTACTTTGAGATAAAGCAGCCTTTATGAATTCATTGTGAAAGTAAAGGAGAGACAGGAGCTGAAGATTAATCTGTGGTATCTGTCTTCAAATCAGAGTTGCTGACATTCTTGCACATCAGGAGCATAATGACAAGGGTGCCAAGAGAATCTCATTTGAAGAGAAGAAAAAGGAACTGTATTAGAGTACATAGTATGATCCAGTTTTGTAGTCTTCTCCTCTCTCCCAGGAAATACCCTAAGCATTAAGGAGCTACCATGAAGGCCTCCTCTTTGCAGTTAAAGACTCCATATTTTGCAGAGAACACCACCCCAGCCATTGGAAGTGATGGACTAGGCTTTAGAGTATGCTTATCAAAATTCAGCTCAAAGTGGAGTAGTAATTCCAGGAAATGTGGGTTGAGTTAGGCAAACTATTCTTTTGAGAAAATAACCCATATCATTCTCAAACATGTTAAGGTTTTATATGAAGGGCTATCATACTGATATGCAAATTTGTAATGACTGAAATTAGAGCCTATGGAGAAAATATGTATGAAAACATCTTTACCTTAGAAAGCAACAAAAATAATTTATTTAGTGTGGATTTTATTAGCCCTTTGGTTAAACTACCAAGATGGCCCAGAATCTTTAATACAAAGGGGTTCTGAATTCTTGCTCAAGGAACTTTCACATCCAGGTTAAGTGGAAGGCTGCAAACACTCCTGGAGTGGGTGGGGGGATCCTGGGCGTTGGTCTGGCTCTGTTCCCTCGGGGCCTTGGGAGCCACCACTTCACTTCATCTCACGTCGTGTCTCCAGATCTCCGCTTCCTCAGCTATATAATCAGAGAGTTAGGTTGGTTGACCTCTGAGATCTGCTTTGGCTCTCTGATTGTATTACAATTTAATAAGTTTAAAATAAGTGTAAAAATAAGTTTACATTTAAAAAAATGGATGTATAAAATGGCTCCTGGCAAAACTGTTTGAATTTCCACGTTATTCAGATAAACAACAATGGTTGGACTTTGTGCCAATCCAAAATCCTATCAGAATGGCCTGTGTCTTTTCCAGTTGACTATGTGGGATTTTTTTTGGTATAAATAAAAATTCCTTTTTAAAATTTAGCCTTCCCCTTCTGTCTGATTCATTCACTGATGTTATAACCCACAGCTTGAGTATGACATTTCCTTTTATTCTGGTGAAATTGTGATGTCACCGAATTTGAATTGATGCATCCAAATGAATTAAACAGAAGGAGCATGATAATTACAAATGAGAATGCTCCTATCTACACACACACATGTGTCTAAGCAATCAGCAATGATGGGAAAGGAAATATAGGCAAGGCACATGGTAAAAGTTTGCCAGACTTTGGCCCTAGGGAAATGCACTTTTAGCTATAGCATTCTGTTTTCGAGATTATAGGGAATGCTGAGTACTCAGGAAAGAAGCCATCAGCATTACCTGTGCACAATGGACCACTGCCAGCTATATCGTAATGACTTGGCCTTTGGTCTTTGATCCCAAATTCATTTGTCTAGCATATAGAAAGGTGGTTATATCTGTTTCACAAATAATAATACTGATAGTTTATCTCCAGAATCTTTGGGATTCTGAGCATAAAACTATATTCTGGTTCATGGATGGCGTGTCTGTGCCTCAAATAGATTGGCGCTGAGAAATGCATACTATCTTGGCACCAACCAGAAAGTGTTAATAGCATTGCAGCATCATGGGAAAGAGCCAAAAGTGACATAGGTGTTTTTTGTCTTTGTTTTTACTATGAGCTCTTGATGCTAATTCTGAATATCCAATGTCATTAAGACCTAAACAATCTGACATGTTGTGCAGAGCTCTTCAATTTTCACCACAACAAAGAGGGTTGCCCCTTTTGCTGATGGTTTCATATGACAACTTTTAGAGATTTATAGCAGGACCACCATTCAAAGCTAGGACAGTAAAATTATATAGAATTTCACATGACATTTTCATAGCCCTGCCATAGGGGAGACAAATAAAGTTTTATTATTGGCATGCCAAATTAGTCTTGTCCACAGCTCAGACTTAAGAAAATATATATCTATTGTTTCCTGGAATCCAGTTATTCCTCTTGACTACACTATTTCTGAAGCTAGTAAAACCCTTCAACTATGAGATGTGAACCACTGAGTTGATATTTAATATCTCCCCTTTTCTTTTTTGCATTTCACCTCTGATCATCTGACCAGCAATTCCTAGAACTTTTGTGTTTCAAAATTATCCATTCACTCTATACCTTTGACCTGCAACCGAGGCTTCACACATGGGCCATTGCCCTGACCCAGGCTGTCATCTTTCTGCCTCCAGTATTTTCCTCATCTAATACATTCTGCACATTATAGGCAAATTGATTTTTATGAAAGGGCTGCTATGTGTCATTCCTCTGCTTTAAAATCTTCAATGGTTTCCAATTTTCTACAGAATAAAATTTCAAACTGTTTGGTGTGGCTGTAGAAGATCTTTAAAGTTTCCATTTTCAGCCTTAGTCTCAGTAGTCACTGTATCAATCCTAGGTCCCTGCCAGTCTGGTAACTAAGAAAGTAGATGTAGCCCAAACGTATACTGTTTATTTCTTGCCCCAGGGTTTTTTTTTTGTTTTTTTTTTAAAACAATTCCTTCTATCTGCAAAAGAAAAGGGGAAATGTTGAAAAATGTAATAAGATATCTTGGATGGGATCTTAAAACAGAGAGGACTTTAGATAAAAACTAAGGAAATCTGAAAAAACAATAATGAAATGACTCTTCAGTATGTGTTGTTCTGGGGTTGGGAAGCTAAATGGTAGGTTCTGAGGCTTCCTGAAATTTCCTGAATCTCCTGTGACTGAATAGTCTCAACGTTCCCCTCAGCTTCACTACACTACAGACATCTTCCGGAGTCTAGGCTCCACTCTCCTTTTACTTAAGACATATGCTTTAAGCATATATACCTTAAACATATGCCTTTCTGACTTGGAGATGACACATTCATCCTGAAATATGGTTGGGCGGCGTGTGTCTTCCTTTGACACTGTTTATGTCAAGGGGCTGGCAAACGAAGTCCCACGAACAGTCCCAAAGTAGTCTTGCCTGTTTCGTAAATGAAGTTTTATTGGTCATCAGCGGTGCTTATTCAGTTTTGCTTTTTCTATGGCTATTCTCATGCTACTGGGGCAAAGTTAAGTAGTTACAGCAGAGATGATGGGGCTCTCAAAGCTTAAGATATTTGTTATGTGATCCTTTATAAAAAAAGGTGTACCAACCCTTTGTTTGTATCACCCATTAGTCAAACTGCATTAAAACAATGTTTTGTTTTGTTTTTCCATGGGGAAAAAAGTACCTTTACTTTCTTATCACATAATACAATTCAATAATATGCAAGCAGCAGAGCATAATTAATAGTATGGGTTATAGAACCAGATAGTCAGTTTGGTTTTGAAATGTCTTTACCATTTACTAGCTGGATGACAAGTCAACTTGCTACTAACTCTTCTGTACTGCAGTTTCCTGTTCTGTGGGTCCTTAAAGGGGTTAAATTAGTCAGCAAATGTAAACACTCAGAACATTAGCACATAGTTGACATCATATACGTATTAGCCACTATTATTATTGACAGCAATACATCATTACTATAGACAGAATCTCTCTGTTTTGAAGGGGGATAAAGAACCAAATTGGTAATTATTGCCTAAGCAACCCAGTGACCTACAATGAGTGGTCAAAATATTTTGTTATGGTGTACTTACATCTTGTTTATTTTGTTTTTAAGCACTGTCCTACTCTTTGCTGACATTCTACTATTGTGTGTTCTATTTTAGCAGGATCTTTCTCAATTTGTTGATAACCAATATTGGATACTATGGTTATGGAAAAACTTACAATATTCAAAAGAATAAATTAGTAATGGGGGAATTTCATGTCTAATGGTAGCAGTGGGGAAAATAGAAATGATCTCACTGTTTTCCTCCCAAATTACATTTCTGTTCTAAAGTTTACATTTCCCTTAAAGTTCATTTTGTAGCATTCCCAACCACCACCTCTCTTCCTTTTTGTCCTGTTAACTCTCCCAATTTGTCGTAAAGAAGCCCTGAATTCTAGCTGTTCTGTTTCTTCAGGTATGACATAGAAATAAAGCTGCTGTGGCTATCTCATTGAAGTGTTTGTTCTCAACATCGAATATGACTAAAACGCAGCCTTTCCCATAGCCTGTCAGTCCTATGTGACATGCTTCTGGCCCCCTCTGTTCATGTCTGCTCCTCTCCGTCTTGATCGATCCTTACCACAGGGCCTCCACAATGCAACTGGAACATCCAGTAGAGTTTCAGCCTCAGGCTTTTACACTTGCTGTTCTTTTTGCCTGGAAGTCTCTTCCCCCAAATGCTTTTTGTCTTTGTTTTTGTTTTTTGGTGTTTTTTTTTTTGGTTCTCTGTTTAGCTGTCAATTTTCTTGAAAGGACTGCCTTGGCCATCCTATTTAAATTGTCACAGTTTATCATTTTGGAACTTTGTATCCTGCCTTGTTTTTCATCACAGTGCTTGTCATTGCTGATCTTTTTGTTTATTTATTGTTGTGTGCCTTCCCCCTAGAAATTAAGCACCACGAGGATAAGATTTTGTCTATTGTATTCACTGCTGTGTTTTCCTCACTGAGAACTATGATTGGCACACCACAGGTACTCAATATAAAGTTGTCAGGTAAATGAAAGGACATGAGGGTTTGCATATTAACTTGCTTTAAAAAAATTACAGAGTTGGAAGTCAATTTAAGACATAAGGCTGAATAACTTCTGCTTTTTCTATTTCTTGCCCCTGCCACTGCTGAAATAACCCCTTTTATCTTTCCCGACCTCATTCTTGTTGGACCTCCTTCATTGGCCTCTGGCTTCCTTTCATCAACTTTCTCTCACCAGATTTCTATCTAATTTCCAATCTTATCTGAAATCTCATTGTTTCTCTCTTGCTTCTTAATCTCTGGTCCGACTCGGTACTCTGTAATGCTATCACTGAGAGTGCATCAATGCATCAGAGAGCAGCTTTGTTCTGGAGTTATGAGACACAATTAAGTAATGGATAAAAGATTTTAAAAGTCATAGCATCTTGTGAGCTATTATTAATATAGAAACTGTAAAAAGAGCTCAAACTGCTTGAATTCTTAAAATGGTTTTGTAGAGAGGATTCTCTGGCAACCACTGGAAAATACAATACAAAATTTGTAGTAGGCTACTCCCTTTGGATAATTCTTCCAAACTGGACAAATATGTCAGGACAAGGTTGGGAGGGAAACCCTTGTGGGAAGAGATCCACAGCCTCTACTCTTCTGATGTTCCTTGATTCCAGTCTCTCTTCCCCTTCTCTCATCTCTCTTTGGTTTTTATAGAATTTGGAGCAAAGATAGTATCTATCACCCAGATTTTGGCCTCAGGGACTACACTGATCCTCCAACTTGAATTCTTTTGGTTTTAAATTAAAATAGCCAAAAGGATCCCTTAATGGGAACTCTAAAAAACAAAGAATCTTGATAACAATGATAAAAGAACAAAAAGAAAAGAAACAAATGAATTAAGACAGCTCTAGAGGGTATGTGGATAGACCAGTTAAGGTCTTTTTTGGTGATCTTGTAGGAAGAACATATTAAGGTTGGTATCTTTCATCTCAGGACTACAGTTTCTAAACATTTGGGGAACAAATGCTACTAACTAACCCCTTGAGAGGAGAATCTGAGGAAGAAAGAGCTTGCATTAAGTGGGGGGAGAATCAGGACCATGAGATGGGTCTGTGGACTACGAGTGGTTGATTTTGAGTATAACAAAGGAGCATCCCTCAAATTGTCTCCAATTCTGTCTTGTGATTGTATGTGAGGTTCATAGGAGAGAGGCAGTAATCAGAAGTGAGTTACAAGAAGTGGCTGGAAGCACCAAGGATACAGTTCCCTTTTGTCCAGGGCTTTGTATGAGAGGATAATGCAGTTCAGGTGGTATAGAGTGATGTGATAGGCATGGAGGTGATGGGATTTACATTCAAAGGCAGTACATGTTGTGAGAGCACTTAGGTTAAGGCCAACACTGGAAACACTGGAAAATGTCTTTGCTGTGACCTAGAAGTCAGGCAGTTATGCTGAGAGGAATAGAGAAGATCTTCAGAAACTATCTGGGAAAGATTTACCAGAGTTGGGTCCTACCCTTCCCTGCTGTGCCTTAACATTGATCCAATGATAGGGATAGATTTATTGCTTCTTTTTCATTCCTGGGGCCAATTCACATTTCCAAGTTTATGCTGGGGAGATAAGCTCTGGACAGAAGAGTGAGTTTACAGACAAGTTCAGCTTTCTAGGCATACAGGTTCTATTTCTGTACCTTCAGTCTGTTCTCTACTTTGTCCGTGTGCCCCTTAGTTCTGACAAAGAGGCCACGTGGTGGTGGTTTTAAAGGACTTGTTGCTATGTGTCAAGTATTGTGCTGTCTTCTTTCCTTTTACTTTGCCACTTCCAAATTATAAGAACTAGAAATCATTGTGGTCCTAATTCTAATTGCTCAGGTTTACATAGATAATAAGTTGCAAATCTAAGATGTGAACTTGTGGTCTGTTTAATTACACAAATCCAAGCAGGTAACCTTACCCTGTATAGATTTTTTTTTGGTGGCTACATATAAGAGCACTTAGTACAGGATTTGACCCATTGCAGGTACTCAAAAAACATTAAGGGAAATATTTTTATTATGCAAAGAGTACTGGTTCTCAACCTAGAGCCTTAAAAGTAGATTTTCACCAGCCTTCTAGAGAACAGCTACAAATATGGAAGCTAGGAAAATGCTTTAGGTCAAACAGACTGATGTAGCCTGAATTTATTTCCTAGAGTTAAAAGTAGATATTCTCCCAGGTCAGTAAGTCTAGAAACTAGAGATATTGGCAAAGTGTCAGTGTGGGAAATAAATTTGAATTCAGTCAAGTTTAAAAAAAGTTTCTATGTAAAATAATCTTAAGCCACGCAGGATTTCTCCAGGTACAGCTTGTCACATGCCTTTCATGCCCACCCATAAGTCCTTCGGGGTCTCTGGTTTCTCTCTGCTTCCCAACTTTGTCCTCGCTAGTCCTATTATCATCTCTTTGACCACAAGCCTAAGGCCAGATAGGGAAGGCAAGCATTCTCCCTCCCACGCAAGTCCTTTGGGAAAGAAGATGTTTTGCTATTGGCAGTCTCCTCTTCAATACCAAAGGTCTAAGTTTATATAAGACTGGATTTTCAGGATCTGAATCCACTTAGCCCTTCTCCTTGAGCGAGATTAATTATGAAGGTTACAAGGCCACCCCATTTTACCTTGACCTCTCAGGGCTGCTCAAAAGTCAATTAGAAGTCAATAATATTGTAATAACTATACATGATTACAGGTGGGCACTGGAAATGTCAAGGAGAATAATGTAAAGTATATGATTATCTAACCACTAAGCTGTACACCTGAAACTAATATAAGATAATATGGAATATAAACTGTAACTGAAAAATAAAATTAAAAAGAAAACTATAAAAAAGTAGCATATGAAATGAAAAATACTTGTGTAAATAACATTATTATAAAAAGAACAGAACCAAATGAGCAAGAACATTATAGATCTGTGTTCAAGATTTTGTTTTGAAATATTTTTGTTCTAGTCTATGCCCATATCATCCTAAACGTGCCTGATCTTGTCTGAAATATTTTTATTCTTTCCAAGTGAGAGTTGAAAATATGTTAGGCATTTGAACCTTTCATGAGGTACCCCAATACCTTTAGACATTATGAGGGACTTTTATTTCTACATCCAAAAGATTCTTCTGGAATCTTAGGTATTAAAACAAAAGTCAGGGATCTCTAGCCCAGGGCTGCCCTGCCTCTCTGATTAGTCACCTGGAAAGGGAATAGTGGGAAGATACATAAACAGAGAATGAGCTGTTTCCTTTGTCCAACCTGAGCTGTGTGAGTGTCGAGTCAGGGTTGCACGGGCACCCCCTTTGTGGATGGGTTACAATGGCTTGCATGACTGACCACATCACATTTATTTTTTCTTTGCAAATCCCTCTGGAAAAAATATACTTTTCTCAATGTGTCAATAAAGATCTTTGAAAGGAAAAATATATGTATAATGGAAATGAATAAATATAAATGTTATTCACTCAGAAAAAACAGCAGAGTCACCAATGGCAATTCCTTCTTAAAGAGCACAGCTTCCTCGAGCTCCTGGAGTGTGTGGGAGCAGGGCAGGGGAGAAGTGTGGGCAGTCAGGTAGAGGTGGAGGCTGTGCCAGTTTCTGCCTTTCTTTAGTCACCCGTTCTACCTGGAGGATTGGTTTGAATTCACAAGAAGGGATTACATTCTCTCCCCTCAGGCAAGGCTAATGATTCCCCAGCCCCTCCAATTTTAGATTTCCTGGGTATGCCCAGAACAATTATAAGTAAACACCCAGTGCTCCCGCGCTAATAAATTACACAGTGCTCACCTAATTAATAAGGCAATAGTGCCCTGTCCAATTATAATCATAAGGTATCAACCATTTACACAATCTACTCTTGAAGAATAGCAAGTGGAACTCGGTGAGTGCAATGGGGGGCATATCACAGGACTGAAGGCAGGTGTGCCGAGTTCTGACAGGGGCGAGGGAGTGCATGGACTAATGTTTCCAGCGGTGGCCTGGGAGTTAATGACTCTGAGCCTTTCCAAGGATCACAGTATTTTGGACAACCTCGGGAAAATCATTGAGGGATGTTAAGTCAGGAAGAATCAATCTCACCAATTTTGATGTAGTCCTATTAAATGCTGATACATTCCTTTTGGTGTTGCTGGGAAAGACTCATGACATACCATGGCACATGAAGCAGAATAGTGACTGATAGCTAATGGAAATGAGTCTCTCTTCTGTGAACTGTTCTTCCTAACAAGTCCTGGAAAAGTAGCATTAGGAAGCCCTGTGTAAATCTTGTTTTGTTGTGAAGCCCTTCCACCGGTGCATCGCGGACAATGGCAAGTTTAGAACTTCCTGTTTCTGCAAAACACCCAGTGGCTGCCCTTCAGTCTAGGGAGAGAGGCTGTGAAGATTGTTGTTTGATTTTAACATTTCTGTGTTGAGACTTAGTAATGATGTTACTAAACTGCAAAATGTACTCCGGAGGCAACTTGCCCTGGAAGGCACCTATCCAAATATTCACACATTCAGAAGCCTGATTCCATTTTCTATCTCTGCAAATGAAGGAACAGCGAGGCTTCCTTATTGGTAAGAATACAGTTGTTAAATGATAACTTTTTTAAAGGGGGAGAGACAATAAATATGGTGTGTTTCTCATTACTTGGTCTCTTCCTTCTCTACATGTTTTCTCTAACTTCTTTTGCTGACACACATTTGCTTTCTAACCCATAGTCTCTTTTTCTGTAGCCTCCCTTGTATATAATACTTAGAAGGTTATGTGGGATCTGAAGGAACTCTCAGGGCATGCTCTCATCCCAAAGAACTCCCTAGGACACACTGTGTTCATAACCAGACCTCCCATGAAGGATCTAGAATGTCAGACCAGAACCCATCCTAAGGATAACAAATGAGGAAGTTGCTACCTGCTGGAACTGAGCTGGGGCGTCCAGGATCTTTGGTCAGCTTCATACTTCGAGAGTTTCAGGGAAGCAGACACCTCGTGGTTACTGCAAGAAAATCATAGCTTCCTGGTGTGTGAGGCTGGATTGCTCAGAGCCATGAGAATTCCCTTCACTTGGCCTAAGGTGCAGGTAGGAAACAGTGTGCTTCTGGAATAAATTTCAAAATGTAAGCAAGGCCAAGCCCCCGGGGAAGCATGTTAATACAGAGAGGGGAGCTGGAAATGGTCTCCCCATTGACTAGACCCGCTTGCCTAAGTGTTGAGCAGTGTCCTCTACAAATTTTACGTTGAAGTCATAACCCCACAATATCGATGAATTTGACCTTATTTAGAAATAGAATACTTGCAGATATAATTAGTAAAGATAAAGTTATTAGGGTAGTCCTTAGTTTAACATGACTGATGTCCTTATAAAAAGGGGAAATTTGGACACAGACACATTCAGGAAAAACACCATGTGAAGATAAAGGCAGAGATTGGGGTGATGCTTTTACAATTCAAGTAACACCAAAGATTTCATATGCATATCTTATCATATGCTCTCCACCAGAAGCTAGGGGGAGAAGCCTGGCACAGGTTCTTTCTCACGCGCCTCAGAAAGAACCAACCCTGCCGGCACCTTGATCTTAGACTTCTAGCTTCCAGTATGGTGAGACAGTAGATATCTGTTGTGCTGGCTACCTAGCTTGGGGTACCTTGTTACCACAGCCCTAGCAACGTAACAGGTGCCCATGCCAAACCTTCTGTAAAACCAAGATAATAAAGACAACCTACTCCTGAGCTGTTTTGAGGGACATAGCAAATACTTGGTACAGCTCATGATACACATTTGAAGCTGAATGCATTTGGGCTATTGTTATTATCTAATTATTATACCTATCATAGTATCTGTCCGAAGACTCTCCCTATTCCCCCTTCTGTAATTCTCGACACAGTTAGAATATTAAGTTCTGATATTGGTTGAAAGCTAACTCCTCCAACTGTGCAGAATGATTCATTGGCTTATAAACCCAAGTTTTAATTTCAGAGTTAAGTTAAGGAGACCTGAGCCTGCCCTTGTGCCAGCGTAGAAAGTCAGGGATGTAATGCAATATGATGCACTTCCGCTGGGAGATGGCATGAGAGTCGCCCCCTCTAACTTAATCTTTAAAGCTACTTATGGAGGGTTTTTGTTGAAACAGACAGGGTTTCCACAATTAAATTACCATGTGTTAAAAAGGTTTCATTATGGTATGATTCTATTATTGAAATAGGCAGCAAATAAGCAGCGTAGGCCCCCTGGCTGCAAGCCCACGTTACTGAGACCAGCTTTCTTTTTAATAGGTGAAAGAATATTAACCTTCAGATAGCTCTAAAAGAACACATTCTCAAGAATAGGTAAATGGTAAGTTGTGCTCCACAACTCGTTAAAAATTAAAGGTAACCACTGAGAAGACTGATCGCATGAGAAAATATGGCAAGCTGTTGGCTGTTAGAAACTCCAGTCTGTTGAGGGAGGGAGAGAGGCAGAGAGGCAGCCCCGGGATAGCTCAGACCTTTTGGGATTAGGGAGATTTTGATGCCTTCCTAACGCTAGAATGATAGCTGGTCCAGCTCTGTCATCTCTATCAGCCTCTATCAGCCAGTCTCCCTATCTCAAATAAAGCATTTATCTTCCAAAAGACTGCTTGGGTTCCAACGGAACTTAGTGGACCCAGAAAAATGAATGCCTTCTCAGGGGTTTGTCATAATTCTCTGTGTGCAACCCTTTTATGGTTGGCAGGAGCTGTTTTTGTGGACTTTGGGTCGCCAATTTGAGAAAGACTCAGAGGTACTTAAATAAATACTGACCCACATTTAAAGTATGATTTTCTGAGATCAGTGACCTTGCTTGACCAAATTGATCTTTCTCTAAAATGTGTTTCTATTTTGTGGTTTTGTCTACTTCAACTCACTGGGAAAAAGCTTCCAGGTTTTTCAAATCTGTTTTTATTTTGCATTTTCTGTTTGAAAAGTAGCTGTTGGGAATAATAACTAAAATAAAATTATATTAGACAAATGGTTGTTTCCAACCAAGGTGCCGCAGGAAATAATCAATAGCTCTGCTGTTGGAAAATCAAATATGCTGGTATTAATATTACTATTGTTTTCCTCTTTTCACTAACATTTTAGAGTGTACCTCTAAAGTATTTATTGTTCAAGGTTAGCAATCTAATTTCCAATGTGTCTTAGAAATTCAGCATTCATATTTTATAAACTGCTAATTGTTGTCTCCTACATATGTTGTATAATTTCATTAAAGTTTGTGTTTGTTTGCATATGCATATATTATTTCTTTTCAGTAAAAGGAGGTCAGTGTATTTTAATGTATTAATCTGTTTCTGTTTGTATATGTATATTTTTCTCTGCTACCTAATAGGCTGTCACTGTATGTTTGTATATTTATATATTTTATGCTGATGTTTGCTATTAGTTAAAATGCACACATTTTATTTTCTAAACATAATTTATTTTTATACATTTAATATATAAAAAATTATTCATGGAAGAAACAACCAAGAAGCATTAGCAAATATCCAACTGAACTACCTATGGCAACACTGGTCTCCATTCTGAGAATTCTCTCCAATGTGACTTGTAGTTCATTTCTACCATGGATGTAACACTTTATTTAATCATGGCAATATTGTCACATACTGTTCTGCCTACTCTTGGCACAGTCTGTATCAGTGATATATTTGAAAAAGGTTCATAAGCTCAAATTTTTTTTTAATCAGTGGTAAAAGCTTTTTAATTTAAATCGAACATATGTATTATGTTTCAGTACATAAAATCTGGTTACGTATTAAAACCTTCTTGTACTCTCCTACCGCTTCTCAGGCTTCGCATCTACCAGGTTTAAGTCCCCGAGGTAATCACCTCAGACCACTTCCCCACAGCTGTGGGCGGAGTTACTGTCTGTCATGGTGTGCTCGCCCCCAGCTCTCTGAAGAAAGCTAACGAGCCTTTGGGGAAGACTGAGGCTGACATGGCCCATGTTTCCTGTTTTTAGTAATAATTCTTCTCACTATTTCTAGTTCATCAGTTGCTTATTTGTATGACACTGAATACTGTGCTTCTATTCCACAATTTATTGATTTCAGACAGTATCTATTGCCCCTTTTTTTTGTGAAAAATAAGGAGTATAGTATACTTACACCAGCCTGTGTCTTTCTCTCCTTTTACTCCTATCAGTTTGTTACTTATTACTTTTAGATTCTCTACTGGCTACCTTTATGATTTCAAGTAATGACTTAACACTCTATTTCCTGATGTATAAAACATAAGCAATGTCTCTTGACTGCTTATTCTATAAGATGATATGGATGCATTTGTACATTGTATAGTCACAGCGTTTCAACTTTGTGAGGTTGTATTTAGGTGTAGGGCTTTTTTTTTTTTTTTCCTTTTTAGGCCAGTGAGTTCTTTCAAACTAGTATGCGTGTATATATATATATATATATATATATAAATTGGGAAATTTTATTTTTATTTTCTGAAAATTATTATCTATCTTTCATTTTTTCTAGTTTCTTTTTCTGGAACTTTGATTAGATTAATATATTGGATATCTTGAAGTAAAGTTTTCATCTTTTTGCAATTTTGCTCTGTGTTTTAGGCGATCTCCTTGCCTTTATCCTCTATGTCATCTACTGAATTTTTCATTCATGATCAAAATTTTCATTTTGAATTCTCTTAGATTTCTATTATTCATAGACTCCTCTTCTAATTTATGGATGCGTTATCTTTTCAAAGCTCTCTGAGTTTACTAATTATGTACAGAAGGTTATCTTTTATTCCTAAATTATCTCTACTTCATTTGGGATTATTTTTCCACCTTGTTTATCTTTGTCTTTTTCTATAGTAGCCAGAGCTCCTGGACTGTTCATATCGAAGTCTTCAGTACTAGGTAGCTGGCAAGGGCTTCTGGTGTTGTACGGGTTTGTTTCCCCCAAAGGGCTTTTCCTACAAAGGAGTGGCTGCAAATTCAGTGTCTGTGGGCCAGGTATGTTAGCCTCAGTCCTCCCCAAATGGTTTGTTAACCTTCTTTAGAGAGCTGGGCTCCTGCTTCCCTCTTGGGGCTAATACCACTGCTGTTAGCATCTCTGCACAGAGTTAGAGGGAAACAAGGGTGCTGTACCAACTTGTGGTTACACTGATTGATGTTCTACTCCTTCTCATACTTTGAGAATCCAAGTCTCTTCAAGATTCTGTGATGATGAGTAGTTGCTACTTCCACTGTAGCCCTCTCTTAGGACATCCACTGGTCAGGATTCTGTTTATTTCTATCTTTCAAAAATTCGGCAGCGTACCCTAATGAAGATCGATCTTCTATTGACAATGCTCTTTTGGATCAATTTTATTTTGTATAACATTTGTGATACTTTACTATGATTCTTTTTGAGAATGTGAGGGTAAAGGTGTGTGCTCAGTCTACCTTCAGAAGTCCCTTTTGCGGTAGATACAATTTATGACTGTCTCAGGATGCAGCTCTTGGGAACACTGGCTTTTCTGTAGTTTCTTCCTGCTTCTTTCAGAGGGGAGCAGCATCAAAGCCCAGATCTACTTCTAGGAATATACTTCAAATGAAAAGTGTGCTCTTTTGTTATGGAAAATATGAACACATAGAAAAGTAGAGAGAATAGTGTGATGCGCCACCACTTGGTTGTTACCCAGCTTCAACAAATATCTCACGAGCAATCTGGTTTCCTTTTCACCTCTATCTGCTCCAGTCAGTGCATGGAATTACTTTAATGCAAATCATAGACATCACACCAGAATAAAAACTAGCAGCATGGGAATAGATTTTAAAACTAGACTTCAGAGGCTATGTTTGCCCCTCCCCCACCCTGTTTCCTGCCTGCTATTAGGTTCACTCACTTAATATGATTTCAGTTTCACTCCATCATATGGCCACTGATGTCTGGGCAACTTCCCTTGACCCACATAGACACAAGCAATGGCATGGATAGCTGAGAGTGGGTTTTTTCCCTAATTCTAATTTATTTTTTAAAATGAAAGGGTAAGGCTATTTAGAAATGCCAAAAGCAGTTAAGTAGCATATAATAATTTTAAAATGATATATAAAGCTGTTTCTAATACTCTGGCAGGAGGACTGTTGTTTTCCTCTGGGCTTCTAGCGCTATGTAGGCTTCTTATCTACCTACTGGAAGCAGCAAGGCAGTGCCTAGCACAAACTCAGTTATTGAACTTGATGGACTAACAGGCATTTTGAAATAGATATTATTTCAAAATTTTAAAAATTTGTTTTAACCTCAAACTCATCTTCTTTAAGGGAATAGAAAGAGCCAGTGGTATTCGAGCCAATGCTAGTTGAAGGCCCCTAAGGAGAATTGAATTATAGCCCTGATGGAAAATACTTCTGAAGGTAACTAGCATTATCCTTTGTCTCCGGCCTCGGAAAATACATCTACCTAAAAATAAAAAGAAATCTCAATGACGTGTAATGTCAGATGTTTCTCAGTATTATCATCTTTTTTAAAGTTTCAATTATCATGCCTATATAGATAATTCCCATATCTCTCTTTTCAGTTCAGATTTGTTACTCAAATTGAAGCTTTTTATCTACTGGATTGGCGAAAAAGTTCAGTTGGTTGTTTCCCACAAGATAGCTCTAGTAGTGCTAAGTTGACTTTAACTTAATTTGAAACAATTTTGTTAGATTGTATTGTGACAGCTGTCACATCAGCATGCATTTAAAAAAGAACTTATCAAAATTGGTGCATTTTTATGTAGCCATTTTAATATTGAAGATGGAAGAAAATATGCAACATTTTCAGCATATTATGTTTTATTATTTCAAGAAAGGTAAAAATGCAACTGAAACACAAAATAAAATTTGTTCAGTGTATGGAGAAGGTGCTATGACTGATTGAACATGTCAACAGCAGTTTGCAGAATTTCATGCAGGGGATTCCTTACTGGGCGATGCTCCACAGTTGGGTAGACCAGTTGAAATTGATAATGATCAAATTGACTCATTAATTGAAAACAATCAATGTTATACCACACAGGAGATAGCCGACATACTCAAAACATCCAAATCAATAACGTTATTGGTGAAAAAGAGAGCGTGTTTTTTATTTTACAGGAAAAAACATACAGACATATCGGCCAACCCAATACTAACTGGAAACACCCATGACAATACCTAGTACACAATAGGGACTCCAATATTGAACTTGATGGACTATTACACAGTCCCAAATAGGTATTATATCAGAATTTTAAATTTCTTTAAGCCTCAAAGCCATCTTCTTCAGTTTCCACAGGTTGCTAGTGGCACGACTGTTGCCACTGGTTGAGCGGGGGCTAACTGTGGTTCCTCCCTGTCCTTGGTTTACCACATCCAGTTGTCTATCAAGACCTGTGTTTCCTTCCTTAGTATTTTCTCCCACATACAATTTTCGATTTCTACATTCACTACCTTAATTCAGCTCCTCATTAACTCCTGCCCAGACTAGAGCAGTAGCCTCCTGACTGGTCCCCCTCGCTCCAGTCTTCCCTTTACATTCTATCCTGAGGTTGTGTCTGAAAAATCAATCCACTTTGGTTGTTATTTCCCCTCACACTTTCAACCAGAAATCCTCAGTGATTCCTCTTTGCCTGTCCAATGCCTTTGTCTGGCATTGCGGGCTCTCCACACCGCAAAATCAACAAACCTCTTCAGTCTTCAGATCACTTATTTCAATTTAATCACTTTGTTTATTTGTTTTGTCACTCCCACTAGAAATAAGTCCCATAAGGCTTATTTCATCTACTAACATATGGATCTATCCACAGTGCCTGACGCAATGTTTGGGGTAGAGCAGGCATTGGATAAAAATAATATATTAAGTGAATGAGTGTTTTTGTTGTGCTCTGTAATACTACACTGTACCAATCTCGATTACTTACTATGTCCTCAATTACAAAATGGCATTTGCTACCTCCTCATTTTGATTTTTTCCCTTCTTTCTCTTTGGAATGTTCCCATCCTCCTCCTCTCTACCTTTAAGACCCATTTCAAAATCTATATCCTACAAACTTCCTTCTTCGATGTGCCCTCCAAAGGTACCGGTACTTCATTTGGACAGTCTCAGGGCATTTATCACATCTTGCTTTATGTTGTACTTGTTTATACGTGTATCTTGGTTTTGTTAAAAATTGTAAACTCCTAGAGACTGGGAAGCATGTCCCATGTTTTGGAAGTAGGATTCCTGCTTTTTTGTATCTTCCACAATTGTGGTACCCACTAAGGATGTTTGAATACTCACACTTGCATTCACTGGTAAAAGAGAAGTTGAAATCTATAAATATTTCAACCCTTCACCACTTACTCTCCAAATCCCAACTATGTTCTTTATAATGTCAATCACTGACTGGCCATTGAGTTTTCTTCTATTTTCTGTACATTATATATTTATGATGTGGTGAAATTCTTCACAGGCATGGGGATTTGCTGACCCAACATGATATGTTTTTAGGCTTAAACTCCTGTAATCGACTCTTGGGTTTCTGTTCACTCATTATTAATCTGGATAGATTCATGCTACTGAAACTGAGCTCCCGCTCTGAGATAAACACTGTTAGAACAGCTTCTGAATTTCATATCCTTAATTTGAAATTGCATTAGTCTCTCTAAGTTGTAAAACATGGGAATTCAGGAGCCAGATCTGCTACTTGCTAGGACTGCAACTGACCAAATCCACCTCTTTCAGACTTAGCTTCCTCACCTGTGAAATGGGGATAATAATAGGGCCTCATTCACAGGTTTATTGTGAGGATTAAATGACTTAATACAGATGAATTAATTGTGCCTAGCATGCTGGAAGCGAGCAGACAATAAAAGCTCACTTTTTTTCCGAGGGAAAGCCATTGGAAAGGAGCTCACTTCAGGAGCTTATATAGTCCTGGGCAAGGACCTCATACCCCTGAGTTAGATGTGAAGGCCAAGGTGACCTCCCTGACTGGAACCTCTCTTGCTGGAATGGCTTTAGGAAAAGCTTTAACTCTTAACCTGACCTATGATATAGACTCTTTAAATTCCTGTCTAGCCATGCTAAATTTCTTTTGCTTCCTCTAAAGGGCTATACTTTCTCTCCTATCTGGGTTTTCGTATAATATGGTTGTATGAGCAACACCTTTCCAACCTCAGTGTCAGTTCCTCAGTAATATCATTTTTGATAACTGTGTCTCCTCTACCTAAAATTAGGTGTCCTCTTATTTCCTATGAATTGTGATAACCAAAGATGGATTAAAAATACTTAACAATCAGTGTAGCATCGGTATGATCAGTAAGACCATACAGTAGTCATGACCCTGGAGCAAGATCTTAGGAGCCCCTGGCTTCATTCCTTTAGTTGTTGGGGTGTGAGGCCCTCTGGTCATCTAGGAGAGAGGCTGAGGGAACCAGGCTGATGTGGGAAAGCCCTCTGGACTCCAGTGTAGGAACTGTATCCCAGAGAGTATAGAACTGTGTTAACAGCTGAGCTCCATGGCATTTCTTAATAGCCGAAGATCAGTCTTGACTGTGGCCAACTATACGTCCATTATCAAAACACTTGCCATACTAATTCTAATTGTTTATTTTCTTTGGACATATTTCCTGCCAAACTTTGACTTCTAATCAATATATCTTTTTAATGATTGTCTTAGGTTGGCTTTCCCTGAAAGTGGAGCCGGAGTCAAGGGCTTGATGCAGATAGATTCTTTGGAAATTTATCTCAGGAAAAGGAAGTAAAGGAGTTGGGAGAGAGAGAGGAGAAAAAAGAAAAGCCCAGGTTAAGGGTAAATTTTGTAAGTCACTGCTGTAAGCAGTGGGGACTTAATTCTGTCCTGGTAGCAAATGGAATTCCTCTCAAAATTGTGTTCTCAATGAGGGAAGGCTGGAACATTTTTTCCCCAGGCTCACATCCTCCTTGGTTTGAGGAAGAATTTACTCCCCTGAACTTCTGGATCATATACATGTGTAGGCAGAGGAAATTCAGCAGCATCAGAAAAAACCCTGGGGCAGTCAGCAGAAAGGTACAAGGGCAAGCATGGGGTGGGCATATCAGTGAAGTGTGAGCCTGTACATGCACAGAACTGTCCGCTGTAGCTGCTGCTGAAATCTGAGGTGGCAAGAAGTTGTATAAGGGGCACCAGAGGTATCTGTTATAATGATACACTGGTACTATGAACCCTAGCTTTCTTTTGTGAAAAAAAAAATGTGTATATATATGTGCGCGCATGTGTGTGTGTGTGTGTGTGTGTATAAGCTAAGTTCCATGCTTTTCATGTTCTTCCTCAACCTTTTCTCAGCTTCTCTTCTATATACACAAAGATTTAACAAATAAATATTGAACATCTAATACATGTGAAATTTTGTTGGTGGTTCCTGTGACACAGCAGTGATAAGGGCCAGTTCTTGCCCTTCATAGAACTTCAAAACTATCAGGTCCTGACCCAGTGCTACATAAATGGCTTCAGAGCATTACACATCATTTTTAAATGTTGAAATGGTGGTTTAGCAGAGCATTGGATGCAATGATGTTCCATGAACCCTGATCTTTGTTACCCATTGTACATCTCATGTCTTGAACGGAAGTCCGGCAACCTATCTTTCAGCACTTGGGGGCTGTGTGGAGAGGACCACGGGAGGTAATGCCCATGTGAGTTTAATGCAGCACTGTCAACGCACCCTTTTCGTGTGAATCAACAGATGAAATAAGAAAACAGCTGAAATGTATGATAGTATTGAAAATTTCCCCTTTCTTTGTCTAATTTTGAGATTTTGAGGTTAAGATTTATAAAGTGCATGTCAATCTCAAACTACAAAACAGGGAAATCCAGCTCAGGCTTATTGTGATGGAAACTATTCCCCTAGACCAGGGGCTTCCTTAGGAGATGAGACGAGAAAGGGAAGACTATTAACTGAGCGTCTGCTATGGACTAGAGTGGGCTAGGCACTTTACTTTAGTGATCTCCATTCAAAGCCATACATGGAAGCATCTTGTCTTCACTCCCTACCTTCCTCATATGATGCCCTCACAGCCTCTAAGTGGTTCTTTTCTCTTTGTCCTTTCTCTCCAGTCAATGCTCAGTGGACGTAAAACTTCTTACCTCCTTTTTGCCATTGTTACATCTTCTTCATCCCATGTCTTCATAGCCTATAATGAATAAGATTAATGTATTTAAAATACCATCTCTATTAAGGTACTAATGAAAGATACTCACATTATGAGAACTTTGTATTTCAATTCAAATAGTAAGTCCAAGGCTGAGAATTTCAGGTAATAGCATGCAGGGGGAGATGCATTTGGAGGACAAAGTGAAGATTATGCTGCTTCTCATATGGCAGCATCTATAGTGCCCTTCTACAGGGCTTACCCTACTTGCATCATAGTGTCAAGAAACCTGTGGCATAGCTTGACTCCATGAGAAGGCCAAATTTCCATCATCATTTTCAATTCTCATGTGTCTGATTGCAGTAAAACAATGACCTTTCCACGTGTTAAAATGGGACATTAGCAAAAGTAAGAAATGTACAGGAGAGAAAGGTCACCTGAAATCAACATTTTACTTATGAGTTCCCTAGATTTCCAGGTAAGTGGAGATAGTCTTAATAATAGTGTCATTTTTTTTTTCCCTCTGACTGTACTATGGGTTCTGAATTTCCAGACAACTGAGACAGTCTTCGGTAAAAAGATAATGAATGATAATTCTGATCTCAAATACTTTATTTTATTTTTTTATTTATTGATTTTTTTTAGAGAAAGCAGGGGGAGAGAGAAAGAGAGACAGAGAGAGAAATATAGATTTGTTGTTCCACTTATTTGTGCATTCATTGGTTGCTTCTCATGTGTATCCTGACTGGAGATCAAACCCACAACCTTGGTGTATTGGTACGATGCTCTAACCAACTGAGCTACCCTGCCAGGGCTTGACTTCAAGTATAGACAATGTTATCCCTGTCTCAGACTCATTCATTTAGTTTTCAAAAATGATATCTCTTTCAAAAAGATTCTAAAACTGAATAATCTATTTCCCTTATTGTAATATACATTTTCATCATAATTCCCATTATTCAAGTGCCTTTCCCATGTATGTGTAGCACAAGTTTCCACCTTTTTAAAAACCATTTTGAAGACTGAGAGACAACCACACACACCTTCCTATATAAGTTTGGGTTAAAATAATTTTCTGTAGGAAGTGTTCATTTTTACAATCTGAATCTACGTTCAAGTGCAATTGGGTTTGTGTTTCAACAACAGTGTCAGAACAACAACATCAACAGAAACTATTTGCTTTTGTTTTTCAGGACTCTGCCATTGGCTCAAACCTTGAGTCAAATTTCACAATTAACCTTTTTTTCTAGACAAGGGCATGTTTTTTAAAAACTGTGCTTTATGATTTTATAACTGAACATATCTGATGAGGAACAAAACCTTAGGCAAAACACCAACAGCTCTTAAGAAACCTTTAGACTTTTATATTATAAAAGAGGCTCTCAATGTGAAAGATATAGAATCTGATACCTAACTAGGTACAAAACTGTCACCACAAAATGTGATTGATCAATCCAAAATGATTAGAGAGAAAACAATCAGTTAGGTGAAATTCCAGTGACTCCTATGGCTTGTATAGCATGCTGTTACCTCTAGGGTAGAAGAATCTATCTCCTTGTAGAAATGTATTCAAATGAACTCTGATGAAAGCAGGCATTGCATATTTTTTCTCTTCTTCTAACTAGCTTATGCTTTGGTTGGACTTTGTAGATATCAGTAAAGAACAATGGCTAGGCAATTATTTTTTTGTATCTCCCTATTCTGCTCCACCTTCTATACCTTTGGACACCAAGCCAAACTATCAATTCACTTTGATCACGTCTACCACTTAATATTAAAAGAACAAAATTTTACCTTATTTTTCTTCTTATGGCAATTAAATTGGATAAGCAACAAAACAGATTTTGAAAATAAAGCAGCATTTTCAAAGTTTGAATCAAGATTAAGCCCTGGCTGATGTGGCTCAGTGGATTGAGCACCAGCCTGTGCGAACCAAAGGGTCACCAGTTCGATTCCCAGACAAGGGCACATGCCTGGGTTGCAGGCCAGGTCCCCAGTAGGGGTTGCGTGAGAGGCAACTACACATTGATGTTCCTCTCCCTCTCTTTCTTCCTCCCTTCCTCTCTGTCTAAAAGCAAATAAAATCTATTAAAAAAGGAAAAATTTGTGATCAAATATATGTGGTAAATCCTATATCCAGTGCTACTCAAGAGTGTTGTCTGTGGACTGGTGCCAGTTAGTGACTTGTTTCCTGTCTGTGGTGTGATACATACAGAAACTGAGAGAGAATAAACATGTAAAAACTTGAGTAGAAATTTCACATCTATTAAATCTAATATAAAATTGATTGGATTTTGAATGCATTTTTTTGTTTTTACTTCAGTTTTCTAGTAAATTACTTTTATTATATTTTAGTAAAATAAATGTTCCTCTATGAATTGGAGAAAAAAATCCAAGCCAATTCTTCACCACATACAGTTAGAGGAACACCAATATATATTTCTATCCTCCCTTAGAGATTCATAAAATATAATATGTAGTAAATTAGGCTCTCAGAAGTCATTCAGTAGAGGGACTCATTTAACGCAGTGTTTCACTGAACACCTGAGAAAACAACTGAAATGAAGTACAGTATCTAAAATCTCCCCTGTCCGATTTTGAGACTTTGAGGTTAAGATTTACAAAGCATATGTTAATCTCAAACTACAAAACAGGGAAGACATCACTTTTTTTCTCTTGGGTTACTTCTATTAATATGTTATGTAATTGATATTCTACAGAACACATTTTGGGAAATGTTGACTTATGATGAGTAATGTCTATAAAGCACTTTATCTTTTTAAAAGAATAGTCATGTATTATCAAAAATGTACTAAAAGGGGATTCAGTAGGCAAATACCACACACTAACAGATGCCATATTTTAATCAGAAATATATGTTTTAGCTATTTAACTAGGACATGAAAACCAGTAGAACCTATTCGTGTACTTTTAACATACCTAAAGCATTACTCCATATAATGAAGAGCTAATTTTACCTTAGGTAAGGAATAAGACATAAAAATGATGGGGTAGGAAGATTTGGACTATTCATTCATGTCAAAAAGAGAAGGACATTGAGCCCAATTTCCATGCATGATATGGCAGAGCTGGCAATCATGTTGTGAATTCCCATTACGTTCATGCCCATATCTTTAACTGTCTAAATTTGGGTAATATTTGGAAGACCTCAAAGTAGAGCCTAAATATTTGGTTTACATAATCAGGAGATTGATCACTAACATTCTGAAATACCTCAAACAAGAAATCCAACTTCTTGCATTCCCAGTGATATAGGAGATCACACTATCTTATTCAAGTGACAAATAATCTGAATCAAGTCAAACTGAAACTGTGGAAAGAAAACAGAGAACATAGTTAATTTCTTCAAGTGAGGAATTGAAAAATAATGGTGCACAGGGATAGCAGTGTGTAGAGATGTTTCCTGGAGACCAAGGGATGGTGTCTCACCCAACTGCGTGGTGTTTTTTAGGGAAGTCTCTGTAGTTTGGGGGTTAGTCCTTCAGCGTTGGAAACATAACCTTATTAGTACTTCACAAGTGACAGATGTTAGGATGCTAATTAGTGATATCAAAGCTCACAACAACCCTGAAGATGAAAATCAGGTATTTTGGAGAACAGTGGTGAAGAGTACATATTCCAGTTGCATGTTTCTTCCTAGGTTCAGATCCTGGCGTCTCCACTAACTAGTTGGATGACCTTGGACAAGTGACTGAGCTCTCAGTCCTGTTGAGAGGACTGAACAAAATAATAAAGAATGCTGTCTGGCATGCAGTAAGCAAAAATGGTTAGCTATTATAATTTATGTTGATAAATGCAATGTCAAGTGGGCTATATATTCAAATTTGCTTGATTAGCTTATCTCGCCTTGTAGGCAAGCTACATGGGAAGCCAAATTACCAACAGCTGCTTAGTGATGAGGGCACTGGAAGGAGTCGCTTCTGTCTGCATGCTTTATAGAGCTAGTCTCTGAGCACATGGCACATCCATTTCAGTGCTCTTCCAATCAGATTCACGAATAGCTGGCTAACAGGTTTTAGTAGGTTATGGGCGAAAGTTATTTTCCTGAGAGATATTCTGCTTCTTCATGATGAGTCTGTATGCCTATGTTCTGACCTCCTATTTGCTAATTTTAGAGTGCAGCCCTAAGAGGACAACCTTTTTTCCATGATTACAGAGGCCATCTTACTGTTGCCCTACCATATTCTTGTCTTCTAGGAGATATGCAGACTCAAAGTGAATCTAACAGTGAAGACTGAGAATTCTACTAGCAAGCAACCTCTACTTAAAAGAATAGTTCATTTTGAAGATTTGTAGAAACAAAGTCACAATTTTAGAAATGATTTATGAATTTTATTGAGTACAATTAAATTTATGCAGTTGCCTATTGAATTTAAGCCTTTAGGATTTACCTGTATTATGAAGTGTCTGCTTTATCAATTTGGTCCAATTGTTAAAGAAATGGATGGAGTGAACTGTATACTAAAAATGGGTGGATTTACGGTATATAAATTATACCTCAATAAAGCTATTTTTAAAAGAGGGAGAGAGAGAAAAGAAATTGATGGAGCTTAAAGAAAACCATGCTCAGCAAACAAGGAATCTCAGAATAATTCTGAGACACTTGAGTCTTTTGTCCCTCTGTGGCCAATGTGTTTAGGCCCTTCTGGGCTTGTGACATTTGATCATCTTTTTATGCAGGATCCCTCATAACTGATGTGAACCTGTGATGACGTTAGACTTGTGCATGACAATTCTCACCCATGGTTTAGCCCATTAATTACCAGTATTTTTGTGATCTTGTTAAATAATGTTGAATGACTACAACTAAGCTTGCTCTTTTTTTATGAATAAAGTGAATAGAGTTGTGTAAGGATTGGTTTTGTTTGCCATTAAAAGTCAATGTCCACAATTGCTGCAATTTAGCAGTGAAAAATCAACAGATTCTGTCTTATATGGATCAATGTAGGGGAAAATGTTAAGAAGGGTGACCCGGCTGGTGTAGCTCAGTGGATTGAGCTTTGGCTTGTGAACCAAGGGGTTGCTGGTTTGATTCCTCAGTCAAAGCACATGCCTGGGTTGCAGGCCAGGTCACCAGTAGGGGGCATGTGAGAGGCAACCACACATTGATATTTCCCTCTCTTTCTCCCTCCCTTCCCCTCTATTTAAAATAAATAAAGAAAGAAAGAAGGGTGAAAATTTCTATTCTTTATTATCTCCATTTAACATGGCAGATAGTTTTTGTGCATCATTCATTTCCCCTGAATTTTAAGATTAGTGTATATGAAAATAAAGTTTTAGTTAGCAATCTAGTGAAGAAAATAGACTCCTATTCAGATATTACATTGTCTTTTCCTCCCACATCTATTGCCTTTTAAAGGTAATCCCCATCAGCTGTACATCCACCAGATAATCAGCCGAGAACTTCACCCTGGCCTCGGATGTCATCAAGAGTGCCTTGCTGCTGCTCTGCAAGGAGGCAGGCAAGACGCTGAGCCTTGTGGCCCAGGACGCAAAGTCCCTGGAAGTGGACAGCATGGACTTCACGGTGGACAGTGTCCAGCTGGGCTTCCTGGTGTCTATGACCACAACCTGATAGTGTACACGTACCTGCCAGAGGCCAAGGAGGGCTTTGGTGGCATGTGCCTGCTGCCCTGGTCAAACTTTCATGTGGGTGACCCACCTTCTGGAGGACCCTGTGCTGGCGGAAGGAGGAGGCTGCCCAAGGGCCTGGTGAGAAGTCAGTCCTGTGGGAGAATAAGCACTTCTTGCGGTTTGCCACACTGGATGGTGGCATTGGGCTTCTGTTGCCCATTCAGGGGAAGACCTACCAGCGGCTGCTGATGCCGCGGAATGAGCTGACCACTGTGCTGGTCTCAGCGTGGACCCGTGCACTCTACTAAAGGCCGTGTGAAACGTCCTGGACCGAAAGCTGCTCAACTGCTCCCTGTACCTGAGCACCATGCAGGGTGGTGAGTAGGCCAAGATTAGTCCCATGCTCAACATCGTCCTATGTGACCTGTTAGAGATGGACCGCGTAACTGCCCATTTATAGACCCCTGCATTCGGCCACTGCCCCTGTACCCTGCCATACCCTTTTTTTGAACAAAACTCAAGGAAAAAGATTTATTTGATTTGAGAAAAAAAATCTTCATAATTTTCACTTGGCAATGAACCTCTAGCATCACACTCAAAATCAACTTAGAGCTTTCATTAAGTACATTCTTTATCCAAATTCAAACAAATACCTTGATTTTCCTCTTCTCTAAAACGTCCTCCTAAAGAGAAAAAGTACAAGTACGTATGATTGCTTTCAATACTTGGATGAGGTAAGTTCGGTGTTGAATAACTTCATCAAATAAGGTCTAAATTTTGTGGTGCAAATGCCAGGCTTTACAGGTCAGTGAGCTTTTTCAAATGGTACACAGGCTGCCTCTATCAAATTTGTACAAAGGAATTGATTTTGGTGGTTGGAATAAGGCCATTTTAGTCTTGCTGCAAGCTTTCCAGAAATAATGGTGCTATATTAGAAGGTAAATTATAAATAGAGTACTGTTTTTAAATATTATTCAGAATGTTAACAACCAATACAATGGGCTTTCTATTTCAATCCTAAATAGCAAGTGACAACCTGATTTTTAAAGTTCTCTAGTACCTCTCAGTAGTCGTGTGGATTCCAAGGAAAGCTGTGCTGTCTGGCTGACAGGAAACATCATGTTTTATTCGTAACCTTTGTTTTCTTCCTTTTGGGTCTTCTGTGCCTGTTATTGACAGGAAGCCGGAGAAGGCAGACAGGACCGTTGATGTCTGCCAGGTTTTACCACTGGGTGGTGGGGAGAAATGTTTTTCCAAAACGGAGGCTCTTGGTATGTTTTACCTTTTTTTTTTTTTTTGAGATATTAATTGGTAGAAAGATTGGTAGGTACATTTGTAATGCATCTTACTTGACCTTATATAATTCATCTCATGCCCTTGTAAGCTTTTACCTGTGGATCTCCTCTCTGAATGGGAGTTTTTTCTAATTTTTCAGTTTATCCATCCTACAATGTCATGAAGGCTTTGCTCAGCACATACATGCACTGTGTCTTGTAAGAGGGCCTTCCATAGCTACATGTCTGGAACTGAATGCATGGAGTACATTACACACATAAAAATAAAGAGTTTTGTGGAAGAAGCCTCAGTTCCTTTAGGCAGATTTACTCATTTCTGTATACCTGTTGCACTTTCAACAGTCCTCTGTTGTTTGTTTGCATGTTTGTCTTCTTCACTGGGGCAGGAATTCCTGCCATCTTTACTTCCCTCCTTGTACATATCATAGAGTCTGGCACATAGTAGGTGACTTTGTTTATTAAATATTTGCCCCACCACCTCAGGGCTAAGGATTAAAATCTGACAAAATCTCAAATGCAGAATATTCATTAATGCGAATTAGGGGCTTGGAACTGAGTGCATGTGATGCTCAGGTGGAAAGAAATTAGGGAATAATTAGTTTCTTTCTCTTTTTTTAATTCTCACCTGATGACCTTTTTTTTCATTACTTTTAGAGAGAGGGCATGGGAGAGAGGAATGGAGAGGGAAACATCGATTAGTTGCCTCTCATACGTGTCCCAACTGGGGATTGAACCTGCAACTTTTTGATTATGGGACAATGCACCACCAATTGAGCCATACTGGCCAGGGCAATGATTAGTTTCTTAGAAAAGTAAAGCAAAAATTCAAACCCTAACAAGAAAGAGATGCATGCTCCCGCAGTGTAAATACCTTCCCACAGCTGATTTTCCATCTGTAAATTAAGGAGTTCGTTGGATCTCAAGGATCCTTTCAAGCTTAAAAATTCAGCATCTTTGGCTTAAGGTACTGATTTCTTTTATTTTGCCTCTTTCTTTATATTTCGAATATCTGATGTTCTGTTTGCTTTTCAGCCATGAAACTAATAGTAAACCTTAACTATAACTGGAATTTACAAAGGAAACTTCCAACCATTGTTTTGGGTTTTTCAATGCTTCAGTGATAAGATATTTGCAACTGGCATATCAAATTACATATTTTATGTAAATATATCATGGCTGCACTTTGAAATGTAAATGAAGAATTAGTTTTAATAGAACCATCTCAAGTTACCCTCCCTCTCACAATTAAAATGACCTCTCTAAGTTTACAGTAGTTTATTTCATTGTTAAGTAAAGGTGATCTCTTCTTTCTTAGGGCCCATTGTGCCTACTCAAGCTGTTGTTAAAGGTCCTTTTCCACTATCGAGGACCCCAGCCAGACTGGTTTCAGTGGAATCTCCATTTCTAGACTCAGTGGTTCATTTCATCACTTAGAACAGGAACAGTTCTCAGATATTCATACTCCTCAGAGCCGGGGCATTCTGGATCACTCTAGGCAAAGCAGCCCCATATGTTAAAAATTGAGGACTCTGACTGTCTCCTCATGCCAACCATGTGTCTAAGAACTTCCATTCCCGTGTCCCCTCTCTGGTTTTCCACTTCGGGTCCTCACATCACTTCCCTGGAGAGAGTCTGTATTCCTCAGCCTGTTCTTCAGCACAAAAACCTGGAGCTGCAAGGGACCTCAGTGATCATGTGTAAGCTCGACAGATTAGGAAACTGAGACCTGAAGAAGCCATTCAAACTTCTTAAGGTCAAACAGCTAGTTAGGGAAGAGTGCAACCTGAACTCCAGGTCTTTTGATTTATGCCGGAGACTTTTCTCTTCTGCCAGGCTTGGAAAGGAACCATGGCAGTAGAGGCAAGAGAGTCCATATTGCATTTTACAATGACAAGACTTTCCTTTAATTTTTTTGTCTCTTGTTTTACAAAGGTTTTTTGTTTGTTTGTTTGTTTGTTTGTTTTAACTTTCCCAGTTCTCTCATTTTCTTTCATGGAAGGTAATCTGACATCTTGGGGAGAGAACTGATGAACTGTTTTCTACAAAATAAACTGTGGAAAGCAACTAGCACAAGTATTTAAGGACATTCTAAGGTCTTTAGTGCCCCAAGCTTCCAAAGGCTCAGTAGACACACCTGCCTTGATTGTGGAGGGAGAGGAACAGGTGGAGAGAAGTTGTGTTCGGGGGACTGGGCACCAGGGAAGCAGTGTCTCAGTGAGTGAGTGAGCGAGCGTGCGAGCGAGTAGTCTTCTTAGCATTGCAATAAGTCTTTTTCCAGGAAGTATAAAAATGCAGAATCATCATCCCCAAAGCAGCCAACAAGATTCGTTTTTCTGGCTCCAAGTAAAATGTTAACAAGACACTTCATGTCACATCAGAGACCCCAGAGATGAGCCATGCATCTCTTTATGTTCCACAGAGACCCACAGGGACTGTGGTTTCAGTCTCAAGGAGGAGGTTTCTAGCTCTGCAAAGCAACCTCAGTGATTTTATCCCTGCATGGGGAAGGCAGCAGTGTAAAGGGTACTGGGTGCAATGACCTCACTTCTAAAAGTCTACGTGTTGGGGGTGCCTCTGAGCAAGAAGTTTAAAAAACGAAACCATGCATGATAAAGGAGCTGCAGCTTTGCTTGTCTTCCTCTCTTGATCTCTTGTTTCCTTTTCTTTTCTCTCTTTCTCAATGTGTGCCACTTTTTCTACCCCCAAACTCTATCTAACCTACAAGCTGTCTGGCTTGCAAAAACACCTGACAGAACTGTTTGGACAGTTATTGGGATTAGATTGCACCAGTGATCCTGAGAGACATTCCAGTTGTGAGTTTCAGAACAGTTACAGGAGAAGACTACTGCCTGAGACCACCACAAGGACACACCCTTGCCTTCCCCTCAGGCAGGAAACCCCCCAGTCTTGCTGCTCTTCCACTTAGAGTCCCTGGTCTTCACTGCGTGGGATGACTAAAGCTGTTGGTCTCTATTCCAGTCATTGAAACCATTTTCTTTTGGCAGAGAGTGTAGTGATGATAAATAAAATGGTTTTATCTATGACTTTTTAACCCAGCTGAAAACAGAGGCACCTAATGGTGTTGGAGTAATAAACTTTGTTAAAACCAACTCTCAAAATGCCCAATCCTTTACAGTTAGGTTGAATTAGCTCACTAAGGCCCTCTGACTTAGGGAACAGTCAGTAATCTTATTCTGTTCATCCTTAAAACCTGGAAAAGGCAGTTTGCTTTGGACGCTGATGCAAAGAAGAGGCTAAACAGATTTATGGTTTTTCAAACTCTCCAGGTGATAGAGACTAGGTGGCTTATTTGATTTCGAGGGGCTTCTCTTCATGAGGAGCGTGTGCAGGGAGTTAAGAATGACCCAGAATAGGAAAAGACCAAGGCAATGCTTCTCTCAGATCGCCTGGTGGCCCGGTAGGAAGCAGCTGTGTAGCACTGAGGGCAGTAGGGTGAGGATAAGGAACAACAAATGCCAGGCATTTTGTATTCTCCTGTTACTTCCCAGAGAGACTGTAAGGCAGTTGACCCTTGAACAACTCAGGAGTTTGGGGCACTGACCCCCTCAAGCAGTCAAAAATCCACATCTAACTTTTGACCGCTCCAAAATTTACCTACTAAGAGCCTAATGTTGACGGGAAGAATTACTGATAATATAAGTGGTTGAGTAACACATATTTTGTATGTTGTATGTGTTATATACTGTATTTTTACAATTAAGTAAGCTAAAGTAAAGCAAAGGTTACTAAGAAAATCATGAGTAGCCCTGGCTGGTGTGGCTCAGGGGACTGAGTGCTGGCCTGCGAACCCAAGGGTCACTGGTTTGATCCCCAGTCTAGGGTACATTCCTGGGTTGCGGGCCAGGTCCCCCGTAAGGGGCACATGAAAGACAACCACACATTGACGTTTCTCTCCCTCTCTTTCTCCCTCCCTTCCCCTCTCTCTAAAAATAAATAAATAAAATCTTAAAAAAAAAGAAAATCATAAGAGAAAACACACATTTACAGTTTTTATTTTAAAAAATCCATGTATAAGTGGACCTACATAGTTCAAACCCATCTTGTTCAAGAGACAACTATACTAGCTTACTAGTCTTCTGTCATCAGGAGACTGCTTTCCACCATCTCCCAGGTGATTTAATGCAACAAACATTGTGGATGCATTCAGGTTTGAATAAGACTGTCTCACTTACTAGCTGTGTATCTTTGGTCAATCTACTAACTAGTCTACCTGTTTTTCACCTGTCTGATAGGAATAACAATATCTATTTTAATAGGTTATTATCAGAATTAAAGCATGTAAAATGTCCAATACTGTCTTTGATGCAGTGGCTGTTCAGTAAGCATTTCTTTCTCTTGCCTTACCTGCTTCCTTTTGCTCCAGCACATCATGTTCTAAGACCTCTTGCTACTCAAAGGCTTTCGAGCAGCCACTTTTGATGCAGAATTCTGTATTGTCTCTAAAAGCCTCATGAAGCCTGCATACCCTACTTCTCTTAATTGCTTCCTCCCACCATTGCTTTTGCTAAGCTCTCTGTAACTCAGTTTGAAGTTTAACCCTATTTGCCCCTTGTCAAGGAAACTATACTTGGGGGGTAAGCTGTTTCTGAAGAATTGTGCAATTTAGGAAAATTAAGTTCCAGGCCAGCCATGTGGCTCTGACAGCTTATACTGCTTGGTACTTAGCAATAATGGAGAAAATGCCAGTAAAAATGATAAAACGGCAGAGCCCTGACCCACCAGGTAATTGTATATTGAATATGTCTTGGCTCAAACCAGGAATGATTTTGCTTAAATGAACTAAGGGCAAAACTGCATGTTGTAAGTCATATAAAACAAGGCCAGTACCCTGGGTAATTAAAGATGCAAACTAGAAGCACAAGACATTGAAAATGGAAAGTGAATATCACTGGCTTCAAAGAGGAGAGGTGGTGGGGGGAAAGGGCAGACCATTTTTCTTTGATGAGTACATTCCAGGCATGTATATGGGCATGAAAAAAGACAGGCAGTCATTCATACCTAGCACTATTTTTTTTTTTTAATATTAGAAGGAAAAAAGATGAGAGACATAGGTTGTCCAGAGCCCACAACTGCTGTTATCATCCTTTAGCCTCACAGAGAGGGGCAAAAAAGGTAAAGAGTTTGAAGGAGATAAGTACAAAACCACAGAGTGAATTTGTGCAGGAATGAGGATTAGAGACATTAAGTACTTTAGTCACTTGATCCAGCTAATCTTTGTTCTCTTATGTGAAAAATTCATGGGCTTTAGAAAGAGAATAAATACTGTAGGTTCTTGGATGAAACCAAGACTGACTGTCATGGTATAATCCCCACCTATTTGCACCCTATCTCTTCGGCCATCAGAAATAGGCAGCTGGAGAAGCAGGCAGAGAGATCAGTTCTCCGTTTCTCAGCACATTGTGTTTTTGTATTGCAGCATCTTAATTACCGAAAAGTAATTCACTGAATAGCACCCTAGTGGTTTGAGGAAGTTAATGCAGTTTCCAGAAGTATCTAACCTTCTCCCAGGGTGTAGCTTAAGTACAGAGGAAATCTGGCTCAATAAATACTAAACGAAAAGAATGAACTGATAAGGGTCAGACACTATACAACAAAATTGAACCAATGGCCCATTAAATCCAGTACCTTCTCAATAAATCCCCTTTCACCATAAGGCACTATTTGCCTGGTAATTTCCATGGATTGATGGCCATTCTTCCTCAATCCTTTGAGGTCAGGTCAGTATCGATTTATCCCTTCACTCATTTCATCATCTATCCACCCATCCATTGCTCTTAAGTATCTATTGTACAAGGTTTGTGGCAAATAAGACACAGTCTTCCTTATTAAAAACTCACTGGAAGAGGGAGATGGGTGAACTAGAAATCCATAACAGACTCTAAGAGAGATCTGTAGAAAGACAATGGGCATCATCTGTTCCAGAAGTCTTCATGGACCAACATTCTTCCACAGGCTGTGTAAGTTGCTCCCTTTATGTGCTCCCACATCTTTCTGTTTTCCTGTATTCTAGCACTGGTCACATGGTACTGTAACTGTCTTTTCATTGTCTGTCTCCTCATCTACGCTATTCTTTTCTTGAGGGCAAGGACTCTACTTCAGTCATCCTTTTCCCTCAGTGCATAGATCATCCACAGGCACTGAGAAGGCCTCAGTAAATACTAGTTGATGAATGAATGGACAAGGATACATTATTTTGGCTGTGAATCTAGCTATGCCAGGCATGGCTTTGAGCTGCACATATAACCACATATTGCCCGGCTGTTTTCAAGAGGTAATAGCTGGGCATGACCACAGAATCTCAACTGATGGGGATAAATAAATGGGGGTAAAATAGGGATAAATTACTATTTATGACTTAGGCAAAATTTAAAATTTGTGTGGATGGCACCCAACTGCTTTTAGAATGAGAAATTCAGAAATACAAATTCATCATGAATACACAGGTGTGTTATAAATAGTGACATCCTAGATTGCTTCCTTTACCTTACAAGCTATACTCAGTCAGTCTCTACATTTTATTTATTCTATGACCTTCATATCTTTAAAATCTGTCCACTTTTTGTCTTGACTGGTGTGGCTCAGTGGGTTGGGCATTGTTCCACAAATCGAAATGTCACTGGTTTGATTTTGGTCAGGGTGCATGCCTGGCTTGCAGGTTTGGTTCCCAGTAGGGGTGGGATGTTTCTCTCCTTTCTCTTCCTCTCTCCCTTCCCCTCCCTCTAAAAAGAAATAAATAAAATCTCTTTAAAAATCTACCTACTTCTCTCCATCTTTCCTGCCACTATTTTAGCATAGACCACCCTCATTTAGTTTATAGAAACTGTTCCAGTTTTCCTAGATTCCAGTCTTGTCTTTTCCTCCCCAAAATCTATTCTCCACATTGAAGCCTGAATGCCTTTCTAAAGTGTATGCAATTATGTCTTTGCCTTGCTTAATACTCTTCAGCTCCTGGTCATATACAGGATAAAGCCTCTACTCGTGAGCATGCCATGCAAAGTTCTTCGTGTTCACCTCTGTGCTGTCATCTCCGATGCTTCTCTGTTGACTTCCCTACCTGTGGTTGCACCATGCTTCATCTTGTCTCCTGGCCTTTGTTCCTCTTGCTCTTTGGCCAAAGTGTCCAGTTCCAGCCCAGCTTAAGCCCCACACCCTTCACTTTAATAAGTTCTATCAGCGTAAATGTGTCTTCTTCTTCAAAATTCCTTTCTTGAATGTCCACTTCCTCCTTCCTTTTCCCAAAACACATGGGGGCTGCAAGTCATTTCTTTGTCTTTCCATAGCTCCTGTGTCCTTTTCACACCAAAGTATATATATGCTTCTCTACTTGCCTATTGATTCTAAATCTGGCCTACTTAACTCTCTGGTACTTAGCTTATTATAAGAAGTAAATGACCGAAAGTAAAATAAAGGCTCAATTAAGGGTCAGTTCAGTTTCAGTTTTGCCCATACTGGATCTTTCACAATTGGACTCATTTTGTGTGAACTCTTGGTCAATTTTTATTGATGGACAAACTGGAAACAGAAGGACAGAACATTCTAAATATTTTTTTGGTGAGTTAAGTCCTTATTTCTGATACTCATTAAAATTTGGAAAACTAGGATGACCAACTGCCTTGGCATGCCTGTCCTGGGTACTTAAAGTACCACTTCCTGAGAGAACCCTCATACCTGTTTTCATGCCTGAAAGTCTTACAACCTGGGAAACCCTCCTAAGTCCCTGTGCAAACAGGGAACACTGGGACTATTGTTCACCTGAGAAGTCTCACGCCTTAGAGCTCATCTTCCTAGGACTCTGCCATACTTAGTTCCACAACCTTCAGAACCTCCAGGGCGTGCAGCCATGTGGAAAAACTACGAAAGGTAAGTGTGAGCTGAGGCTCTCTGAGACCAGACCAGCGTTCTGTAAAATGAGGAGCTAGAGGACTTAGCTATATCCTCACAGTAGCCCTGTGAGGTGACTGGGGAGGGCAGGAATTCAAACCCCTGTGCCGGAGCATCTGCTAAGCTGCCTCTCTTGGCAGCGGTGAGGAGTGGCATGAGTCCTGAACTGGGACTTAGGAGACCTGGAATCTTAGACTCCTCAAAGCTAGTTGACCTTAGGCCAGCTCCTTAACCTCCCCGAGCTTCAGTGTCTTCATCTGTAAAATGAGATAGTGCCTTTCTTGTATGTATCCCAGGGTTGTCGGAGATTCAAAAGGATAGTGTGTGTGAGAATAATTTGAAAGCCATGTGTGCATTGCCAGTGTGACTGCCATTATCCTGTAGCAATGTTATATGAACACAGGCTGAGTTTTTTTGTTTTTGTTTTTTTTTTACTAAAAGTTATAGTTGGTATAATTCTAAAAGTGTCTGCTCTCAAGCATATAAAGCAGACCTGTGCAGAAACATAAAGCCAGTCTGCCAGTGTGTGATGCACAGCTGCACACATTGGAAGCTCTTGGCTGTGATGCAGCGCTGGAGGCCGCAAAAGGCAGTGTGTGTTTCCCTGAGATGTAGCCGGGGATCATCATTCACAGAATTGAATTGTACAAATTACACAATGGTAATCTGACTACCTGATCATTGCTTTTAGTGACATTTGCCCAAGTCGGCCTCAGACCATGTATAGGATGAGTTGAATTTTTAAAGCTGTATTGAAATTTAACATCCACCCCTTTATTACTGTAATGCTTTTCTGTGTTTTTTCTTAGAAACATGATGTTGCCTTGCTGCTTTATTCTCTTTCTGCAAAACCACAGGAAAACTACCAATCCTGATGCCTCTCTCCTCTTATAGCACTCTCAAAATATAAAATATGTTCCAGGTAGAACATATTGCACTCCCTTTTGCAGAAAATCTGTGTCATCCCTCCTCACCACCTTATCCCCCACCAGTTACTCCATTGCACCATGACGTGTCTGCATCGAAGAAATTTACTGACCCTGTGATCTGAACAACAAAATGTTCCCCAAATATATTGCCTCATCGGTTAGGTTTGATTAAATCATTTATCAGCACAAAATAAGAATTGCTGTTCTTTGTTTAGCACGTCTGGAGATTCAGGAGTATTTTCTGAGACTGTGGTGATCTCAGCATTTGTAGTGGCACTGACCACTGTATTACCAGTTTATGACAATATGGAAGTGAGCTCAAGTTAGGAGGAAGGAAGTCTTCTCTCTGCACTGCTTGTCACATCTGGGTTTGAGTCTGACTATATTGTTTGCTAGATTAATCATCTGTAGGTATTTAATTGTACAGTTTATGTACATACTTGCTTCTGTTAACGAAATCATATCATCACTTTTCCATCCCTGTTACCTATGCACTGAATTCTTTCCCAGACATGGAGATGGATTTACAGTGTGTGCTTTCCTTCTCACCTTACTGAAATACCTGGCTAAAATTAAGAATGTGGCCAGACATTAAACACCAGAGTTTTTCCCCATGTAAAGCTCATTAATTCCAAGGGCTTCTGAATTGCTATCTTCCTCCTTTTGCTCCGTTCCCTTCTTGCGGAATAGGCTACTCCAGTGAATGTAAATTCAGTGGTTGCAGTTTGATCCCCTACAACTCTAAGAGTGATGTGAACTTTACAAATGTGGTCACTTTGGATATGTTTCTAGACAAAGTTACATTCGACGTAGGATGATTTGAGTAAATCGTTATCCAGCTCTCATTATAGACATAGTGCCAGAAGAATGTGTGAGACAAATGTCTTATTTACATAGCCACAAAATTGAACAATAGTTCATTCTGTTGGAAGTTTTCAGAGAGTTTTTGTAGAAGAGATTGATAACATTCATTTATTTTTCCAACATTTATTGAGCAGCTACAGTGTGCAGGGTACTGTGCACGTCGTAGAGATGAGATCAAGAGACACACAGTTCCTAAAGGAGTTTAACAACTAAGGAGCTGCCAGACTTGCAAATAAACACAATGACAAATGCTGTAAGGGAGTGTTTAAACTGCGGAGACAACATGGGTGTAGAAGAATTACAGTTTGCCTGGGGGTGTCAGGGAAGTTTTACTGGTGGGAATAGAATTTGAATTGAGACTTGAAGGATGATTAGAAGTTAAACAAACAAACAAAAGAGCACTGCAGGAGGGGAACAATGTACCTAGGACTGCAGGCAAAAGTGAACTGCTGGGATTAAAGTGTGTTTATGTGGGGGTGGGGTGCGGGGGATGTGGCTGGGAGGCTCCAGGCTGGGTGGACTGACTGAGTCAGGGTCAGGCAGGTCACAAAGGGCCTTGGGTACCAAGCAAAGGAATTTAGCTTTTATATTGTTCAAGAGCATTTTTAAAAATCAAGGAGAGTTTGTGACAAATGGCAGTGGGGAGAACAGCAATTATACATTGCCAACAGTCTGGCTGCAACCTCCGCTGAGTGAATAAAAAAGCTATGTGTGCCCTTGAGAATATGTCAAATGTGAGTGGAAAAGAGCTGAGATTATTACTTTGGTAGCTGTGAACTATTCAACATATTCGAGAAGAGGTTTACTGGATCTGATTTACATGTTTATACTCCTAACTAGGAAATAGACTAAGAGATTTTTAAGTGACTCCCTCCTGGGTTAAAGATCTAGTGATGTTTAAGGCAGGATTTCATTCAAATTGGTTAAACACATTAGTGCTGCTTGCATCTCACTGAAAGGTGAAAAGGAGACTAGTGGGCAGGGAAATAAGGATTTACAGCATACCCAGAAGAGAGACAGCTGAGTGCTAGGTGGTTGAACAGGATGGAAACAGAGGAGTTGGGCCAATTTTAAGGGTTGACCAGAGACCAGAGACCTCCAAAGACCAGAGAAAATGGTAGATGGATATCTGGTAGAAGTCCTTAAATTTCTGGTTAAAGATCTATAGACTAAGGGGAAATTTTTGGAGAGATATAACAAAGTTTAGAAGGAAATTATGATAGGGGACTAACATTATGCATCAATGACCCTAACAAGTAATTTATCCATAATCTGATATGTTGATTTTTGCGATGAATAATCTAGCTGGGGAATTGGGAACCCAGACCCATGGTAGCAGAACTCAGTTAAACACAGTTCTAGCGTGGCCTCCCAGTGACGGCATTAGTTATTAGAAACAGGAGAAATTCCAAGAGTACTGGCTACGAGAATGGTACTGCTGGGTAGTGGTGCTACAATTCAGTGGTTCCTCTTATTTAAAAACAATCCTTTATGTTAGGGATAGCTCAGAAGTAGTGCTGCTTTAAAATACGGAGGGTCCTGGCTGCTGTGGCTCAGATGGTTGGAGCGTCATCCCAGAACTCAAGGGCTGTGAGTTCAATTCCCTGTCAGGGCACATACCTAGGTTGCAGGTTGATCCCTGATCCTTGGTCTGGACATGTATGATCTCCAATTCAGGTGCATACAGGAGGCAACCAATCCATGCTTCTCTTTTGCATTGATGTTTCTCTCTCCTCCTTTCCTGTCTGGTTTCTCTAAAAGTAATGAAAAATTGTCCTTGGGTGAGGATATAAATAAATAAATAAATAAATAAAAATAAAAAGAAATACACCAAGGATATGGTAAAAAAAGAGAAAACATTTCTCTTTAAAATCAGAACAAGCTGGCTGGGAATAGCAACTCACTGCTCTGTGGGCTTTAATTTATACCGTTCTTTTCTTCCTTCCTTCCTTCCTTCCTTCCTTCCTTCCTTCCTTCCTTCCTTCCTTTCTTTCTTTCTTTCTTTCTTTCTTCTTCTTCTTCTTCTTCTTCTTCTTCTTCCTCTTCTTCTTCTCCTTCTTAGAGAGGACTTATTTTGTTTTTTTAATTTTTATTTTTTTATCCCTATCTGAGGACATGCTTATTGATTTTACAGAAAGGGAGGGGGAGAGAGAGAGAAACATTGATCAGCTACCTCCTGTACCTGCCACAACTGGGGACCAAACCCACAACCTGGGTATGTGCCCTGGCAGGAATTTGAACCTGTGACACTTTGGTTTATGGATATCCCTCCAACCAAGTGAGGCACACTGGGCAGGGATATCTTATACCTTTCAAATATGGACTTCTTATTTGAGAACTGATTCTGACCCAAGAGGGGTATGATTTGATTACTATGAACCTATTCTTCATTGCTTTAATGTTTTGACAATGCTCAGCTCTCACCGTGGACTTCAGTTTTTATTCTTGCCTAACATATCAGCGTGACACATTCTAGAAGTTTCTTTCTATTCCTTGATACCCTGGAAGCCTCCAGTGAAGTGAGAACTGGTACATTGGAGATATGACAAACCACACAATTAATTCATTTTATGCCAAAAATATAAAAACATTTTCTCTCACAGTTTACTGAGGCATTTTTAGTGTTTAGCATATTAAGAACATGGGCCTAAAGTGTGTGTGGTGGAGGTTAAACCATGTTTTGCTTTGTTTTGGTATTTGTATTAGTATTTTCCTTGGCCAGGCTCCATGCCTTAGACAGCATCTGTAAGGACCAACAACTTTTGTTTTCTGATTTGTGAGGTTATGAGGGTATGGCCTAATACTTGGGTAAACTGTTTTGAGTTCCTTGAATACCAGCTGAAAGATAAATGGGACAATCTACGTAGGTGTGCCTAGTCTTGCATCTACCATGTCATGATAGCGTATTGGCAACTTTCTTCATCACAACCAAAACAAAACAAAAGGGAACATCATTAATCATAAATGCTGATAACATGCTAGGATAGAATAATTGGAATTGCCAATATTTGAACTACATTTTTCCTTCTAAGTTTTGAAACTGGGAAAATAATACTATCTTTTGCATCTTTGCTTTAAAAAAATGTTTTTTTCTCTCATTTAAAAAAATGTTTTTTTTAAAAAGGGTCGGGGTTTGCTTTGTGAAAAACAATCTGGCTGTTCCGGTCGGAGGTGAGACATGCCTCAATGTGCAGGGATGAGATATTAGAGCAAAAGATAATGCTGGAAGCCACACTTTCAACATTCAATTTCGGTGCTGTCCAGAACAACTATAAAACTGGAGAAATGTGAGTAATAGATTTGACAGCTATACTCTAAAATGGACCTTATTAGCGAAATTTAAATTATAACCAGGCATTTCCTATCAGCACCCCACACAGTTAATGATAAGCAGTCAATGAGATTTATATACCCTTAGCATTTTTATAATGAGTCTGTTGCTTTGATGACAGTTTACTGTCAAACATTATGCTTAGAAATTTATAGCATTTGATTCAAATGAATAGACAGTTTAGCTTCATTGCAGCCTGTTCTGATTTTCCCTTTTCATGAGGCTCACACTTTCACTTCTCTCTTTTTCCTTTTTTTTTCCCTTCTCTAGACTAAGCTCTTAAACACTCCAATGGAAATGAAGTTTTGAAGTGGGTACACATTGACCAGCAGAAAGTGTGTGTTAACTTGAGGGGAAAGGGTTCAGCGAATTTCAAGAACAGGCATGAAGGAGTTTAAAAAGAAGGCATGTCATAATAAAGTATTAAAAATTTATAGCTGCGCCAGGATGGTGGTTGCAGCGAGTTGTGAAGTGTAATAGGAAGGGATTGGGTGGGGAGAAGGGCCTTTCGGCCTGTGAGAGGGCAGTGCATGCATATTTGTGTGGAGGAGAGGACACCTTGTTCCCTCCTGGAAAGAACCGCGCGTTGGTTCCCAGAACTGCCTTGAGGACAAGTGCCCAATAAATGCCGCTGACAGATTTACCACAGCTGGAAAGAGCCACCAAGGAGATTCAAAGGGATGTTCCGCAGAGCCCTGCGGCCCCCACAGGGTCACTGTGCCTCACAGTTCAAGTAGCCACAGCCATTGGATCTGATGGCTACCTCTGCACAGCAGGGAGAGTGAGAGTGGGTAGCAGGTGCTGGATTCTCAGGAAATAGAACTGCTGCTCAAAAAAACGTGATCTTTCAGGTAGACTGGCTTTGAACACAGGTGTTTTCCACAGGTGGGACTGGTCAGTAGCATTTGTGCAACATTTTAAAATTAGCTCAAATGGGCCGAAAACAGTCTTGTCTCTTATATCCTGTGCTCCTGGCCCCGTTTCAGACCCTTTACGCCTACTTCACCTTCCCAAGCATCACACGTATTCAGGCTTAGAGAAATGAGCTGGAAATTTGCACCTGTGTCTGAGGTCTAGGCTGGCTGACACCTGCACTCCACCTGTTCTTCTGACCCCATTCCACCTCACCTCTGAAATCTTGGCCCCCAAATCTGTGCCTGGGGTGTCGGATTCGGTATTGAATAGTCATCTTCCTGATTTTTGAATCTGGCCCCTTCTGAAAGAACCCAGAATTGGCTTATGCCTCTGCCTCATTGTAGACCAGGCTGTTTCTGATCAGAATTCCTCTTGGATTTGGAGCTCATACTGTGTCAATGATTATTTCCCTGGTAATTAACCCCAGAGCCCCAGCAAGAACCTGGGTGGGTGTTCCGAAACATGCCATTTTAATAATGATTTGAATTACAATAATAACATCACTATCTACTCAGGCCTGACTACACACCAGGTTCTGGATTAGGTATTTTATATATTGATATTTTTTTTTTTAGTGCTTACTATAGCTTTGTGAGAAATAGTAGAACCATAAGTGGGAGGTGATATCATTCAGAAAAATAAGAAACTCTGATTTCTCATCCCACTATCCATCCTGCTATTTTGTTTTGGTCTCAATCGGTAAATGTATCTTTCTTTTTCATGAAGATATTGTTTCATATGGTCATTCTTGTCTCCAAGCTGATTGATGACATGTTAAATTTAAATAATACCGTGTTTAGGAGGGAGAGAGGAAGAAAGCTTGGAAACCTCTGAGACCTGAGTCGGGTGAGGCGGCACACGAGGGATCAGGGCTGAGCAGGTTATCCTAAGGCACTAGTACACTGGTAGTTTGATGTGCTCACAGGGAAAGTCCTGTGTCCCTTCTGCGGCCGTCTCCAGCATGCACTTAACTGAGGTGAAAGCAGGCACTGAGGAGAAGTGGTTGTCAGAAAGAATTATGAAAGCAAATGAGTGCCACGGTGGCAACTTTGGAAGATAGTGAAGGGTCTAAAAAGGGTCATGGACAGAAGGCAGCATTTCTCTAGTGTGCCCCAGAGGTCATGTAGCTGAAGGAACACAGCCCCGGTGACTGTGCAGGATGCCGAGTGGATGGCATGGAACCAGCAAATGAGAGGCACATAATCCGCCACTGGCAGCTAAGACGCAGGCGAGGCGTGTGATTAAGTGGTTGTTGCTCAGACTGGGCTGGAAAATCCTTCCTAGCCAAGGCCGATATTCCTTTAACACAGCACATTATGCACATGGAACTGTCTGCCAGTCTTTGGGGCTTTTGAAATACAATATTATTGAAGTTTCTGACATTTTTTCCATAGAAAATGAAAAATAATGCACTGGTTATCAAATGCCTTTTATAAATATTGTACTTATGCATTTCATATAGCCTTTTCCAAAGTTACAAAAAATAACAACTTGTCCTTAGAAGCCAGGAGAGGGCATGTGGAAAGGTTCTAAATGAAGATATTAATATTCATATTATAGCTAAACCTTGCTAATTTGCACTAATGACTGGGAAACCTATTGCAAATTACCAAATTAGTGAGTAAGCCAGCAACCAGGATTTAAAAAAAACCAAAGACAGCACCAGAATTTCATCAACACAATTGAATTTTAACTACCGAGAGTAATTTGTAGTCTATAATTTGTTTATCTTGCAAATCTGTGTGCATTTTAAAGGGTAGTGGTGGGCTATTAAAGTAAAATTTGTTTCTTATGTATGGTTGTGGTTAAGAAATGTATGTAAAACAAATAAACAAATAAACAAAATCTCCTCGAAAAAAAGAAACGGAAGATTTTCTGAAAGGATTTTTATTTTTTAAATATTTTTTTCAGTTGTAGTGGCAGCTATAACTTTGCTCATTTCCTCTTTTAGTCATCAACCGGAATACGTAAAACTTAAAGAAATGTTGCACAAAAGACTCATATGCATGAGTGGAGTCTCCTAATTAACTAGGCTTCTTGTTTGTGAAAGAGATACCTTTCCAAAGCACAATTTTGTGAAAATGGAAACAGACATGAGTCTCAGCTTATTCTCAGTGACAGCAGCAGACCCACATCCTACGACAATGGAGGGGTCCTGGTGGCTAGCACCTAGGACCAGCTGCGACCTCTCTGTTAATACGCCATGCTTCTTCTTCATAAACATTCACTTTCATACCAAATTTGTAAATTTGTAGTATTTTTCTTAACTGTATAAGTTTCTGCCCACACAAAAACTGAATCCTCCCTGGTAGTTGCAACCAAAGGTCAGGACTTTTACAGAGGAAAGTGAGTGGAGTGAAAAGACAGTGGGCTGAGGGTAGCTTCCAAGGACATGGGTACTTAAAGTGGAAGAATTCTTTGTGAAAATGGAGAAGCAATGAGCTCTGCGCTCAGAAAATTCCAGGGATGTGAAGGCCCCTCCCCATTATCCCTCACCCTCTTGTTGTGACCAGGTTCCCTATCTTCCTGGAGGCCAGAGGATCTCTGCTTTCCCTGCCCCGCACAGAAGACCAGAGCTTTAGCCTACCTGGATCTGATGGTTTCTACTGTATCACATCGTTTCAGCTTGTACAGATTCTGTAATAAATACTCAGAACCACCTGTGATTGGGAGCTTTGGAAACATATTACAACCCTCAGCCCATCTTGTTTCTCTCCATAGTCTTGTGGTTCTCCTAGTGTTTGTTAGGCATGGTTTCTTACCTGACTTAGAAAATCAAGTTAGGAAGTACAGATCAGGTGCAATTAATCACTGGTAACTAGATCTGGAATTGCTTAGACCTGCCAACTCCGTGAACCCCTAGAACAACATAGCAGATGTTGGAAAATGCTGGATCTGAAGAGTGCAGGCTTGGTAGACTTCAGTAGCAGAGATACAGGGAGCCTTGTTCCTCACCAATAGATGCAGCGTCTTTCCTCACGAATCAGAGACTATCAGACAGGAGTCTGACTCAGAGTAAGTTAGACTGAGGACTAGGAAGGCTAGAAAAAATATCCTCCAGCTATAGCCACGTTTTATCACTTTGTCCTTAAACTATTTATCACATTACAATAAGAGCCGATAAATTTCAAAATAGCTCTGGACAAGAAGGAAAAATGTCCATCCAGGAGTCATGGTTGGGGATGGGAATTTTGCCATCAGGTATAATGGATGTCTCCAAAATATCTTGCCTATGTATGATTCAGCCACATGCCTTTGGAAGCTAAAATGGAACCAGGAAAGAGACATAAATAATTATTGTATTTAGAGATCTTAGGATAGATGAATTGTTTATGTTCACTGCTAATTTTAACTTTACCTACACCTTATAATTCACTTTATTTGACAACCCTATTGAGGCTCTATATTCTTTGAAGAAATAAGAAATATGAATATTTTTCAAGGGAAGTGGGCTGTGTGTAGTATTAAAACCTTAGAAACAAAAAAGAAAGAAATCTTTTCCCCTCATGATTATTTAATCAGAATTATATGAGTCTGTCACTTATATTTATTTGAAAGTGTCAAGTATTTTTGAGTGTTGAGCTTGTTGGCAGTGCCTCATTCTTCCCTTCTCCACTTGTACAGTTTCGATAACTTCCTTGGGCTGTTTCCCTGGAGACCACGATGATAATGGCCATAACAGGTACACTTACTCTCCATCACTCTTATAAGAATGCAGTTGGCACGAGTGGGTAAAAACTTCTTGTAATGAAATCCCATTCCAATTACTACTGTGTAGAACTTAAAGCATCAGCAGAATACACTGGGAACACTTCAGCATCTTCTTGTTTTTTTTTTCCCCATCCAGCTCAGATATTACTACTTCTTAAACTTTTGTCTGCAGGAATCCATCAATGTCCTTTTTCGATCTCTCTAAAACACTCTCCAAATAGGATTCAGGGGTAGGTAATTTTCTCTTATCTGAGTTTTTGTGGGATTTTGTTCAAGTTTTATTGTATTTTTAAGAGCCCTCTAGATACCCATATAGTCAAGTTGAGTTAAAATACACATGCTACAATGCATTCATAATCTTAAAATATTCTTTAGAAAGAATAATCAGAGTAATCATTTCTTTGTTCAGAAGAGAAGTGTCCAAATACTTCTTAATATTTCCAAAGTTTTGAAAAACCAATGCCTTTACCCAACTGATACAGAATTTTTATAGAAGGTGTTGAAAGTATTTATCATAAGTATTAACAAATAGACATGGTAAATTCTCTTATGGAGGTGACAACAGAATGTTAATTTTTGGAATCTCTCTGGACTACAACAACTTAATCTCATTAATTCCTTGATTCTGTTCAGATGGTTAAAAGATGGTAATAGTCATATTATCAAGGAGAGATGAGGCTAATGGCTGTTTCCAGAAATGTTTGCTGAGTCTTAACAATTGTAGTTAGTTGTTTCATTAATAGTCTACATCCATGTTTGGGAGTGTTAGAATCTGACACTCCTCCTTTTGTTTCTTCATTTTTATTCTTTCCATTTCTAGATGTGTTTTAAAAAAGAAAGCAAGAGTGGTTTCATTGCAGTTGTCTTTCATTGAAAGACTTTATTCAGCTTCTATCTTCAACTTCTCCTTCTTAATAACTTTCCTAAAAAACAAGGAATGAGAATTCTTAAATATGAACAACAAAGGAAAATTCACTTATAGTTACCATTTTTATCACATTTCCAAATTGAAAATAATTACGCTAATAAAGAAAAAACTTTAACTGAAATAATGAAAATTGTTTTCTACCTCTTATTTTTTACATTATTCACTTAATTAAGATTAAACCTATTATCTGATGGCATCATGATGTAGAATTCTGGTATATGTGTTATGATTAATTAAAATTCATCTAGTTTTCCTATATGAATGCCACCTGCTTATAGGCAAATTTGCCAGTGTAAAATTGGTTGAAATATGTAGTATCAGTTAAACTTCATCCACTCATGAATCAAAACATTGGTTAAGCACCTACTCTACAGAAGATACGATGCTATAATTTTTAAGGACACGAAGATGCTTTACACAGTGGCCTTCTTCCAAGAAGTTTACGACTAATGTAACTATTAAAGACAAATAATCACATGAATAGTAAGAGAATGTCAGTTCTGACAGTATGAATTGCCAGAGGATGGTGAGCTCGCTGTGGGCTGCTGTGTTCTGAGAAGGCGTTCTGGAATGTGCTTGATAAATGAGGTATAAGTGAGCTAGGGTAACTCTGAGATAGAGACATGTATAGGTCTGTAAGAGATATCTAAGGGAGAGAAGCAGGGGGACATGCTGTAGGTAAAGGGATTGGCACAACCAAATGTTGCAGAGTGTTGGGTTAAGTGGAAGGGCAGTGAACAGGTCAGTCAACCTGGAGTGATGGGGAATAAACAGGAGAGTGACAGACCAGACAGAAGACAGTACTAAAATACCGTGAGAGCATGTCACTCCAACCAGAATTTTCAGCTGTGACTTCAGCAAGTCAGGATAAATAAATCCCTGTCCAAGTGCAAATTAACCCTGTTGTATCAGTAATTGATTCAAATTTTAATATTAAAGCCTGGATGACTAGAGGATGCTAGCTAATGGTCTCTATTTTGTTCACTATGCTTTAAAAGAGCAAATAAACACATATTTTCTGTTCAAAGTGTGTCTACATATCGGTCAATGTTAATGGTTCTCAGAGGAGCCCCATCACATAGGTGGGAGCACATGGCCTTATATGAACCCATAGATACACACATCCACATACACAGATCCCTTCATGTACATATATGTATATTTTGGACAAAGTTTATATAGGGGTTGCTGAAAATCCTGGTGTATGGTAAATAGCCCTTCTTCACCATACCCAGGGGAAGGGTTTTCTTTAATATGCATCTCTTCATGTTATTTACAGGCACCTTTTTTTTGATGATGAAAACGAACAGACCAACCATGTCACAGCCTGTTCATTTCTTACACATGTGAATGGTCTTTGATCACAGCTCTAGGCTATAATCTAAAATTAACCTATGTTCATAGTGCCTGTGAAAACCGTCAAGGTGTTTTGTTTTTCCATGTAAACTCTGTGTGCAGCTGTCATGACATACCACAAAGTTTTCTAAGGTCAAGCCCAGGAGCATACATTAAAATAGTACTACAGTAATTGTTTTAAAAGGATTCTTAATTTAGTGGTAGAACAACTACATCTAATCTTGCCTTTCACAATGTACTAGTGAGTAAAATTATTTAAAGGCATTTGGTGAATTACTGAACATTTTGTAACAAATCATCTTTTCTAGGAAATAATTAATCATGAGGCATATTGATGACAGGCTTGGATTTTAGAAAACAGTAATTTATAGTATCAGCCCAGTTGTCTTGATGACCTTCAGCAGACTATATTAGTGTTTTACTGATTCTTCCCTCTTCTTTGCCTTCCAACATACCAGAGAGTAATTCATATCCTTGCTAACCTTTGCAAATGATTTCCCCAAAGGTTTTCCTTCATCAATATCAGGGAAAACTAACCCCTTGTCATCATCTTTTAAAAAGTAATTAGCCATGAATAATTGTTCCATCCACATATGTCTCTAACTGAATTGATTTTCTTTTTTCTTTTCTTTGAAGGTAGATCTGTTAATTGTGGCCATGTTAGTTTGCTAACCCCCCCACCCCCATTTATTACTCTCTGCTTTTCTGTGAATACTCTGGATTATACTAAGCTTGTAGAGTTTAATGCTTTGATAACATTTCCCTTGTTTTATACATTCTATTCCAAAGTAGAAGAATGGATTTTTCTATCCAGCTTTATTAGATTCGATTTTGGAATATTTACTTAATGGGTAATTTTTATGGCAGCCCCTATGCAACATTTATATAGGAAATGTTGTGCTTTCTTGATTAAAAATATCCCATGGGGTATTTTTTCCTAGGATTTTTTTCCTTAAAATTACCTTTTAGCCACATAAAAGTAAAAAAAAATTACTTTTTCACTGGGCAGCAGTTGATCACCCGGTAACAAACTCGAGGGATTCACATACAATAATTGGAAGAGGGCCATGACAAAGGATAAAGAAAAAATAAACAGACCATGCCCATACAAGTCCTGTTTCTACCACTCAGATGGGATTTTGTCTATGTGCTCTGCTAAGGAGCTTCCCTGGAAAATTATTCAAAAGCTTTGGCTGCTCCAGGTGCCAAGAGGTTAGTTATGCCTTTGCTTGCTAGTCACCATTAGTCACTGATTTGCTTCTGGGTGCCATTCGAGGGATTAATTTTTATCTACAAATCCCTGTAAGGTCGGACCGTGGTTATCTTGGCAATAGTGTTTCTACTCACTCTAAAGGCAACTAAGATTCACAAGGGAGGCTCCTTGTATATGACGAGAAGCCGGTGCTCTGTGCTTAAATGGGTAACCTTAATGTTGTGTGACTAGAATTTGGCAGTAAACAGGTATTTTATGTTCTGCCAAGATTTTACTATCAGATACATTCTCCTGTTAGCTATTTAATGAGACAAGGTCGTTTTCCCCCTCTTGCTATATTGGAGCATTGCTTAGATTTATGTCTGATTCGAGAGCAGCTGTTCCCAGTTGCTTCCTGGTACTTAAAGCCTGAACTATGTCTGGTGTTAGCAATTTGAAAAGCCTTTGTAGCTTGAATACTGATCTTCTGTGGTGCTGGTGGCTTGGTAAATACGTACGTAAGCAAACAGAAATGAAAATAGTAAACAGTTCATTAGTAGAGAGTTGAAAGCCTGGGATACACTCTGAATTTGAAACCAACTCAGCCATAAAATCACTCTCTTTCTTGGCAAAGGTAATCTCTCTCTGCTTCAATTTCCTGAATTAAAATATAGGGATTGTATAATTTCTAAGCCTCAGCTTCCATGGAGAATGATAAAGATTACTCATTGGAAGTGAGGTTACAAATAGAAAGTGCTCCAGAATGTGAAAGGAAATGATACTAATTAAAACCATATATATTAGAAAAGGGTCTTATTCCATAGTAATCTAAATATCTTCTCAATAATAAAAATGCAGATAAATTTGGCCTTTTGCTAGTTTGGTCATCAGTTAAATGTGGCAGCCTTCTCATTGTCCTGGCAACTTTTAAGAAGTTGAAGCAAAATGTGGATATAACAAATGACACTGGAAAAAGGTAGTTTGGCAAACTATCTATATTGTCTGGTACTCTGTAGGCCAATGGCTCTGATCTTGTTGCCTTCAGAGAAAAACTCAGGAAAATAATTAAAGAAGAAGGAAAAGAAATAAAGACAAGGCTGACATGTAGATTCTGCATCTAAAATATGATTATCTTTCACATAATCTGGTTCTTGGAGAAGGTCATCACCCCCCAGCCTCCTGTACCTGTCTGACGCTTGGAACTTCCCTAGTTGTATTTGTTAATGTGGTAGGCACTCATTGAAGGGTACTGTGTGCCAGGCAGGCACTGTGCTGGATAAACAAGATAGACAGGGCTCCTGATTTCATGGATCCTACATACCTATGAAGAGATAAACAAAATAAAGTAAATGAAAAGCAAAGAATGACAAATTGCTCTGAGGCCTGGAAGAGGGACACACGAGGTGCTGAGGTAGATAATGGTGAGGGTCCCTACTGCCACTGGTGGTCCAGGAAGCCTGTACTGACATTTACGCTGAGGCTCAAAAAAACAAGGAGAAGCCCTCCACATAGAAGTTGCCAGAAGGGTGCTTCAGACAGAAGTACAGGGAGATGAAGCATCCTGAGGTTAGAACAAAGAGAGAGCCCAGTGCTGGAGCGGAGGGCATGAGAGGTCCCAGCACCTGGCCCTGTTGGGAAGGATTCTGGATTTCATCCCAACAGTATCGAGAAGCCTTTGAAGAGTTGCAAGTCAAAGACTATACGATCTGGTTTAGCTCTTGCATCTTGTTGCTGTGTGGAGGATGGACTGAGTGTTTTGTCTCCTAAAAAGCTCTTTTTTCCTCTTCACTGCTACAGCCAGGCTCTGGCCTCCATCACCTCTCACCACACTAACAGCAATAGCCTCTTGGCTGGTCTCTTCATATTCATTTAATCCATTCTCCACGCTGCAGCTAGAGTCACCTTTGTACAATGCAAACTCGGTTATGCTCTACTCCTGCTTAGAAATGTGCTGTGGCTTCCCATTGCTCCTGGGATGAAGTTTGCATCCTTCACTCACTGATGCCTGCACTGGCTTGGCTCCTGCCTACCTCCCCAGCCTCAGTTGAATCAGCTCTCCTGCCTCTCTGGACTCAACTCACGTGAGGGCTTCGGCCCATTTCCTGACCATGTGGGCATGTTTCTCTCTACCTCAGTGTCTTTGCACATTTTTTGTTTCTGTCACCCTAAACATCTATCCCCTAACCTTTACAGCTACCAGTTTGTCTAGCTTGGTGGTTCTCCAACTCCATGTGCATCAGAATCAGTTTTGTTTTGTTTTTTTTAATTTCTAAAATGGGAAAATTTATATATATATAAAATGAGGATTATGTAGGTTAATTCCTGAAAAGTGTGCTCCTTAAAGTACATATCTCCTTCGTCTACTGCCATCATAAAGCCTAAAGTGAGGATTTTGTAGTCAGACCGTGAGTAGCTGCCAAGCGTATGATCTTGGCAACCTCAGAGCAGAGAGATGATTGCATGATCCGAAGTGTGAAAGGCTGGCCGGAACTCAGAAAGCTCGTTATACCTCTCAGTAGTGCCATCTCTCTGTGCATGATGGAATGGGCACAGTACGCTGGAATGTTTATCATTACTACATTTTTTCTATTTCCGATATGCTGTTATTTCAGAAAATTCAAATGACTGTAAATAGTGGACTTAGTTTTAGCTTAACAAGTGGAGTAGAATATGGAGAGATGGAGACTTCTCCAGAAGGACAAATAACCTGCCTGGGCCTCAGGGGGATCGAGGTCAGGTCTAGGCGCCTGGTCTGTCTGTAGTGTGTGAAGCTCAGAACTCCAGGCCAGAGTCCAGGGCAGGCTATAGCCGGCTCTGCCTGGCTTTGGGTGAGCCCTCTTGTCTTGGGAGGCGTTACACACTTGATGGCCAATCTCCTTTCTCATTTCTGTGACTGTGCACATGCTCGTGTCCCATATTTGTTTCGACAGCACCTATTTTTCCTTCAAGACTAGCCCAGCTGTCCCCAGTTCCAGGAAGCCTTCCAGATAGTCCAGGTACTGATGCCTCTGGTGTTTCCTATTGCAACCTGGGCTTCCCGCATTTGGAAGACTGATTATTATGGGTTGTAGCTGTTCAGAGTAGGTGTCCTCTACATTTCTGTCACCCTCACTAGAGTTTAGGCAACTAGAGAGCATCAACTCTTGGTGTTCCCATTGCTTAGGACAGACTAGACATTCAGAATAAGCTTGTCCACTGTGTGAATGTCTGTAGCTTTCTGCTGGGATGGAGGGGCTGTGCATTAGGAGGTACCAGGTACCTCACAGGAGCAGGAATTCAGAAAGTTAGAAACTAATAGGGAAAGAGGATTTCGGGAAGGAAGGTATCATTGGAAATAAAACATGAACCTACTTTACAAAATTACTTAGAGTCAGTATGTTTAGAACTGCTTTATTTACAGATGTTTCAAGGAGGAACATGCCCAGTACAAGTGGTGGGCTTCAACACACTTGAATATTGCACTCTGAGTCCTTAACAGGTCATGACCACCCAGTCCTGAGTGTGCAGTGCATTTTTGTAGCTGTGGACAGAAAATCTACTTATAGAACCTTTTTTGACTCTTCTTATAGTGTCAAAAGGGTCTTTTTTGACCCTTTCCTTATACAACACATACTGATTGAATAGGCATTTCAGACAGGGCAAATGAGAATACTAGTAGAAAGTATCAAAACTGGCAATGCAATTGAAATGTTAGCTCCCAGGTACCTACTTAGCAGAGTAGAGCATTCTGTTCAGGCCAGCACAGGGAGGCAGTTATTTGGCATGCTAATTGTTCATATTCCCTCTGAAGAACTGAATCTTCATCTGGCATGCTGCCCACCGACAACTTAGGAAACAGAGCATAGCTACTGGAGGCACAGGATAAGGATCAGACTTTTCTTCTTGCCAGCCATGTTTTAAGTCAACTAACCTTGGAGGCTGAGATGTCTCCAACCCATCAATGCCTGCAGTGTCAGGCAGCTGTTCTATCTTTGGCCAGACCTGTTGGCACTTCAACATATGCATGCAACTCAGCCCAGAATGTGTTCTGCATTAATTTGATATTTTGCAGATTGAATTTCATGTGCTCAGAAAATGAACTTGGAGGAAGTCACACCTCAACTTGTCTGGTAGACTCAGCTTTCAATTTTTTCTGAATGATAAACCAAGTCCCATCTCCAAAGAATAATCATATATAAGAAAAGATAATTTTTTAAGGTTGCGAACCTCTAGATTGCTGGCCTAAGTCTGTTATATTAGCTTTTCTCTCCAAAGTCCAAGAACCACCCTCCTGGCTTAGGGACTCTATACCTTGTAGTGAACTTGCCAACTTCTTCAACTGATGAGATCTCTCAGTAAGGGTTTGTGTCATTTTCTAATAGCCTCCAAAACACTTAGACACATTGAGCCTAGACCACAGATCACTGAAGAATTGTTATTCAGATAGAAAATCTTAGACAGGAAATATAAGCCATGTTCTGAAGCAGAAATTTTCACTTAGAGATATTCTAATGTACAAGAAAAAACAAAACTATTGAACTTACTTATATCCGAAATGAATTACGTGCACTCAGGCAGTATATGTTTCATTTCTGGACTTTGTCCCATTGCTAATTTTTTCCTTATTTTTAACTCTATTGTTTATCATTAGATAATGTTTTGAAATGTATATCTCGGATACCTCTGATCATTGCCCCATATGCAATATCTTTTTAGGGTCTTTTAAAAAAATAAATATGCTATATTTTTATTTCCAACTGAAATGTACATGTAAAGTCTTAGAAGACAATGAAATTGAGCAACTTTATCCAATTTAAAATTCGTTGGAACATGCTATATATCTATTCATCTATTACATGCCTATATACATAATCTTCAGACACATATATATAAAGTATCAAGGACACTGTCAAGCTCCATTATTTCCATGTCATCCTAAGTCATTTCATAATAAGTTAATGATTAATGATAACAAATGATCTCCTAGCTGAAGGTATCTATCAATTGTGCGGAGCAGACATTTGGAAACTTGTTAATGGAATCTATAGAGTCTAATCTGGAAGAGAAAAAGGACACAAAAACTACAAAAGAAAGATCGGGTGGCTGTTGTAACTTGTTAGAAGTGATAGAAAAATCTTGAGCGTGGAAAGAGCATACAAAAATAAAACTCTCCTCAAAAACCTGAGAATAGTTCTCAATTTCTTGTGGATTAATTGTGAAATTATTTTGTCAATCTTTGGTCCAGTTCTTCATGATTACTAATTAGTGTTAATAATTTACCAAGTCTCCTATGGGGCAAAACAGGGATTTACAGATAAAAATATGTATTACAGATCATTTCCAATGACTGTAAATGTTAAGTATAGACAACAACAGTGAAAAAGAACACAAGGAGGTGCTGGGATGGAGTGAGAAGGATTGATAGTGTTTAAATGTGGTAACAAACACATGAGAGAAGAGTTGGCCTTAAAATATGTAGAGATATTCAGGAACAAAATGAAGGTCAAAGGTAATATTGTATAATTAGTACATGATAAAAATAACACACAAGCAGAGAATGTTTTCATTTTGATATGTTCTAGAGTATAGCTTGGTGATGGGGTAAAGCTCAGGAAGTTTAGGAACGTGTATTATATCCATGTCCACAATATAAGAATATTATATTTATAAGACTGTGTCAAAGTGATTGTGTCAAAATAGCTGTCTACGTCTGCCTGGAAAATACAACTGCATCAGAATGGCTGTTTCAAATGGTCAGAAACAAAACTTCCTGCTTGTGAACATCATGGTGAAGCTCACTTTATGTCGCATGCCCGGGCTCCCAGGATATGCCACTGGTTGCCGTCAGCTCCACACAGAACTGGCAGGGTGAGAATCCACCTCTGTCACTTATCTTAGCTGTTCATGGGTGGAAGTCTAAGTAGGAGACCCGAAGTGGACAATAAATATTTGTGATCCTCCTTGAAATATAAGATTTTCCTTTGTGATTCATTTATTTACTTTTGTTCTAGGTACTTTTGGTTTTTCTGTATGTGAAATACTGAACATTTTATAAAACTATCCTCTCAGTAGTGGAGAGGTGTGATTCGGAATGAAAGGAGATCCTGTGAGCTTCACATTTCCTCCTGGGATTATGAAAGTACCCTCCCTTCAACAGTCACTTAGCCGTCTTTTAGGATTCTTGGATTCGGTAGTCACTGGAACCTCTCGTGAATATCCTGACTCTTCGCCTTCCAGGCAGGTGCATGGTAGGATTGCACTTCCCCTTTTTGCACTTCTGCCTTTGTAGGTGGACTTGGCTATGTGACTTTCTTTTGCCAATGAAAAGTGAACAGAAATGATATGTGGGGCCTCCCTTTTTTGTTTTGGAATTAAAGTTTGAGATGGTTCCTCTGTCACTTGGGTCTCTGATAACCCAGTGCAGAACCCCTACTGTAACTAACAGTAGGGGAATTTTAATAGTGTAACCCGCTCCACCATTCTTTTGACATTGTTTCTGTAAGTGCTGACTCTGACTGATAGGTGGCTTGTAGGTGAACAGCATGTTTGTGTAAGAATCCCAGGAACCAACTTCAAAAGATACAGGCTCTGACCTTCAGGCATCCCTGCTCTGGGGGATTTTCTGAACTTTGACCATGGAGCCAGGATGACATAAAGTCAGGATGACATGAATCCAGAATGACTAAACCAGGATGACACATATTGGACCGTCACTTGCCTTATCAGAATCGACTGTGTGCATTTGCACGTAGAGAACTTTTCAACCCCCTCCTTTGACATCTTTGTTCTGATTCCCTTCTCCCTCCTTATAAAAACCTCTGCCTGCACTGAGATGTGGAGATGGGCTTTGAGATGTGAGTCCCTCATCTTCCCAGGGAAATGGGCTTTGAGACAAGATCCCCCATCTTCCAGGTTGCCAGCATCTGAATAAAACACTTCTTACATCAGTACCTGCCTCTTTAGTACTGGCTTTTGTAGCGGCAGGCAGCTGGACCTGTGTTTGGTTACCCTACTGTTATCTTACATCAGACATTAGCATGACTGAGGAGTAAACTTTGTTGTGTTAAGCCACTGATGTTTGTGAGCCTAATTCACCCTACAGGTGTATTGGAAAAGAGCAGTCATTCAGTTACGAGTGCTTATGTGATTCTACATTCTTCCCACGAACATTGTAAATTCCAAATTAGGTATTGGTTTTATTTTGTCATAATAAAGGTCCTCAAAACAGAAAGTCAGAAAACTGTAACATCTTCAGATTTTTATTCCTGATAAATTATTATTGCTTGACTAAACATCATATAACACTGTTAAGTACTAATTATTTGTTAAATTTTGAAAGTTATAATTTTGGCAATAACTCAGACTAATCAGTCTTAGGATTGCATTGCAAATGGTTCAAGTGACAAACTTTGTGAGTAGGTGACAAAGGATGATTAAAAAGAAATCTAGGACTTTTGCACCAGAAAGTACAATTTGTTATCTTGTTTTGACATGTGCAGTTTAGCTTTAATTGTGTGTGATAACAATCTGTAAGGAGGCAGTAGAAAGGTACTGGGATTCATTTTTGAAAGGTGACCCCAAAACACCTCAGGACTGTAGTACACTGTTCTTAAGTCTGCTGGGAAATGAGGTGTGACATTGCCAGGTTTCCATGTGAAAATGATTATGTTTGTAGATTGTGAGAGAATGAACGTAATTTATTCTATTGTATATTCTAATTGATTGACACATAGGTTTGCTTAATCAAGGATGTGTACCGCCAATAATTGTCCTCTGTTTTTCAATTTTCAGAAAACTACTTGATAATTTAAACTTTTTTCCCAGCAAAAATCCCTCACATGCATTGTATTCCTTTATATTCACTTGTTATAGTTTGGTTGTAATCCAGGGTTTTCTGACCGATTAGCTATGTGCGGTTTATTTCCAACCAGTGCAAACTCCAGCATTCTCCTGGTCTTCATGTGCTTTTTCATGTGCAATTTTATAAGGTTTCATAACTTCTGGAAATGTTGTTGTTATTGCCTAAAAGAATCTTAGTTGGACCTTAAAAAATGTAAATCCCACCTCACAACTAGTTACCATCATATACTGGAGAAATTACCTATCTCTCTTATCTAGCCCAGGATAAAAAGAAAAATGCAAAATAGGAAACTGGCAAATGAATTATCCATTAAACTTGATATCAAGACCTTCCTAAATATCTTGAGGTATAGTTACTTAAGCTTAGATTTTTTTTTTTACTGCCTTAAACATAATCTCATATATTTTTCCAAAACAAGTAGACTTAATTATTTATAATAACATAAAAGATTTCATAAATATTATATATTAGAAAGAAAGATACCCACAGAAAGCAATTGTATATGGTTTTCTGCCTTTCCTTCTCTTCTATTACTTTGAATGCAGGTGATACGATCTCCCTTTAAACTTCTCCCAGGATTATTTTGCATTACTCCTTATTTGTTCCTTGAAAAGCTTCTGCAGATGAAAGGTTATTTACTATAGCCCTTACACTCGCAAAAACTTAATAGGAAAAATACTTATAAGCAGCACAGTGGTATCTGTCAGAAAAGCAATAATTTGGTTTCAAAAATCTGTCTGATCCTTTTCCTTTTTCTTACACTCTGCCAACTGATACAAAATTGCATATCAAGTAACTCAAATGGACAAAAAGCAAATGCCTATAGGAAGTGGTATGCAGAGGTTCTCAGTCATCTATTTTTCTATATGGCTATTTCTAAGAGTGGGGAGTCACACATGACCGATGGGTGCTGGGGCAGGACAATATTCCAGCAATTCTGAAAGGAAGACGCGTGGTTTGAATGACTCCTCAGGTCATTCTGGTACAGCCCTGTAGTGAAGAGCAGGGGTGGGTTCTTGTTCTCCCCTTGAAAATCATTGCCCTGATTTTGATGGAGAAAATATTTCAATAGTGGGTACTGAGGAGGAAATTAGATAACCTCTAAATTCTCTTTATTTTTTTAAATTATATTTCACTGATTATGTTATTACAGTTGTCCCAATTTTCCTGCTTTGCCCCCTTCCACCCAATGCCTCCCCCCACTCCTTCAGGCAACCTCCCCACAATTGTCCATGTCCATGGGTCATATGTGTAAGTTCTTTGGCTACTCCATTTCCTATACTGTACTTTACATCACCAAGTCTATTCGGTAACTACCTATTTGTACTTCTTAACTCCTAACCAATTCACCATTCCCCCAAACCCCCTTCCCATCTGGAAATAATCAAAATGCTCTCTGTATCCGTGATTCTGTCTCTGTTCTGATTCTGTTTGCTTAGTTTGTTTCTTATATTCAATTGTTGATAGGTATTTATTGCCATTTTATTGTTCATCATTTTGATCTTCCTCTTTTTCTTAAATAAATCCCTTTACCATTTCATATAATAATGGTTTGGTGAAGATGAACTCCTTTAGTATTTTCTTGTCTGAGAAGCTCTTTATCTGTCCTTTGATTCTAAGTGAGAGTGCTGAATAGAGCAATCTTGTCTATAGGTTCCCGCTTTCTATGACTTTGAATTTCTTGCCAATCCCTTCCAGCCTGCAAAGTTTCTTTTGAGAAATCAGCTAACAATCTTATGGGAACTCTTCTGAGTGTAACTAACTGCTTTTTTCTTGCTACTTTTAAGATTCTCTCTTTATCTTTAACCTTTGGCATTTTAATCGTGATGAATCTTGGAGTGGGCCTCTTTGCATCCATCTTGTCTGTCACTCTCTGTGCTTCCTGGACATGCAGGTCTATTTTCTTCACCAAATAAAGGAAGCTTTCTTTCATTATTTTTTTCAAATAGATTTCCAGTTTCTTGCTCTTTCTCTTCTCCTTCTGGCACCCCATATGATGTGAATGTTGGAAAGCTTAAGTATTCTCATAGACTGCTTACACTGTCCTTGGCTTTTTGAATTCTTTCTTTTTTTTCTTGCTCTGATTGGTTGCTTTTTGCTTCCCTATGTTCCTAATCATTGATTTGATTCTTGGCTTAATCCACTCTACTACTGTTTCCCTGTAAATTGTTCTTTATTTCAATTAGTGTGTCCTTCATTTCTGACTGGACCTTTTTTATGTTGCTGAGGGCCTTACTAAGTTCCCTGAGCATCCTTATAACCAGTGGTTTGGACTCTGCACCTGATAGATTGCTTATCTCCATTTTGTTTAGTTCTTTTTCTGGAGTTTTGATTTGTTCTTTCATTTGGGTCATGTTTCTTTGTCTCTTCATTTTTACAGCCTTCCTGTTTTGTTTCTATGTAGTAGGTAGGGCTGTTATGACTCCTTGTCTTGGTAGCATGGCCTAATGTAGTAAGTGTCCTGTTGAGTCGAGTGGCACAACCTCCCCTATAACCTAAGTTGGGTACTCGAGGTGTGCCCTTCATGTGGGCTGAGTATACCCCCCTCTTTTAGTTGAGCCTTTGTTGTGGTTGGCAGGTCAATGTAAGGGATTTACCCAGGCCAGTCAGCTGCAAGGACTGGCGTGATCATGGACCACAAACCTCCACAACTTCTGGAGTCCCAAGCAGTTCCCCTTAAAGAACCCACACATGAACTTACTCAGACTTACTCCCTCTGAGCTCCAGCACTGGCGTAGTAGCTTGAAATGCACCAGTGGTATACAGGGAGGAACTGAAGTATCTGGCATCAAAGCTTCCTCTCAGGCTGAAAGGGGGCAGAGGTCATTGTGGATCAGCTGTGCAGGGGCAGGGTGGTGGTGCTCTGACATGGTTTGTACCTGTCCACTAGGTACACAGGCCCTGGGGTTTCCCGGGTGGTGTAGGCCATGGTCAGCCCCAACCTGTGATTTGTCCAGAGCCACCCTCCCTGAGCTACAAAGCAATCTGTGATGGCTGCTACTTGTTCTGGGCTTGGGGATTCCCAGGTGAAGCCAAGCTGTGAATCTAGGCTGGCTGCTGCTAGTGCCAGGCCTGGGGCCACTTAGCAAGAAGTCCAGGAGCTAGGTGCTGGGGGCTGGGGTCTTACTGAGGCATGCTGTTGCTTGTTTTATAGGGGTTAAAAGTTTTGAAGCATGAACCAAGATCAACTATTCATATTTTGGGTGGGCCGTTCAGTTGAGTAGGATGGAGCTTTAGGAGATTGCCAGGATGGGGCAAACAGTGTTAACCAGGTTGATGGAGTCTCAGATATGGCACCTGCCTCCTGATTTTGTGGCTCTGTAGCGGGAGGGTTCAGAAAAGGGACAATGGCCTCTGCCCTCTTTCTGTCTGAGAGAAAACTGTCTCCCAGCTCTTGTTTTGATGCCAGATACTTCAGTTCCTCCCTGTACACCACTGGTGCATTTCAAGCTACTACGCCAGTGCTGGAGCTCAGAGGGAGTAAGTCTGAGTAAGTTCATGTGTGGGTTCTTTAAGGGGAACTGCTTGGGACTCCAGAAGTTTCTTCCAGTGAATCAATCCCTGCTGGTTTTTGCAGCCAGAAGTTATGGGGACTTATCTTCCTGGCACTGGAACCCTGAGCTGGGGGCCTGGTTTGGGGCTGGGACCCCTTGCTCCTGAAATATCACTCCTAAATTTTTATCCACCACATGTGGATGTGGAACCAGCCCATTCTATGTCTCCACCCTTTCTACCAGTGTGGATGTAGGTAGTTTCTTTAATTCCATAGTTGTCAGACTTCTATTCAACTTGATTTCTGACAGTTCTGAGTGATAGTTGTTCTATATTTTAGTTGTAATTTGATGTGGTTGTGTGAGGAGGCAAACCATATTTACCTATCTTGACTGTTAAATTCTCTTTAAAGTGAAATATTTTAGGTGCATTTTGTAAGGCTATTGAGTTCCAAATAGCATTATTTTTTGGAGCCATCTTTGTTTGTCAAGGGTGTGCACAAAAATTCTGGATCACCAATAAGATTGTCAGGAAGGGATCTGTACTCTTTTAATCCTAAATGAGTGGGCTCCTGTTTTTCTGCTACACAGAACAACATAGAGTAAATGGGCACATAAAAGTCACTTCCAAGGGTTCTGACAAGCCTTTGGTAGTTCTTGCTGGTACTCTCTGTACTTGGCCCATGTGGCTTATGAGTTGCTCAGGTGGATTCCTGCAAGTTTCTGGGCTTACTAATTAGTGGCAACAACTAGGTCTGTGCATGAGAATTTTCTAGTTTTCCTGTTTTTTTTTTTAAGGGTTTATTTATTTATTTATTTATTTATTTATTTTTGCATTATTTGTGACTTCCTTGTATAATACCTCTCGTGGCTGCTCCACTCCCACCTCCCCGCCACATTCATGGCCATTAATAATGTATGACTTCGGTATATGACCTTGACTTTTTCTGCCTCAGTGCTTCCGAACTTCCTGACATGTACTTTGCATTCCAGCAAAATACATCCTGAGAGTTTTGCTCCCTCCTTTGACTCCAAGACTTGTCCATGCTCCTCCCCTTGCCTGGTTGTGCTTCTAGCTTCCTGAACCTGTGATAATCGGTAAATCCTGAGAGGTTTCCCAATGTAGTGAATGGCACCATCATCTACCATGTTGCCTGAGACAAAAGCATAGGGGTATCTTGGATTCCTTCTTCCTTCTCCTCCCACCATCCATCCAACAGTAACTCTGTCAATCCTATTACCAAACATATTTCTCATATTCTAAGAACTCACCATCTCCCCAGTGACCACTCTAAGCCACCACCTGTTCCAGATACTCAAAGCAGACCCCTAACTAGTCTTCTGGTTTCCACGTATGACCTACACAAACATTCTTCATCAGCAGCCAGTGTGATCTTTTAAAAGTATAAATCGGATCATATCACCACAGTTTAAAACCTGACAGTGGCTTTCAGTGGCTCTAGCAATGAGGTCTCTGGTACCTCCTCAACATTACCTCCTACTTTTTCCTTTGCTCATTATATTCTTGATTCACAGGCTTTCTTTTCCTTGAACAAATGAAGCATATTGCATTTGTTGTTCCATCTGGGTGGAGTCCACTCAACCCCAAATTCCTGAGTCTTAAAATTCAGATCTAACCTCAAATATCACTCTTCCTCAGAGAGGCTGTCCTCAGTCACCAGGTGTAAAATAATCCCCTCCTCTACCCTCCCCTCTCCTCCCCTCCCCTCCCCTCTCCTCCCCTCCCCTCCCATAGTCTGTCTATATTCTATTAGTGTGTTTTGTTTTCACTGACATTGCTATTTAGTATCGGTTGTTTATTGTCTAGCTCTCTCCAGCGCACTAAAAAGGATATTATTGTTCCTGTTAACCACTCACAGGGTCCCCAGTGCCAAGATCAAGTCCAACCTATAAATATTGGTTATCTGAGAAAAGTCTGAAATGCTACTTCCTTCACGAATGCCCCTAGTTTTAGCTTCTCTTATGGCACCTACCCTACACTGACGTAATTTTTTTTCCTGTTAGAGTTGCGGCTTTTCAGGGACCCCTGCTCTATTCAACGTTTTATCCTCCCGCGTGCTTTTGGTAGGGCACATGCTTAGTACATATTTACTGAATTCAATTATACTCTTTTTGTTGTTAAAGGAAATTGAGTAACAAATTTAAGTAGTGCTGTTTAGTACCTGAGGGGAATAGAAACAATTAGCAATGCCTTAAACAGTTACTACCTAGTGTGTTTATCTTCAGGTTTTAATTCTAAAATATGCTGTATTTCCAGGTTTCCCTGTTCAAGAACTCGCTCCACAGAATCTGCTAACAGTTGATTGGTTCAAAAGGAAAGGAAGCAGAACTGGCAAATCAATGAACAAAGTAAAAAGCTTATGTCCTCAAAGTTTGGATCAGTACCTACTGTGTGTCATGGATTCCTGAAATTATAGGCAAGGGCATAAGTTGGAGATGTTAGGAAGAAAGATAGCAGTCTTTAAGCAGAGGGAAAAGGAACAGCAGAAAAAAAAGGATGATGAAATGGAGATGATATTCAAAATTCAACTCTTGAGCCAGAATAAGGAGGATATAGACAAAACTTTCTAAATCTCTGCAGTGGTATTGGTTACTGTGCTCTCCATAGCAGGCAAAGAAAAGACACTCTCAACCCTCTGTAATGTGTAAATTGCCTTTAGTCACTCTCCCCTGGAAAGTAAGACATGTCAGCTTGGAAGTTGTTAGGCTGCCAATCCTTTTGTCAGGCAACCAGGACATTTGAATTCAGATGTGCTGAAATTTCATTTGGGGGTTTTCTGCCACAAACCCCTAACATTTGAAGAGACTTCTGGTGAGGAAATAAGGAAGCTTGACACGTCAAATCTCCATTCAACTATATTTTAAATAGCTCTCCTCAAAGAATCCTGAAAACAAGTTACAAATTGAGGTATTCAAGAAGGCTGGGGACAGGTAAGAGGGAAGATAGACAGTTACTTCAGGAAGTATAACAGTTACCCACTTTAATAACAGAGTCATTCTTTCATTTTTATTCACTTGACAAACATCAGTGGCAAGGCTAGGTATCACAATGCTTTAGAATTTAGACTTGGAGTCAGAAGGCTTGGTTCAAATCCTGGTTGCGTTACCTTTTGTGATGGTTACTTTTATGTGTCACTTGGCTAGGCCAAGTTATTCAATCATATATGAAGAAGCAGGTGTTGCTGTGAAGCTATTTTGTAGATGTGGCTGACACCTGCAGTCAGGTGACTTTACATGAAAGAGATTATCCTTGATAATCTGAGTGGATCTCACCTAACCAGTGAAAGGTTTAAGAGCAAAACTGAGGTTTTCCAGAGGAAGAAGAAATTGTAACTCTGGGCTAGGACATTGGTTCCTCGCCTGAGAGTCTCCAGCCTGCCTCTGGCGTGCCTTCCTACAACCTTACAGGTTGCAGACTTGCTTAGCCAAACTTCACAATTGCACAAGCCAATTCATATATATAACAGGGGACCCCCTCAAAAATGGAATTTATTTATAAAAAATTGCGTATTCTTACATGTTTAAACTTCAGTCACCTTCAAAGTACTCTCCATTTGATGCAATCCAGCTATTGAGACACTTTTTTCACTGCTCAAAACAGTTTTTGAACTTGTTAATTTTGATGCCTTTTAGTGCTTCTGCCATTTTTGTATTGCCTTGGCAAAATGTTTCCCTTTGTGGACTATTTTCATCCGAGGGAACAAACAAAAAAAGGCACTCTGGGGGGCGGGATCAGGCTGACTGTGGTCAAAAGCTGCCGGACACTCAGCATTGGTGTGGGCAGGTGCACTCGTAAATCACCAGCCCTTACCCAGGCCACAGGGTTGAGAGTTCTCCATTGAGGGGACTATGTGCAAACTAACAAAGTCTGTTGAGATAACTGGTTGAAGGTCTGCAAATTTCCTGGAGCTGAAGCTTCCAAAGGTTGGAGTCTGTCTCCCCTGAAGTCAATTCCTAGAATTCTCAAGGAAAGAGGCCACTTGCCTATAGTCCCACATCAGCCAGAGGCAGCCTCCACACAATGTCAGAAGAATGGTGGGGTGGGTTACAATTCCCCACTGTTACATCCTTACCCTCTTTGGAGTAGCTCTAGGCATTACTGAGCATGACTAAATTATTAATTTTACTTTTCAGAATAAGCAATGCTCAGCTCTTGAAGCAGGCATTCAATGGAACATCCACTTCCCCTGTAGACACAAACATTTGGTTTAATTGAGAGGCCTAACAGTCTTCTCAGAAAATTTCTATTTAAGTTATAAAGTGCCACATAAATCCCCCAATGGGTGGCATTATTGCCACAGGCACTGATTAATCTAAATTCACACCGCCTAAGCACATGTACTTCTTACACGGATGCCACAGAGTCTCCTCAGTTGCCTTTATTTGCCACAGAAGAGGATATCTCTTAAGCTCATGCTTCTGGCAACTACCCTGCCACACGATCCTCTCTTTCTTGGTCAAGTACCTGTGATGCTTCTGAGGGAGGCACTTCTCCTACTCCCTGAAAATCTCGGTCGTCACCAAGGTTTAAGTTGATGTCAAGATATGAAAGGGTTGAATGTGGTGTGTAAGGGCTGAAATTAAGATGTGGTGTGTAAGTGCTGTCTTGACATCTTCGAACTTCACCGGGTTCCCCCACTGGTTGTTCTGTTCTTGCTAGATATTCTCCCCACTGTAGTAATCCCCACATCAGTTGCACCAATGTTTGAACTAAACCTTGTTTAAAGCATTCCCATAGCTAGTGGGGTTGGGATTGTACATTCTAGCAGAAGAGAATGGCAAACCAAGACAGAAAGGTAGAGAAGCCTGGAAAGACTCATGATTTGGCTTAGCTTATTGGAAATGGGAACGAAAGCTGTAAACTTATGCTGGGACCTTCCTTATTGAAGATCTTACATACTAAGTCCATGTTGAGAGTCTAAGTCTTATCAGGAAGAATGAGAACTTGTTGAGGCTTACCAGCAGTGTTGAGGGCTACGTGTTTAGAAGGTTGCTCTGTCAGCTGTGTAAGCCCTATCTTGGGAGGGGGTGGAAGTTGCGAGGACAAATGCTTAGTATTTGCTGCAATGGTCTGTGGTCAGAAATGATGAAGGTCTTACCTGGAATGGAATCAGAAACAGATGTGAGAGACATTGTAGGAAGAGAATAAAAATAAAAACCTTTCAAATGGGTCTTGGTGGTTGAAGGAGAGAGAGAGAGAGAAAGAGAGGGGTCACCAATGTTTAAGGTGTCCACGCCTGGGGAGCCACCACCCAGTATGAAGATTCCAGGAGGAGAAGTAGGTCTAAGTCAAATGGGATGATTTTAATTTCAACATGTTGAGTTTCAGATGTGGCTGGGGCTTAGTTGGAGATATAGGGGCTACGCTTTTAGGCAGAGAGGGGTTCCAGTTATCAGCTTAAATAGAGAAGCTGCAACAGTGGCTGAGGCAACCTCTCCTGACCTCATTTCCTCCTACTTTTCCTTACTCCACTCCAGCCATACTGGCTCCTCCAGGTCTGGGAGCTCATTCACATGCTCTCACAACAGGTCTTCCCACTTGCTCTTTCCACTGCCTCAGTCTCCTCCAGAATCTGCATGGCTCGCCACCTCTCTGACTTTATTCAGATCTATGCTGAACTGCTGCCTCATCCAAGAGGCATTTGCTGATCATTCTGTACAGAATAGCACTCCTGATTCTTCTCTGTTATTCCCTGTCCCTTTGCTCTGATCTACTTTTCTTCAAATTACCTATAAATATTGTATGTTTATATTTTGTGTGTCACCATTCCCACTAGAAGGTAAGTTCTGTGAGAAAGAGGTCTTTTAGTTAATGCTTGATCCACGTGTTGCTGTGGATTAGATGGCAGCCAGGATGGGGAGATAGTGAGTGAGTGAGACAGAGAGAGCGAAAGGGAGAGCTGGATTGGAGGGAAGTGGAAAGGTGATTGGGCACTGGCAAGCAGCACTTTGGTGGCACTTCGGTTATACTCAGTAGTGGACATTTTGTCTATTTGTTCGCAATTTTGTGCTGTTGGCATAAACAGCATAAAATGTGACCACCCTGTCCCATGTCAGCCCATGGTTCAGGTGGCCTTAAGTCTGCTCCAAACTCTATGTGGCATGTGATTCAGGACTGGCTAGTCAAAATATCAAGTTCAAGGTGACTGGTGTAGGGATACACACTTGACCCACTTCCATCCATAAACATCAGGCTGAAGGCAGCATAGCATAGTGATTAGGAGTCTAGGCTCTGCGTCCTGAATATTGGCTCCAAATGCCTCCTCTGTCACTAACTAGATGAGTGACTTAGGCAAGTTGCCTCCTTCCTCTGCGTCTCAGTGTAATACAGGATTATTACGCAGATCAAGTGAGTTAACATAAGGAAAGCTCTTAGCTCAGTGTCTGGCACAGAATAAGAGCTCTGTAAGTGATTATCATCTGGTGAGGAAAGAAGAGTGCTCTTTTCTGTTGAATTTAAAGCTGAGATGCTGTAGTCTTGGGCCTGCTGAGGGCCATCTTGCCACCATATGGAACTCGGAATAAAGCCACATGGAAGAGAACTGAACCAGAAGACAGAGAGCTACTGACTCTTGATGATACTTCTGATTTGGTTAAGTAAGTTTGAGTTAGCTTATCAGTCAGTTGTAATGAAAGATTTATAATCAGTAAACTTCCAGTAATGTTTTTCCCTTCAGTTTGACATGCATTCCTTGCTTTCTTGCCTCAGGTGATTCTGTATGTTTTCCAAGTCTCCTCTGTTAATATCTCACAAGTCCTGAAATCATCAACCCCAAAAAGAAACATAGCTGGTGTGTGTGGTGTATGTGTGTATAACTACTTGAGTTGTTCCCTGGACTCTTGTCTGCTCCCCTGCTCTGGTGCATGGGGCAGGAGAGACCTCAGAGCTCCATCCATCCTGTCCTTGGAGTTCAGAGCAAGGTCAGACCTTCATTTTCTTTTTCTAGGCTTCGCTCTTACCCTTTTCTGTTTTGTTGATTTTCATACAGAAAACGCACAGCTCCTTCCACATTATTGATTGTCTCCTCGCTCCACTGTTAAATGCTGCTTCGGAATGGGAAAGAAGAGAAGGTGGGCAAGGGCAAAAAATGGGCAGGTGCAGCCAAATCTATGGCAGATTCTTGCCCTCTTCAAGTCCAGGGCATTAGGACTCTCACTGTTCCTCCTGCCCAAGTCTCTCCTCTCTGTGCACGCCATCTTAGTCCCCTGATAGCCTAGGGGAGAGAGAGAGCTACCAGAAGCTATATATTTTAGCTTTAATTGTTGACATTTTCTCTCAATTGTATCCACTCGGTTCCTAATACAAGATTTGAACCCTGTAGGTGCCTGCATCTCATAGAGATCAGCTCTTCTTCCTGAGACGGGAGGCAAGGAGGAGGAGTTAATGAATACATAGAAGCACTGCGAACTGTCCAAGAGGAAGTCACCTCAATACAGGAAAGAGGCGAGACGCCTCAAGAATGAAAGAGAGGTTGGGACATGAAGAAAGGATGTACAACACTTGGGATAGGAAATGAGGAAGAATTTCAGCCAGGGATCATGAAAAGATGGGACAGCAGCAGGGCTGCCATTCCTGTAGGTAGTGTCACCCTCCACAGGCTGGCCCTTCTGACCTCACCAACCCCTTGTCAGTCTGTCCTTCCCCCATTCTCCCTGCCTGGCCATCTGAGTCTCTCACTTTGACCTGTGGACCTTCACATGCTTTTCTCTGTGCCCAGCAGATGTCTGTGTCCCAGCTTAGGTGTCATTTCTGCTGGGACACATCGCTCACTTCAGGCCTTGGTTAGCTCCTCCTGCCATTTGTGCCTGTAGCTCTCTACACTTTCCCATCACAAAACCCATCGCACTTGATCTTTGTTGTTGATGTAATTGTCTTTCTTCGCTGCAACTTGTGGGCCCCAGAAGGACAAGAATGGTGTTTATTCTGAATTGATACTGTTATAGCCTAAGGGCTTAGCACATTTCCTGGTCATATTAGGTACTCAATAAATGTTTGTTGAATGAACAAACCAAGTGTGAATACTAAAAATATTCTTAATTGTATATCTTTTCTTTTGCAATGTAATTATACTTGCTTAATCTGTTGTCTTCTTTCCATCACATCATATAATGCTAGGTAAGGGGATCAAGTCCATATAAATATTTATGTGCAGCATGTCTGAACAAAAGCCATCAACAGAGTGTCACCCAGAGATGATGTTGCCAATGCAGATTTTTGTCTTGTGAAAATAAAAATTGGGATAGTAATCCATTTAACTAAAATGTGATATTTTTCTGTAATATAAGATTTTTTTTCTCCAAAGAGTTTACTTTAACCCTCCCCCCCTCTTTTTGGGGAGCTTCATGTCTAATTTTTATTTGCATGGATGGAGACAGCCACTTACTGCTCTGTTGGGCCTGAATAGATCTGGTGACCGAAAAGCAGCAGCTTCTGCAATCCATTACCTATCTCCTAAGCTATATAGTCTCAGAAATTTCTGAGACTATAACTTTTTGTTACAGTAGAATGTGTGTTCTCTTTCCCTGACCTCTGACCTCGGCAGTCTTACTGGGAAGAGGAGAAGGGGCAGAACTGAAAATCTGTGTAAGTGGAGGGAAGAAAGGAGCAGAGACATTTTATAAATGGAAGAGAGGTCCTTTACTGTGACAAGGTGCACTGCATAAAGTGATTTGTGTGTGCTTGATAGCTTGCTTCCTAGTCTCCTTCTGATACTTGGTAGTTCACTTCATCACAGCTACTCATCTGCCTTAGCCAAGGAATTACAAATGAAGCAGAGAGAACATAGTGAGTGAGTGAATGAGAGAGTTTGTGAATTTGACAATCACAGATAAAGTTAAAACAATGATGACTGGTGCTTGTATAACAGTTATCAAAGTTGATGTTTAAAGTTTGTGGTGCTTTAGTTAATGAGATGCTTGAGCAAAAAAATAATATCATTCAAGTTAACTTCAACTAAAGACTCAAAATACCTTCATACCTTTTTGTTTTTTTCTTGTCTTCCAGGGATAGACCAAGGAAATCTGTTCTTAGTGGTGGTGTCTATGACAACTCGTTTCATTTTTTTACCTTATGCACATGATAGACAACACTGAGAAACTTTTGATATATTTTCTACACACATCATTAAGCAACTGGAGACTACCTCCCACTCCAGAGATGATTCGAACCCATACAAAGTTATCCTGGGATTTAAGGGCAAGACTCTGAATAAACACTGGACACAGTTAATAAACCTGAGACCTAGACCTTATGACTAAGGAAGGCCTGTGTTGTCCTAATCTTCAACACTCAATTAGTCTTCTTTATAAGGTGCAACCCTGGTCTTTGATGGGAGAAGTTATGGGTTCAAGAGGATGAATTCCAAGAGAAGCAAAAGAGGGTGAGGTTGTAAATGCACAAATATTTTTTAGTACTCATCATATGCAGAACACGGGGAGAGAAACAAAAGCCTGACTTTTTTCCCCCTAACAAATTTGATTAATCAAGATATTTTAGGATTCTAGGCTTGCGCGTGTGTGTGTATGTGTGTGTGTGTTTCTGAATTAATGGTTTAAAAGATTCTTAATAATGTAGATATTTTCTCACACTTCCACCCATTGGCCTGCATAGACCCTGTCATTTCAGCTCTGATAGCAATGACTCCTGAACTTGAATTGCCATTAGAATTCGGTGGGTAGCTTTGCAAAAATACATATTTGTAAGCCTATCCCAGGTCTACCCACTTAGATTTCTAGTAGTTAAGCCCAGGTATTTGTGTTTTTATAAAGTCTCTCAGATAATTCTGATAATTAGCTGCTTTAAAGTCTGTGTTATACTATGATGAGGGGTCTTGTGCTGTATTACCAAAAACAGATATGTATGGGGGATCTGAATATTCCATTTCATGTTGGTTAGATAGTCCTGGGTTTGAGTAGTAGATTCACCACATTTCAGCTGCAACATGACCTTAAACAATTTTCTTATAGCCTCATCTGTAAGATGCTGTGGTGTTAACTACCAGTGTAGCATAATTGCATCAGGGAATGCGGCACTTAATGACAGTTAGCTTTTATTCTTAATAGCATTTGAATATTTATGTTCATATTATGTATTGGCATTGCATATTATAAATGTTTTTTTATTAGATGTCAATGTCTTTAAAAGGTAGAATATTCAGGATTTTCTGCAAATAATTTTTAAGGATTGGCATTATTATAGTTCTCCATCATTTTTTATTCTGTTGGCATTTAGGACAGTGCCTGGCACATATCAACTGCTCAATAAAACAATCAGATACATCTATTTAAAATCTTCACACCAATATAAATATTCCAGACTATATGAGTGCACATTGGGCAGTGATGAAATTTAAAGAAAACTTCTTAGAGGTTTGTTCACATCCTTCACATGTGGCTTCTGAAGGATAAGTGGAACCCATCCAGTGTATCCACTTAGCACGTCTGATTTTGTAAGGTAAAACACTGACTAACAATAATCATTTAGGAAACTAAGGAGGCAAAACGCTATGATATTAGAAAAGTAATGAAGAGACAAACACTTAGGGAGCATTTGTTTCAGTGCAAGGTCACTGTTCATTAATACTCGTACAGATAGCTTATTAACCACCCAGAAAATTCACTTCAAGTTTTCAAGCTACATAATACTCAAAATCATTACCTGAATATAGATTAGGAGATGTAGGCTTGCTGCACAGAGAGCTAAAGCAGTTGTAAACCATAAGCTCCATCGATTTTGAAAGTGGAGATTATCCCATGTGTGACTTATCCCACTCTATCCACCCCCGCTCCCAGTACATGATACTGCTCTTTCCAACCTGTTTTTGAAAGGTTTTAAGAGGAATTCAGCACTCTGGATAGCAGCATTCTACACGGGCTGGTTGGAGGAGGAAGAAAAACGTCACCCTATGCAGTGGGTACCCACTGGGCAGCTCTGGGTCAACCGGCCTTGCAGGTGTGCTCCTTTGGCCTCTTTGATCCTCTACAGAGACTCGTGCAGCATCTCCTTGCACATTTCTGCACTTAATTGAATGAATGAATGGAGTCACTCATTCCAGTGCAATTTTTCTTTTTTTAATTGAAGCTACCTGACTCTAGTGACAGGCTCCTTATCTAATGGAGCATGGTGGCATAGACATTTATTCGCTACCTTTCAGATGTGCAGAATACAAACAGTAACTATCTTATAACCAAGCTTACCTTTCCTGGAAGCCACCTTCCTAATGATGGCTGCAAAAAACATCAATTTGCCAGTTACAGATAGTTCAGTGTCTTCTGTTGTAAAGTAGGGTTTATGTTGTGGTAAACACAATACAAAGTTTAAATTTCCTGTCTGTTTCTCTCAGCACAGAGGGCCTCTCTTCTGTTCTTTGCAAGATGACATCTGTGTGCAAGCAGATGCTTAAGTGTCCACATGGGAGCAAGGGAGGGAACTTTATTTACTGTCCTCTGGGATTTTGTTTGTATTTTCAGAGATGTCCCATTCTCTTGGATCGCTAAGCAAACAAGTGTGTGTCTAGTGATGTGTTGCTGGTCCTACCTTGGGTGTTGTGTTGACAGCCACAGCTCCAGCCAGGGGCGATCACTGCTGATCAAGAGTTTTCCCACCCTGTGAGCTCTGTCCAGACCGAGGCCTCTCTCTGTCCACAACCTTGCACACCACTCACATATACCCCACTGGAGCATAGGATAGCTTCTGGGTCTTAGGCTGTGGAGAATCAGGAGAGCTATCATTATCCACCCAGCCAGATGGCTTCCCCAGCCAGTTCTACTGCTCCCCCCATCCCATAGTGCTCTGGCATCATGAGCAACTCAGGGCTTCTCTAGGGGGCCTGCAAATTTCCAGAGGAATAAAGAGCAACACCTGTAAAGCGTGGCTCTGCTGCACCCCTCCACAGAAGTTAATATGGTCCTGATTTTTTTTTCTTCTCTCTTTTGTCTCTCTTTCTCTTCTTCCCTCTTTCTTACTCAGCTCAGCTCTTTCCTGTGCCTCTTGATGGTCTTTCCATTCCATTTCGGCCTGACAAGAATCACTTCTAAGTCCCATCTCCCTTCATCTTTGTCCCTCAAAGGTCTTCATATGCCCCTTCCCTGGCTGCAGGACCAGGGAAGGGCTGTAGGGAGAGTCTGGATAGCTGTAATGGTTTTCGAGGACTGCTATGACAAAGTCCTACTAACTAACGTGCTTAAACAATAGAAATTATTATCTCACAGTTCTAGAGACCAGAGGTCTGAATTCAAGGTGTTGGTAGGGTTGGTTCTTTCTGAAGGCTATGGGGAAGAACCTGTTCCAGGCCTCTCTCCTTGGCTTGTAGAAGGTGGTCTTCTCCTTGAGTCTTCACATTATTTCCCTGTGAATGTATTGGTGTCTAAATTTCCCCTTCTATAAAGATAAGTCATATTGGATTAGGGCCCACCCTTATGACCTTATTTTAACTTGATTACCTCAGAAAAGACCTTATGTTGAAATAAGGTCACAGTCTGAGGTACTGGGGATTAGGATGTTAACATATGAATTTGAGGTGTGAGGACATTGTTTAGCCCAAAATAATTACCAAGAAGGGAAAATACATGCTTAAATATTTCAAAATATTCCTGTTTTTTCTACCACATTACATCCTCTATGCTAGGATGGAGTGGAAGGCTGTAAACGCTCTGTGGAGGATTGTTTTTGGTGGCTTTACATGAAATTGGAAGTTACTTTCTCATTTTTTTATACTGTCACTAAGGGGACAATTTAAGATAATAGCTCTATCGGTAAGGTTTTGTGCCAGGGTATGAATAGAAATTGATAGGCCCTGAGCTATACAAGGTTTCTGAGATTTAGAAGTAGAGAAAAAGGGGCCAGGAGATGGAGCTGATGTTATATTTTTTCCAGGAATCCCGTGACATCACATAAAACCCTGCTCCATCTTGGCACAAGATTTGCTATATTAAGGAGGCAGTTTTGACAGCATTTGCAGGTCCAATTAAATATGGAAGTTGACAAAGAAGGGGGAGCCAATGATGACTCCTATGATTTACATTTGAGTGACTGAAATGGGGCAGGAGTGATGGTGAAAGAAGAGGAGCTGATAAGTTCCCTCTCGGGTTTGAAGTGACTGAGGGGTATTCATGAGAAGCCACAGAGAACGGTCCATGGCTCTGTGCTTGTTATACAGTGTTCAGTGCTCAACTAGCAATTGAAGCAAGCATTATCATGATCCCCATTTTACAGATGAGGAACTGAAATTCACAGGTGCTAAGTAGTTTACTCAAGGTCAATATCAGACCCATTTTATTACACACCCAAGGTCCCAGAATGGTTCCAGTCATTTTCTCAGAGATTCAAGGCAAAATCGTCCCAGGAACCACTTGTTTTTATTCACAACACACATTCCCTGTTTGATTTGCTTGCTTCCAGACCTATAACCCATACATATTGAATCCTTAACATGAGCTTCCCTGGTGTTAATGTTTGAACTAACATGGAAGTGTAGAATTGCTAATTGTTAGTGATACGTTAGAAAATACACTCACTATTTGGTCTGATATTAAATGTATTCTAAATGGCTATATTATCAGTTTAGAATTCACCAGAATCTTGGAGAAGAACTCTCTATTTCAAGAGTTTATAATTTGGCCAAGTGTGTTAACTTTTTTTTGTTTTTGTTTTTAACATGACATCAATATTATTTTCAAAAGAGTAATTTTTTGGATGTATCTATACTTATTTTTATGATAGCTTTTCAAAAATGTTATGTCATACACATTAATTATTGAAATTTAAACTTCTTTGAAGTTAAAAGTTATTAATATTTTTTGCTTGGGATAATCTACACGTTGTATGATGTAATGATATAATGTCAACATTGGATATTTTAAGTTATAGAAAGATAAACAGAAATCTAGTGGCTTTTAACTGAAACACAGCTTTAAGCCAAGATAAAAAAAATTTTGCTGGCTATTAGTTCCCAGTAGGGATTAGTGCCTTAACTATTTTTTATTTGCATAGATTTACTAAGTTGGTGAGATACTGAAGTTTAGACAGCACAGTTATCTCCACTCTGATGCAGAGGAGCCATCGGTAATGAAAGACTTGCTACATAGACTCTCAGGGAATGCTGAAAGTCCCTGGGTGTTCATGGAACACAAGCTCATTACCCTCTAAGGATGGGATATAAAATAGGCTCAACAAGCTGACTCTAGCTTTTGGCCAGAGCACTAATTTAGGAGATTGGTACCAGTATCTGGATGATTTTTTTTCTAACAAGAAACTTGAAAGAAAAGGTTCAGCATAGACTGCTATAATGTTTTCTACTTGAGGAAGTGAGGCAGTGAAATGCCTCTTCTGCAGACACAGAGGTACATGGATAAATGACGAAGCAGAGAAATAAAAAGAGATGGAATGACATCCTATCTGCAGCTTTAAGTGAGAAAAACCACAAATGGAGGTTATTTGCTTCTCATGTGAGTCACAGTTGAGCATTTATTTTTTAATTGTAGGTACTATGATGTAGAGTTAAAGAACCTGAACTCTGTTTTCAGAAAGACCACGGTAAAAATTCCACCAATTACTATCTCTGTGAACTGGGGCATATTTCTTAAGTTTTCTGAGCCTAAATGTTCTCAACTTCTGCAATAGAAGTAATATGTGTACCTACTTCAAATTGCTGTAATATTAAATACAATAATGCCTATAAGGTGCTTAGATGAATATCTGGTCCATGACACACGCTCAATTAATACAAGCAATTACTATTATCTTTAAAGTTTGGGTAAATCTAGTAAAGTGCAGCTGATATCTCGTTCCAAATTATCTTAGTTCTTTTTGCTCTGCCTTCTACTAGAAAATCACGTGTTGCCTCCAGGTTCTGGATTAACCAGGAGCCCTCCTTAATAAAAGCAGAGCACAGAGCATTATGATGTTTGAGAGAGTTGGAGAGAAGACCGGCTATGGAGCTGGAACAAAACTATGAGTCTATGTGGGCCCTCCTCCCTTCTCCACAGTAGGTACGACTTTCTTTTCTGTCACTCTTCTCTCATACATCTCTTCCAACATTTCCAATGTCCTCTTCATTCTCTCTTATTTAGTTCTTTTTCTTTATAACTTTTTTTCCTAGTTAGGTCTTGAACTGCTGAAGGATCAATAAACTCAGCCCAATAGGTCCTGTGACATTACAGTTCTCCTGCCTAGCTTCACAAACCCTTGAATGGGGAGTGTGGATAGAGCAATGCAGAAGTGAGCTGTGCAAAGTCAGTGTTAGGCTCTTGTTCCTTCATAATTTTCCTGAGCCCTCCTCATTCACCCTCTTATTGTCATCATTTGTCCTTTTGTTTCTGATGTTCACATATTATTGTCTGTTCTGATCACTGATGTAATTTTGTCTTGCTGGGAGCATTCATCATCCATCTCCACCATCTCTCCTTAGGAAGCTGAACTCTTCATTAGCTGGTTTAACACTTAAAACTTTTTAAAAAAGACCTTTATGGAGAAAGAGAGAGAGAGAGAGAGATTGATTTATTGTTTCACTTGCTTAAGTATTCATTGGTTGTTTCTTATGTGTGTCTTGACTGGGGATTGAACCTATAACCTTGGAGAATTGGGATGATGCTATAACCAACTGAGCAACCTGGTCAGGGTGCTGGTTTAACACTTTTGTTTCTTATTCTGCATATTGTCATGACTGTACTAATATTGTTGTATTTGATTCTATACTGAAAGCTGTAGATAGACAAATATTGAGTAGTATCTTCAAAAGCTCAGTGAATAAATACTGTGTTCCCACTTTTCCTACTCAGCTTTTCTAAAATGAATCTGGATAACTCTGAGTTTTAAAGAGGCTTTATGCAGAAGTTTCCATAGTAATCATCCTGGGAAAGGGGTCCTTTTCTCACCACGCTGACTGATATATTCACTGTTCACACTGCTCTTTTATAAGAGTGTACACATTGTGGTTTAAAGAAATGCTGATTAGAGGATAGGTAGTGTTATCTTCCTTTCTATCTTCAGGGACAGAATAATGTTATAAAGAGTCATGAACCTCATTCAATATTTGAAATCTCTTTAAGAAAAAGAATATAAAATTGTGAATAAAAAATTAATATTTATCCCATTTAAAAAACAGATTATAACAAGTTATAATTTTTAAAAGCTGAAAAACTCATAATCATCATACAGTTCATAAAAATAATATATCTTTTTACTAATTTATCCCTTGATATATCTCTATAACACTTTCCCTACATTTTTGCTTACATGCACTTTAATTATCTCTTTATATGATAAAGATTTTACAGTATTGTTCTATGTATACAGTAGATAAAACTCATCCTTCCCCTTGTCACAACTGATGAACATGTGTATGCTTTTATTGACAGGAAATCTTCTGTCTTAGTTTGTTTGCACTGCTATAACAAAGTACCACTGACTGAGTGACCTACAAACAACAGAAATTTATTTCTTACAGACCTAGAGTCTAGGAAGTCCAAGATCAAGGTGCCAGCAGATTCAGTTTCTGGTGAGAAACCATTTCCTGGTTCATAAATGGCCATTTTCTCATTCCATTCTCTCATAGTAGAGAGAGAACTCTCTGGAGTTTCTTTTATAAGGGCATGAATCCCATTCATGAAGGCTCCACCCCATGACATAATCACTTCCCAAAGGCCCCACCTCTTAATATCATCCCATGAGGGTTTAAGTTCCAACATATGAACTTGGGGGGTGGGTGCATAAACATTCAGTCTGTAGCAGTTACACTTCTGGTTATCGATAGTGCAATTCTAAGGCACATTAAAATGCATGTAAAATGTGGATTTACTCATAGTCATATCTTCTGTTTGGACTACTACTATAGGTTTGTGCCTTAAAAATGCAATGCTGATAAATTTTGTTTGGTGTAATTACCATCCAAAACAAAAATAAATATAAAGTGCTTTATAATGGCATATTTTGCATTAGCTAGAATATTTCTGAGAGGAAAGGATTTCCATTTTATTATCCATTGAACAGTTTTACATATCTGATGCTTAGAAGAATTTCCTATAGATCAGCTCTGGCACCACATATTTCAAACCCTGTTTCTCTTCTACTACCAATATTCTTTTGGGAGCAGGCACCAGAGACCACATTCATATGATGACATTATCTCTGTTGACAGCATATGGTCCCTTCATATAATGAGGCTGGTGAGTTGGCATAAAAGGCAGTGGGAATTTTCCTAGAAGCCATTCTTATAATCAGGATGACTAATATCTTAGTCAGTTCAGGCCACTTTAACAAAATACCATAGACGGTGTGGTTTAGCCAATAGAAATTTATTTCTTACAATTCTGGAGGCTGGGAAGTCTGACAATCAGCATGCCAGAATGGTAGGGCTCTAGTGAGAACCCTCTTCCTGTTTTAGCTATGGCCATCTTGTGTTTTCATATAACACAGAAAGATCACTTCTCTCATGTCGTTTCTAATAAGGGCATTAATCTCATTCATGAAGGTTTTGCCATCATGATCTAATTGCCTCCCAAAGACCCCATCTCCTACTACCATCATATTAGGCGTTTGGAGTTCAACATATGAATTCGGGGGCGGGGCACAAACATTCAACCAATATCAACTAAAAATAATAACTATACATACATGTGAGTGAGCAATACATAAGTATATTCTGCTAAATCCAAACTAAATACACGCTAAACTCAATTTACCTTTAGCTGGATCCAAAATTATCCATGGCCATTCTAATGTCCCTAGTAAGAGGACAAATAGAACTGAGACAGAGAGTTAGAGTGAAAAGACAGATATCTGAACTAACTGAAGTGAAAATATCTTTTGAAAACTTCACATAATTAAAAAATATATATATATATATTTCTAGGGCCACATTCAAGGCCTTGGGAAGGCCCATGCAACTGAGGCGCCCTGAAGCTTAAATTTCATTAACCTCATAGTAAATCCACCTCTATCTGCTGCCTGTCTGCTTACCTTTCCCCTTCTTACTACCACCTGACCTAACTCATTCCTTTTTCCTCCCTCCCTTTCTCCCTTTCTTTTTTTCTTGCAGAATGATTGACAGGTGGGGGAAATGGGGAGATGACAGTCAAAGAGTACAAATTCCCAGCTATAAGATAAATAAGCTCTGAGGATCTAATGTATAGCATGGTGACTATGATTAACAATACTATATTACATATTTAAAAGTTATTAAGAGAGTAGATTTTAAAAGTTATCACCACACACACACACACACACACACACATACAATGGTAATTATGTGAGGGAATGGAGGTGTTAACTAACCTTATTGTGTTAATCATTTTGCAATATATACAGGTATCACATTGTACACCTTAAACTGACATATGTGTCAATAATATCTCAGTAATACTTGGGAAAAAACCCAGAATGATTAAGAGTGAGTGCCTGAATTTGCATCCCAGATGCATCACTTGCTACCTTTGCATCTTTGAGTGAGTTGCTTAACCTCTCTAAACAATAATTACCTCATCTATGAAATAGGGGTAATACTAATACTGGCCTCATAGGATTGTTGTAAGAATTAAATGCTCAACAAATGTTAGCTTTCATTCTATATAGATACAAACAGAAGAAAGGTCACACTCCTGGGGGATATAAGATAAGCAGAAACGAAAAATTGCATCACGAATCTTTATAGACAGAAAATGTCCCCAATATCCAGTTGCGAATGTCCCAGTAAGACAGAGTTGTATATAGTACACCAAATAAGTGACTGAGCTATAAGTTAAGTGATAGGATTTAGATAAACAGAGAGAAGAGTAGAGGAAATGTATCTGTTGGCAACTGACCTAAAGAAAGAGGCCTGGGTTCCAGAAAATAGGTGGCCACTTGTACTATATTAGTGATTTCCAAACTGTATTTCCTTAGAACACAATAAACTGGACCATGACTTTAACTCACAAAAATCAACTTTTGATTGTCTTTGTGAAATTTCTTCCCTTTCATCAAATTAAGTTAGTAGATAAAATCTTACCAACTTACAAGTTTTTATCCCAATTAAAAAACAAATAAACAAACAAACAAAAGCCTAGATGCTGCTGTTAACAAATACTGGGGCGCAATGGAACCAAACCGTGCTTATCAAGTGGAATAGTCAACAGAAAACCCTGTAAACCACTGCAGCAGACACCTTGTTTGGCTGGCACAATTTTCCTTCTCAATCCCCTTCTTTTTTATGGTTTTCCATTAAAGGCAATAGAGCATTAAATGTTCACATCACCAGCCCTGACCAGTTAGCTCAGTTGGTTAGATCATTGTCCTGATACATCAAGGTTGTGGCTTTCATCCCTGGTCAGGGAACATTTAAGAAGCAACCTATGAATGCATAAACAAGTGGAATAGCAAATCAATGTTTTTGTCTCCTTTTCTCTCCAAAAAATCAATTTTGAAATATGTTCACATTATCAAACTCCCTTGATAAAGTCCTAGAAGTAGAACGGTAATGAGGATTTTCTGAGAAAATTTTTGCTTTTTTGATGGGGAGTGGTAAATGGGACTGGAGAACCAGCCCCTTTTTTCCTTCCTACTGTCTGGAATGCAAACATGTTGCCTGGAACTAAAGCTGTAATCTTGAGACAAGAAGGGAAGACCAAGAGAACTACTGAGATACATACCAGCCCTGGTCACAGATCCACCCAAATGATGCCCTTAACCATAAAATTAGAACACACACACACACACACACACACACACACACACACACACACACTCACACACAATCTCTCTTGTTATCACTTAAGTAACAGTGGAGGGGTAAAGTTTTGAATCAAATAACTTCTTATGCCATTTAAGAATTTTTACTTATGTCCTAACCTGTAAGTCAGGGAGTTTGCGTCTTTTACCCAAATTACTCTGTGACCTTGGCTAAGTTATTTAAGCTCTATTTTCTCATTTATAAGAACACCATTACACTAACCTATCTTATAAGGATATCATGAGCTCTAGTAAATAAGTCTAAAGTGCTTTATAAATGCTTAATGATGATAATGATCAGGCAAGCAGAACCATTTTTGTAGGACACAGAAAATTATCTCCCCTGAAGAAGGTATCAACAAAATGTAGACTGGGAATAGTATTTCTTACAAGAGAGAGTATGCATCTTCTTAAGGAAAGGTGATCATTTAAACCCTGAATATCTAATTGAAGACAAAATGGAGAAGATTATGGTGTTATAATTGGGTTTATTCAGAATGCAATTGAAGACTCATCTGTTGAAGATGAGACTCATTTTATTCTTTCTTGAAATTGTACAGCACAGGAAATTATGACCAGGGGAATGTTAGCTTATTCATCTCTATAAAACAGCTCACCTTTTAGCCTTGTTCTTCAAATTTTGCTTACATTTTTTTTTCTGTGACAGCGAAAAAGAATTGAGATACAAGTGGCTGAAATAGGACAAATGCATACAAAATCCATAATTTTAGAAGGCATTAAAATTATGTTCTAAATCAGCTTTAAAATGTAATTATGCCTGCTAAGAGCCTGTTTTGTTTTTGTTGTAAATTTTTGGGCAAAAGACTGTGGATTATCCAGCAGGGATTTTGCCAGGTAAATTCTCCAGAAAACTGCCAACACCTTGTTCTCCTTCAATGGTAAGACTTGGATTAATTCAGGTAAAAATTTCAAATTCTTTAATTTTCTTGTTCCATTTTTCCTTTTTCATATTGTTAGTAGTTCTATTGTTCCCTTAATATCCTCTTTAATATTTTAAAATCTATACCTGAATAGAGAAGTAATGATATATGTTTATATAAATCTTCAGAATTGTTCTGTTCATATTACATGCATTTCAATATCTTTTTGGGCTAGATATTTCAGTTGAATAGACAAGTGCCTAATGAAGCTGAGTATATGGTTTCAATCCTAGTTAATGAACTAGCTAGATTTTCACAGAGAAAAATTCCACTCATTAGGCAAAAGCTATGGTTTTAATTTGTTAATGTGTTCTGTTGATTCTCAAGTGTGAGGGAGTGTGCTTCCATTGCAGAGAAGACAACTCACGGTGACAAATTCTACTAAAGAAAGGAGAGGATTAGCCTTTATGACATAATAGTTGATTTAAAAAGAGTGAGATTGAAAAGTGAATAAAACTTTAGTATGTGCTTTAATAAGTCTTATTAAGCTTCAATTTGGACCTTCTCTTCATTTCTGACCTGCTAGGCAATATGGATTCATGTGAACTAATTTCTTTGTGCTCAATGTATCCACACCTCTGAAGAGGAAAATGACTTGTGATGAGGTTGTGTTTGAAAAGCAGTTGCCTCCTCTGGTGCATGCTTTCCTCTCCCAGCCCACCCTTCCTTCTTTTTGTTCAGGAATCATTTTAAGGAATTTGCTAGCACAGTATTTGGATTCCATTAATTTCAGCTGGCTTTTCCCTACTTTTCTCCCTTCTCTCTGGGTATAGAGGAGCCTCTCTTCTTTTAACTGACAACATATGTACTACTCCTCTCATTGTTATTGACTAACAGCTTTCTGGCACATGCTGGTAGGTCATCTGAGGATGAGTTCAGCGATCCTTCACAATCTCAGACGTATCTTTAGCAAATATATTTAGTAGGTAAGTACATTCTAAGAAATTATTTTCCAAGCCCTGGCTGGTGTGGCTCAGTGGATTGAGTGCTGGCCCCTGAAGCAAGGGGTCTCTGGTTTGATTCCCAGTCAGGGCACATGCCTGGGTTGTAGGCCACGTCCCCAGTAGGGGGCACGTGAGAGGCAACCACACACTGATGTTTCTCTCCCTTTCTCCCTCCCTTCCCCACTCTCTGAAAATAAATGAATAAAAATCTTTTTAAAAAAATAATTTTTCCATACAAAGTGGCATATTCACTCCAACTTTTTCAATACCAACATTAAAGTTGTTAAAATTTTATATAAAATATTTGTTTATTATTTGTTTCTTTTTAATAGTGCACAGCTGGTTCTTTAGGTACATGAAGTAGTTTTGACTGTCCAGAGTATTTCCCTTTTCTTTCCTATCACACACACACACACACACACACACACTCTCTCTCTCTCTCTCTCTCTCTCTCTCTCACCTTTTTCTCCCAACATTCATTTCTCCTTTAAGCTAATTTATTATATGTAATTGAGAGTCAGTGTTTAACAACATTCAGTATATTGTTTGCTATATTTTCACTAGAATAATTTTCTTGTTGTATATATTTCCTTAAAAATATAAAGGTAATATATGAACCATGTTTCATATTAATAATTCAGTGCTTCATAAAGTAATGGTGTACTACTGTAAACTCTTTAAATTCACTTCTTAATTACTTTCTTATTCTAATGGATTTGATGTTTGTAACACATTATGTATCTTGAATGACATATTTAATACTTATCCTTTAAAAAGTTATTGGCAAGATTGTAAGTATAAGGATTAAAAGTCTTTCTTCACCTATTAGAAAAAATAAAAGGATGGGGGAAGAACTGCATCAATTATCAGGAAAAAAAGGAGCAGATAATGTCCTTTTGCAAGAGACTCTCTTAAATGATGATGAACATGAAAAATTAATTAGATTTCAAGTTGGAAGTATCCTTCTCTATTTGATGAATTTGATAGCACTGCTATTACTACCTTAATTTATAAAAGAAAAAATGTCAAAATTAATAAGATAGTTGAGAATAAAAGGAGTGGAGTGGTTATCTTTGAGGGCACTAAGCATTAGAAATAATAGCTAATTGGTATAAAGCTAACTTTGGAAAAGAATTAGGAAATATTATTTTAGACATCTTTGACTGGCATGGTTTCTTTCTTTCTTTTTTAATTTATTGATTTCAGAGAAAGAAATATTGATTTGATGTTTTACTTACTTATGCATTCCGCGGTTGCTTTTTGTGTGTGTCTTGATTGGGGGATTGAACCCACAACCTTGGTGTATCAGGATGACTCTCCAACCAACTAAACTACCTGGCCAGGGGCTGGCATGGTTTCTAAAAACACTGTAGTTTTCAGGGATTTAAATGTATTACAAGGGAAATTGGATATCTCTAGACTAAGAAATTAGTATTTGTGTCTGGTGTGTAATTTATAAAGAAGTTGTTGAAAGATTTTTATTTCCTGAGAGGAAATGAGCCAGACACTTAGGATTTTCATGCCTTTCATATTTTAATTTCTCCTTTCATAAAATTAAAAAAAAATTTGGAGTCAAAAAAGATTTTTCAGGGGCAGATGTGTGAAGAGAACTAAATGAGAGTTTTTATTTTAACCTCCCACGTTCCTCTTTTCAGTGATTATTTGAAAACCATTTATCTCTTTGTGGTGATAAATATAATCTGGAAAACTGTCATCTTGCAGTTTAATTAAAAAGTTTAAGAAAAATATTTGGTGCCTTTTTTGGAAGAGCTTCTTGAAGTTCTTTCCAATTTTTAGATGATTTTTTTTTCTATAAATAGTTCAATTCCAGGATTAGTATCCAAATGATTCAAACAATTTCACTGGCCCTCATTATTAGACCAATACACTGATATAGAGTTCTAATCTCTTATTACATGTTACAAACACAACTAATAGTGCATTGGTGATGTTTCCCAGGCTGTGTTCTGGACACATGAGCTTAATTAATCTCTGTAAAAAGATTTTAGGTCAAAATTAAATTTTAAAATGCTATAAATCAAGGTTTAGAGAATATAGGTTTGTCTAGATCCAACTGATTGACTTAGAACCAAAGTGAAATACCTGGTTGAGTAGCGGAGCTAATGATATTAGAGACCAATATCTCCCTGAGTTTGTGCAAGTATTCTCTTGACTAACCTGAAACGTTATAAACCAGACAATCTCAAAAAACAAACAAGTCTCAAAGATGAAATTAGAAGATCAATGAGGCCACAAAGTGCCATTACCACTAGGTCTTTTAGCTGTGAAATCCATATTCAAAAGTTGTCAGTCACGGTGGTGGCAGCCACATTTATTCTTATACTATTGCCGGAATCATTGAAATCTGTGACTTATGTGCTGGGGAGTTTGGCCTAGATTTCACTTATCTTTTAGGCTAGTTTGATTCTGTTTTTGGATTATTGGTTTATTTATTTTTAAATAAAATAATGCATACTTATATTAATTATACTAAAAGAACAGAGTGCTTTAGGAAGAGACTCACAATAACATGGCTAAGAGAACGCAATTCCTGTTCTTCTCTGTGTTACCCAACGAAGGTGTTTCTGCTCTACACACTTTCATACCGGTGGCCTGACATATCTGTCATCTACAAAACATGCTAAGTTGACTGTGGTCACCAGGCAGGAAGAAGAAAGAAAGAGGTCAAAGATCACATTGATGGAAGTCGACCTTAGTTCTGCTCTCATTCTATTGAACAAAACTTAGTCACATGGTCACATATAGATACAAAAGAGGTTGGGAAACATGCTTTAGTCATGGGTACAGGTAAAAAATAAGAAAAGATTTGAGTGGGCAGCTAGGAATCCCACACATTGTTTGCCAAAAAACATGACTGAGTAAAGTACAAAGAAGAAAGCAAGAATCACCCTAAATTCTACCACCTAAAATAGTTTGGTGAATATTATTCTGTCCATCTTTTTCTGAACATATACAGCAAGGATGGACAGATGGTTGAATAAATGTAAAATAACTTTGAAATAATGCAATCACTCTGTGTAAAATACATTTAATTTTATTTAAATTTTAGAAAAAAAAAGAAGCTGAAGTGAAACTTAAGGAATTAGCAATGTGTCTTAATCAATAAGAAATAGTAATTTTTATGCCATTTAACTAATGGCATAAAAACTTTGACAAGATTGGAGGCATAATTTTTAAAAATTTTATTTGCACCTGGCTGGTGTAGCTCAGTGGACTGACCACCGGCCTGTGAACCAAAGAATAGTTCGCTGGCCTGTGAACTGTTGCTGGTTCAATTCCCTAGTCAGGACACATGCCTGGGTTGTGGACCAGGTCCCCAAAAGTGGGTGTGTGAGAGGCAACCATACATTGATGTTTCTCTCTCTCTCATTCTCCCTCCCTTCCCCTCTGTCTAAAAATAAAATAAATAAAATCTAAAAAAAAGTTTCCCCCCTCAAAAAAAAAAATTCATATCTTGACTTTAAGTAGTACTTTATATGCAACCTGATAGGAAAGATGAGGAGATAAGAACCTTCTACTTCTTCAACCTTTCCTTCCTTCCTTCTACCTCCTGATTTTTGTTTCAAATTATTTTTCTTTGTAATCACTGGAGCATTAAATTTTGTTCTGCAGACATAATTCCCTGTTAATCATTGTGAGTTCTCTATTTAAATGGATGCAATGTTCAGCACTAGTACTTTTACCATGACTTTTCCATTACTGAGTTTGATTTTTAATTTATCACTTGGTTGGTTGGATTTTATTGTCAGGTAGCTTTAAATTTTTTTGTTTACTTAACTTTTTAGCAAAGGGATTATACATTCTTTACTCTCAGACTTTTTTTATATTTGAGAGTACTGTCTATTGTCTTTCTACTTGAACGACTTGGCTGGGTGTACTGCTCTTGGTTATATATACTGCTCCTTGGTATGTTATAAACATTGTTCTGTTGACTTCTGGAATTAAACTTTGCTGTGAAAAAGTTCAAGGCCAGCCTGATTTCCCCACTGTGGGTAACTTTTTCTGCCCAAGTGCCTGATGGATTTTTCTGAAGTTCCATAAGTTAATTTGTGTGTCTTGATATTGATGATAATAACATTCAATTACTGTGTCTAGGTCCTATTCTAAACATTTCATGAATATTAATATATTAAACATATAATACATTATCACAGAGATGAATAGTTGTGACAAAGCCTGCAAAGCTTAACATATTTACTATTGGACCTTTTACAGAAAAGTTTGAAGACCCCTGCTCTAAGTGATTAATTTGATCTTTAATCATATACATTTCTTTTTTCCTGTTTATAATTTATTTATTATGGTCCTTTTCATCTCATTTTGTAATTGTTATTTATCACTTTGGCTTGGGCTATTTGCTTTATCGATGTGTTCCTTTAATAATGCAGTTTTGACCATTCCTGTTTTTAATGCTTTTTTTTTTCCTTCCAGATTGCCAATCTCAGTTCTTACATTGGCTTGCATCCTGTAGTCTCTTCTCTTTCTCTTCCCTTTGACTTTAGTATGTTTGAGTTGTTCCCATGTTATTTCTTTCCAACCTACCTGTGTTTTACCTAAGGGTTCTGCCCAGGTCTATTTATTCATGACGTCCTTCCCAGAACCAGCCACACTAACTTCTACTGGGTATATTTTGATGTCCAAATGTTGCCAAATAAAGCTCTAAATGGGCTTGGCCCTTTTTTCCTCCTAACTTATTCAATGTCTGTACAAGGCCCACTCTGTCAAGAGCGGGGTACTTTGAATCTTGTGGGCTTTCACACGTTGCCTCCTGCTTAGCACGCCTCTTCCGAAGTCATGCTCTCCCGATCCTGCTGAGTCCTTTCGTGGCCGTAGTGGCTTCCACTGATCCCCACTTTCCATCAGGAAGCTTCTCCCCACCCTGGAGGACAGTAGCGAGACTCCTCCAAATTTTGCCAATTTACCTTACTTCAGAACTTGGTGGAGATATAATGAGATTAAGAGTCCATTATTTAATTTCTCAGGTATGGCAGCACAAACAGTGTTTTAATGAGCAAGCAGCATACTGAAATCTAACCCTGAATTTTTATTATAATTGCAAGCAAATGGCTCTTGACCCATAATTTTGAATTCTCTCTTTGGTTTGTGAACAATTTCCCCTAGAGTGCATTGCTTTCTACTTCACAGAGATCTTGGATATAAACATGGATCTAAGAAAAACAAAGCAAAACAAAGGACCCTCTTTGAAATGCATATCTCCCGTAGCATTTAAGACATTCATTTACCCCATTTCAACCTTGCAGATCCTGGAGGAAATGGAGAAATCTCTGCCTATCAAAAAATAACAAACACTGAATGGCTTTTGCAAGTTGACTGTAAGTACTGCAGCTGCTCACTTTATTTAAAAAATTACTGTTAAGTAGCAGCTATGAAATACCTGTTTTAGGGGTTAGAGTCTTAGCATTGGCTGCTCTTTCTCTTCCTCTTCCCCATTCCAGGGAGAAGAGGTTGCGTACAATAAATTCTATTGTCACCTCTCCCACTTGGGACCTAATGGTTTTACTGTTAGTGTCAACAAGGAACCTGCACTGAAATAATCATGATCAGGACCACGCTCACTCCCTAACTCTTCATGGTCAGCTGTTCCCCTGGGGGTGCTGGGAAGACTGGGGGTGCTATTTTAAACAAAACCACTTGTCAGTACCTGTTATAGATGAACATGTAGGTCCTCAGACTTGCTATTTGGAGATGGCAGACATGTGGCACGTGGGCCATTGTCATCTCCTCAAATTCCCTGTTTGATAGTCCAAGTTCTCTTCTGCTAGCTCTGCCCAGAGCCAGCCTTGGGATCCGGGAGCTGTCGCTAGTTTCTCAGTATCAGCACATGAGCTGAAACTGGTCTGCCATCCTTCATAAGAGTGAAGTGACTGACTAATTTTAAAAATTAGAGTGGATGAAATTAACATTAAAGCCCCATTCTTTCTTAATTCTGAAAGCACTGTAGGCTGTTGGATTGTCAGGTGCTCCTTATTATGAAGCACATTTTGACTGCTTCGGAGAAACACAGGAGCAACAGTGAATAGTTGCCTATTCATGCATTCATTCTCTCCACAAGTAGGCTCCGAGTGTCTACAAAGTGTCAAGCATGTGATTGCCACTGGGAAGGCACAATGTCTACCTTTGAAAATTCTCAGTCTAGCGAGGGAGACAGATATGCACACAAAAATGTTGTCAGGACCCCAAGAAGCTTATAGAACAGGTTATAAGAGATATAAATTGTACCTGGGAGGACTAGGGGTAAAGAGTCACACAATTCCAGGTTCTCCTGAGCTGGGCCCTAAAGCACGGGTCATTGTAATGGGGAATGGATATGCTATGCTATTTATATTAGTCTAACTAACCGTAGAATAAGACTAAAATAAGAATGTACTAACAGAGCAAACTGATTTTAAAAAATCCATATAAAGGAACCCATATTAATCTTAGTAGATGTTAAACCCAGCTTGTTACTCTAACTTGATTTTTTTTCCTCTTGAAACTAGAGCTTGCATGTTAGAAGTTTTTCCTGTTGTTTGTTTTGTTTTTTCATTTTTGTTTTTTTCAGTGTACCTTACAGATATCTGCAGTTTCAGTTCTTGTGTGAAACTAAGAAGCAGCTGGACCTGAAGGCCTTAGCTGATGCTGACCTCCAAGTCACAAGAATTCAGCTGATAAGAAACCAGAAGGTGCCCCAGCTGGTGTAGCTCAGTGGGTTGAGCACCGGCCTGTGAACCAAGGGATCTCCGGTTCAATTCCCTAGTTAGGGCACATGCCTGGGTTATGGGTCAGGTCCCCAGTAGGGGGCACAAGAGGCAACCACATATTGATGTTTCTCTCCCTCTCTTTCTCCCTCCCTTCCCCTCTGTCTGAAAATAAAATAAGTAAAATCTAAAAAAAAAAAAAATAGAAACCAGATGACCAACTTAAGGATGCTGACTATAAAAATCCATGTCAAGGCCTATGGGAAGATGTCCTATATATTCTACATGTCCAAAATTCTCCGCCCCCCTTTTTCAGCCCTATCAAATTAGTTAGTTTGACCAGAAGTGTTAAGATGATCTTTGGGTGAGAGTCCCCCATCTTCTTAGGTTGCTGGCACCTTAATAAACCTCTTTGGCTTTTGTCACAGCAGGCAGCCAGATCTGGGTTGGGTTACATCGATAGTATTGTTTGACTTGTGATTTAGAGATAACTTTAATATCTATGATCTTCTCTTCTTTATATTACTAATTAAAATCCATCAAAAATAATAGCAAGAGAGCAGTTTAAGGTAATTGTCCTTTGGGACTTCCTTTGTCTGTGAAGCTTCACGAAGAACCCTCCAGAGAACCTGCTTCATCTTCATACAGCTGCCTCCATCACTGAGCAAGGCACTGAAGCACAGACATCTCTCTCTCACCCCAATTTTACACATTTTTCATGTCTGCTTTCCTATCGTTACCCAGTGAAAGTAAGTAGGGACTTCATCAGACTAGCTCAGGGATTTTCAACATTTTTTAAACCACAAATAAGAAATACATTAAAAATTTTACAGTCTAGTACATATATTAACACAAAAATCAACACAAAAATTTCACAAAACAATAATTACCCTATGTATGTGTAATGCATTTTAATAATTTTATTTTTTAAAATGTTTTTGGTTATGACCAAAATATTTATTTTATAACATACCATTGAGTATTCAAAATTTGAATAGCCCTAGTCTAGATTATTTAGGAAAGTAAATCCAGCAAGGAATATAAATCACAATATGCCTCTATAAACCAAATAGAAGTAATCTGGGACAGATGAGTCTGTTTACCAGGAATTGTTGTACTTCCCCTGAAAATGGCATCACAAATTTGGTCCTGTTCTTTGTGTTACAACCAAACCCAGTGCCAATTTTAGACTTCATGGCATGAATTTTGTATGTTAATTTTACCTCTAACTTCATTTTCTTTTTCTTTTTTCCCCTGGAGTTCTGACGTTACTTTTAAAAGGTCCTATTGTAGAGGGGGGGGGGAAACAGAAAGAAGGGGAAGGGTCAAGTTAAGGAACACATATAAAGGACCCATGGACAAAGACAATGGCGGGGGGGAGAGGACTGAATGTGGGAGGTGGGGAGTGGGTACGGAAGGGGAGAGTAATGGGGGAAAATGGGGACAACTGTAATCGAAAAACATAAAAAATAAGGAATGAGGAGCCTATAAAAAATAATGTCCCATTGTATTATTTTTGTAAGATGCATTTACAGCTTTTGGATCATGATACAAATAAATAAACAAAATCAATATTGCTATTGCTTTTAGTACAGACAAGTGATTGCTGAAAGTCCCTGAATTCTGCATTGTGCTTTGAATTGCTTTGTCTGAATTATGAGGAACACTCCTTGCTTTTAATGTGTTTCTACCACCATTTCATTGTGACTAGTTCAGGCTCATGTACTTGAACTTATTTAGTTATAGTGTGAACAGAAACTCAGGAAATAGATAGAGAGCTTGGAAATCTGCACCTGTCTCCCCAACTAATGCTGTAGAGAGGTAGCTTCATATTTCAACAAGTTCCTCTGGAACATTGTGTTCCAATTACCTTCTATTGTAATTCACAGGTTGTTATGGTAGCGATTTTGACAAGAACAAAAGTCTCTAGTGAAAATTTGATGCATTCATACATTTTTATAAAACCCCAAGCATGCTAATTACTTCAATGATGACATGTCAAGTGTATTTCTGAAAAGGGAGTTTGGTGATGCTGTGACTACCCAATGGAAGGGTAGATATTTGTTTACACGCAATTACCTATGGTAATTTTGTCCCATGTGAAAACAGCCTTTACACAGACTAGTGGAATAATTACCAAAGCCAGAGAATGCATGTTAACATCAAGTTACTGGCTTATAATAATTCATAGGCAAGAACAGGCAACAGCCTGTCTGGAAGTCTTTTTTGGAGCTTCTGAGTTTCGTCCATGATAGTTGCCAAACATGCCACAGATGTTTTTTCAAATGAACAAGTGTCTACATTGAAAACATCGTATAGGCTATGCTGGCTTTTACATTGTACAATTCTCATCATATGTGTGGACATTGTACTAGTTTGGAATTTTTTAGGCAGACTCTGTAGGTTGTTAAGCATGAGTACTGACAAACAGTTCAGCAATGAACACTGCATTCTGATGCCTATTGGTGTTGATTGTTTAAAAGTAAAAAACAAAAAAACATATAAGTGACTCAGATTTCTCATTAGATTATTGCCATCTGGGCCAAATCACAAAAATGTGATGCGTAATCATGGATCAGAGGAAACCTGGAAAATTTACCTGTATGTTCTCTTATCCATGCCACTGTGTCTGCCGTTATTATTATGAACTTTTCCTGCAAAAAGGGAGAAAACTCTGAGCAGCAGCAACAAAGAGATGGGGATTTACTTCTCTGCATTTTCTTTCTGCTCCTCTGTCAAAAGGCTACGAGTTCTCTGCTGAGAGTGGATCTTGTTCATTTCCTCCACCTCTTCCAATGGCTAGAAAGAAGCTACTGGAAAAGAGCTTAACAAATATTTATTGACTACCTCCTTTCTGCTAGCCTCTGTGCTTAACCTTGGGAGAGAGCAATGAACAAGCCTATACTGTCATGGCCTTCCTGGAGCTTGCAGTTCACAATGGGATGGCCATTAGATAGGGACTTACAAATGGTATTTGTGCTCTGAAGATTTATCATCTAGACTTTATTCTTATCAACCTCAAGACACTGAAATGCTACAGCTTTCAGTTTGTAAGTCAGTATATTCCAGGGGGTTCGATATCTGATATATGGCATTTCAATTTCATGACATAAATAAATGTTTTAAACAGTGCTCAAATAGCTTCCTGAAGAATCTGCAGGGAGCCCTTCTAATGTATGGCATAAATAAAATTGTATCTTCCTTTAAAATTTCTTAGGAATGTTAGTCAGATTGTTTGTTCCAATATCTGAAAAGAAATTGAGGGTTGGTTAATTAGAGTTCCACATAAAACTCCCACAGGAACCATGACAATAGTGTTGCCTCCTTTTGGTTTCAGCCCAGTGGCTGGTGGTCAAACAAAGTTTCTTCCACAAAGTTTCTCATATGTCCTGAATGGCTGATGCCTTGATAGGTTGTTTTTTTTTTTTGTCTATAGAAAAATACATTGTAGCTCTAGGAATAGGCATTAATATACCTGAGAAATGTCTTGCTGGACTATTGTGTATAAAGGGAAAAAAAAGAAGCATACACGTTTTTACAAAAGAATCATTTTCCTTTTAGCTAAGGATACACAATAAGTTGATTTAATTTTAATGAGTTTTAATCTGTCATTGTCCTTCCTTACACTTATATTTTCCAAATCAGCATTCCATTGTCTGTGCATAAGACTGGAATGCTTTTCATATATTTTTAGAGTTATTTTTCAGAGGAGTTCTTTTGTTTTGCAAACACCCCTTTGTCATCTTTCACCTGTGTAGTTACTTTTTAGGAGTCTCAAAGCAGCTATGGCTTCAACTAACTCCAGTCTTTGATCAGAAAACTAAGGGTCGCAAAGTAATATTTCCTTGGTAGGCTGCGGTTATGCTGCACTTTTATGAAATACTATATTTGGTATACTAAGAACAGTTTCTGATACATACAGATAATTTAAAAAGATGTGGTGGTACTATCTAATAATTAGCAGAATTTAAAACTTTTAATTCAATGCTTATTTATTCATTCTGTTTCCTGAGTGATGAAAATTTTAAGAAAGCAGTAGTGCCATAATATAGCATCTTTGCTGTTATTATGCTTACTTTGATTCATAGATCTTATGCAGTGTGTTTTTTCATATATGTGTATATGTTTATATATGTGCCCATAGTATCTATACACACCTCTCACACATACACAGATATTTACATATATTTAGACATAGTTCCCTCTCTTTTATTATGTTTAGTAAGAGGGATTATGAATAATATTATAACAAAGTAGTTCAATCATGTAATCTCAGATGCTCCTAAAACTGAAGAGCTAAGGAAAAAATATTCTTGCCTGTCTTCTTTGTTTATTGAAAAAGTGATTAATAGTTTTGATGGTATTAAATAAGGGGCAAAACATCAATATTTGGTCTGAAGAATGTTTGATTAAGAGGCAGTTGATAATAGAGGTTTATTACAGAAATCAGAACAGTCTAAATCAAACCTTTTATTTATAGATGTTTAAGAGAGTGTTCATGATTTAAAGAAACAATTGTAAAGGAATGAAAAGGAAAAGATGAGGGCAAAAGGTCAAACTCTTACATATTGATTGATGTTAGCTTTTTAAAAATTTTTTACCATAGTTATATAGTTGATCCTTGAACAACTTGGGTTAGTGGTACCTATTAATCTGTCAAAAATCCGTGTATAAAGTTTGAGCCCCCAAACTTACTTGTCCCTTGGTATCTGTGGGGGATTGGTTCCAGGATTCCCCGCAGATACCTAAATCTGTGGATGCTCAAGTCCTCTATATAAAATGGTAGGGACCAATGCCTACAGTCAACCCTTGACCTCTGTAGATTCTTGAAAGCAGATAGAAAAGTTCAGGTATTTATTAAAAAAAATGTGTGTATTGGTAGACCCATGCAGTTCGAATCTGTGTTGACAAGAGCCGCTTGTATTTAAAATGGAGTATAAAATCTGTAAAGGTAAAGGAGTAGGGAGTAGGAGATGACAGCCTAGAAATATAAGCTGTCAATTCTAAATCTTAATTTTGCTATCTAATATTTTTGTAAACCTGAACCTCCTGGTCTTTCTCGTCTGTAATTTAATAATGGTTGAGCCAAAAGGCAGTTTTCTTCAGGCTTTTAAACACAATGTCCTTACCCAGGTCCTTCTGTCTGTAGTTTCCTTCTTGATGGGTACAGGAGGGCCCTTGACGGTAGCATGGTGGAGGCAAGTTCATTTATATTTCCATGGCCCTCTGGGTCCACCAAGATTCGGTATGTCTTTCCTGGTCTTGAGAAGACTTATTTTGTTCTTAAGGCAAAGAGACAAAAAGCACTTTTCTAAAGTGTAGAGTGATGCTCGAGTCTTCCATAAGGGACTTTAGATTTCTCAGCTGAAGTTAAATGCTGCCAGGTTCAATGTTCCTATACCAAGCGAGATTGCCTACTCCTGTTTCCTTGAACCACAAGTAGTGGTGAAGGCTCTAGGTTTCTGCAGTTCGGGGTCATGTTTGGCATTGGTATAGAATAACATGATGTCTGTCCTGGGAGGACTTGTGTAGAGAAACTTTGCTGGCCTGTTGAGCCAAGAAGCCCTTAGAAGGTGTGCGTGGGTGCAGGAGAGGTAGATTTTGTTGGTTCTGACTCCATTTGAGAGAGAAAGCTGATTTCCTATGAAAGTTATGGTTTTTAGAATCACCATCAGAGACCACCTGAAACTAAAAATGTTTAGGACAGAGGAGGGACTAAGACAATAAAATAAAAAAGACAAAAGCAGCCTAACTTCACTTTATACATAAAGCCATCTCTGACCACATGAATATTTCTCATAAGTTGGTTGTACAATTCAAGTCCCTTAATGTTAACATAAACGTTATGTTAAGTAAGTGCTAAAGGAATGACTTTAAGACAATTTTACTACGGGAACTTAAGTAAACCAAAATATGGTGATTCTGTTGGAGGAGGTCATTGATGGTGCTGAGGAGGCCAGAAAACTCCTGAGGGTTACCAGGTACCAGAGGGCATTCGATTCTAGTGTCAACCAGAGCCATCACCTTTTGTTTATTTCTGGGGAACCAGTATATATAGTGAGCTCAATGTGAGGCCTCCGGTAAACTGATCAATTTTCTCCAACAACCCTCACCTGGAGGCAACCTTGGCCTGCATCCTACCCCTGGGGCATGGAAGGAACCCACCCTGAGTAGGACTGTATCCCTGAGGCCTGTGCTAGAGCAGGTGGCCTCAGGAATACATGCGGCTCACCCAGGGTTATAGACAGGCGAGCATGGAGGTCCCTTTATACTGGGAACAGAAAAACTGCTTTAAACAGAACCATCCCTTTTATAGCAGGAATATGGGATATATCATTGTGACTGTGTGCTAATTCTGTCACATTAAAAGATAGGGATTAGTTTGGCACTGACTGGCTGTGTTGTCCAGGTATTTATTGAGTGGCCCAGAATGGGACACAGCGTTGTGTGGCTTCCATCTGGGTGGCTGAGCCACTCCATGCTGGGTTTTCCCAGGGCACGGGGGGGAATTTGATCCACAGTAATAAAAGTTGCCAACTTCCCGCTCCTCAGGGTTGATGTGCATATTTTGTTTTCCTCTAGTAGGATCATTTGGTTGCCATCTTTGTTCATTCTATTGGCCTGGAGGATGTTATAGTTCACATCGAAGCCCGTAGTGTATTCACCCAGCAAGCTTTAAATAACAGCCGGCAAAGCCTGTCTTTACTTAACTCTGAAATGTCTCTAATGAGAAAAGCTGTGCTCCAGATTAGGATGGCCTCACTGCCTTAAAAGTAGGCACCTGTGCCATTATCCAGTGCTGTGTGTTCACACCGGATGAGTCTGCCAATGTATCTTTTTTTTTTTAAAGATTTTGTTTGTTTATTTTTAGAGAGAGGGGAAGGAAGGGAGAAATAGAGGGAGAGAAACATGGATATGTGTGAGAGATACATTGATAGGTTGCCTTTCACACACCCCCAGTTGGGGACCTGGCCTGCACCCCAGGCGTGTGCCTGGATTGGGAATCAAACCAGAGACCCCTTGCTTCTCAGGCGGGCAGTCAATCCATTGAGCCACATCAGCCAGGGCTGTATTATCTTTATTAAATCACGTGAAGACACAAGTGAGTTCTCTAAGTGACCCAACCATCAGTGTTGGGGACTTAATAAATCAGGGTTTTGGATCACAGGCCTCTTGATGGAAAAAATTGTTGCTTATTTTGGGGATAATTATCTTAACCTGTGTTTTCTTTTGCACATGCCTATATTGGTGCTGTAATACTGACTTCAGTGTAAGCTGGTAGTTGCCAAATGAGCTGCCTTCATGCTAATGAAACCCCTTGCCGACCCCTCAGGGCTCATTGCAGGAGAGGGGGGGGATGTAAGATTGTAAAGGTAGGTCACAGTCAGGAAGGGTAGAGTTTTGGAAGAGGTCATCCAGAGGATGTGACCGGGGACTGACCTGCAGCTGGAGGGAGCAGTTGGAGGCTCCTCCCTCCTCTCCTGGTTTCTAAGTGTCAACACTGTCGGTTCACCCACCATTCTGGCAGCCAGACATTTGCAAGGACGCAAGCTTGAGAGAACAATGTATGGTAGAGGCTCTCTGGACTGGATATGTGGCTGAGCCCAGGTAAGGCCTGACATAAACTTTAAAGATTTTGGCGGGCAGGTGAGAAGATCTCCTAGTCTTGTAGCCATTCCAGAAAAACCTTATATGTAAGTACCCTTGCTTATTAAACCTACCAGTCTGGAGTGGTTCCTCTTTCTTAGGTCTCTCCTTGCCCTTCATCTCCAGAGTCAGTTTCAGATTTCACCCGGGAAGCTCCTGGGATTTGAACCAACAAACTCCTTGGAGTAAAATGTATTCTCTACTCTGTACTGTCTCTATTTAGAATACTGGCTTTTTCTCTCTCTCTCTTTTTGTAGGAAAATGGGAATTAAACAATATAAAATCCTTAAACTCTTCTTCCAATTAATTAGAAAGCTTCTCATCAGGACAGACTGCAGTTCCCAAAAGAGAATGCAGAACAGAAAACACTTGCAGAATTTATTGTATGTAGATTAGAAAAGTAGTCACTCGGGATACGTGTACTAACAGCCAAGTTTGCATTTGCTCTTGTTCTCTCATTTTGTTCCTGATCCTCCCTGAACAGGGACCTACGGCCACAAGATGAATTCTTCTGGGGTCAGAAGCAAAGTGAGAATTTGATGCTTGAATGGGATCAAATTCTTAATGAACCTCATCAAACTTATTTATAAGAAACATGGGCTGTGGTTCTTGGGGACTTGGTGAAGAACACCAAGTTGGCTCAAGAATGCATTTGCTCAGAAAAGTAACCCTTACAAACCGGAGGACATTTTATTTCCAGAGAGTGTTACCTGTGGGTGGAAGTATAACCTTATAAATGAACTCAGAGGATACCAGGTGTCAGGATTACCAGGAGATGTAGGGATACTCTGGTGACCTCAGGTGTACCTTCTACTGCCTTAATGTTATTTTTATTCCTTGTTGGAATTCTTACTGCAAATATTTCTCTATTATATAGTTGTCTCTATCATTAGTGATTATTCCTCCAAATCAAACTAATACCATCACCAAATAAATATTCTAATTCCCAAGTTCTGTGTCAAGCCCCCCTGCTTTTAGGGGAATTGAATAGCTTACATGTGTGAGGCAAACTGAATGATATATAAGTATATAATGTAATTTTTATAGTCCTGATCTATTGAATTCAGTGTAACAACTCTGGTTTTTCCTCAACATGACTTAAACTTTTCATGAATTCTCAAGGTAATTAATTCAACTTACATTAGAAAACTGCAAAAAAAGGAGAAAGAATAGTACAATGATTATCTGCAACTGTTGGCTAGATCAATCAATTGTTAATATTGCTCATTTGTTAACATACCTTTGTTCACCTTTATCTATATAAATACATATATTTTTTGATGAACTACTATAAAAGAAATTGCAGATATAACATTTTACTCATAAATAGTTAGCATGGGTCACCTAAGAATGAAGACATTTTACTATTAACCACTGTATCATTATCACACCCAAAGAATTAAATAGGAATCACATGCTATTATTTAATATATTTTCAAATTTCCTTAGTTGCCCTAAAAGTTCTAGCATCCAATCAATCATTTCAGGCTTTGCATTTAGTCTTTTTTACTTTAGAAAAACTTCTCTCATATTTTTATTTTGTTTGATATTTTTCTACTTTAAAGGCTATTTTTGAGTCTTGGTCTAGATATCTTGTAGAATGTTGTTCATTCTGGATTTGGTTATTTATTATTACATCAAGTTAGACCTTTGTTTTGCCGTAATATTCAAAGATGACTGCGGTCATTCACTGTCCAAAAAAAATTCACTACTTCTCTCCCCACTTTCCCAACATTCCTTAGCTAAAGGAGCATATTTTCTACCCAAGTTTTAAAGTTTGGCCATGTGATTTGCTGAGGCCACTGGGATGTTAGCAGATTATGTTATGAATAATTGGGCTTGCCCTGGCTGGTGTGGCTCAGTGGATTGAGTGCTGACCTGTGAACCAAAGTGTCACCGGTTCAATTCCCAGTCAGGGCACATGCCTGGGTTGCAGGCCAGGTCAACCAGTAGAGGGTGCATGAGAGGCAACCACACATTGATGTTTCTCTGCCTGTCTATCTCACTCCCTTCCCCTCTCTCTAAATAAATAAATAAATAAATAAATAAATAAATAAATAAATAAATTTAAAAAACATAATTGGGCTTATCCTTGTGCTTCTGCATTAACATGAGAATAATATTTCCTAGATTTCAGAAAATTGGGTGATGTACAGATATAACCTGATTTGAAATCACAGCTGGGTTAAGCCTTGCCTAAATTAGCAGAACCCCAGGCAATCTGCAGATGTGTAAGCAAAAACTTCATTTGTTGTCTGCCACAGGGATTTCATGGTTAAATGTTACACAGAATTGCTAAATGTTAGAGCAATCATATCTACTTTTTTTATTGTAATAAATAAACATAACACCCACTTCCTTAAATCTTTAAGTGTATAGCACAGTACTGTTAACTATATTCACATTGCTGTATAGCAGATATCTCTAGAACTTTCTCATTCTTGTGTAACTAAAACTTTATACCCACTGAACAACAACTTTTTATTTTCCCATCCCCTCAGTCCCTGGCAAGCACAATTCCACCTTCTGCTTCTATGAGTTTGACTGCTTTAGATACTTCATATAAATGGAATCCTGTGGTATTTGTCCTTCTGTGACTGACCTATTTCACTGAGAATTATTTCCTCAACTTCACCCATGTTTTTGCTTATGACAGTATTGCTCACAAAGGAAAACGACCCATGTATTGTTGAATTTATTCTGTGGGGTAAAGAAGGACCTAAGGCCTCCTGTTCTGCCATTTGCTGGTGTCACTCCTTTCTGCCTACTCTTTATATGACATGATGTTAGGCTTCCCACTAATGGTGGTTTCAAGTTTAATCATTTGATGTAAGTAATAATCAACAGATTTCCCCATGATGAGGAGATATTTTCTATTTTATAAATGTTAGCTCCCCTATAGGGTGATAGTATGAGGTTGTATGAATATCCTTTCTCAACAACTTTTCACTCAGTGTTGCAAGCATTTGTTGATGGTCCTTGCCTGCATCAATGATTATACTACGGCTCTGCTATGGACTGTAATCTTCTAAATTCACGTGTTGAATCCCTAATCCTCAGTGTAACTCCATTTGAGGGTGGGGCCCTTGGGAGCCCCAAGGAGTCAAAAGGGTGAGGCTTCCATAATGGGTTTAATGTCCTTATAAAAAGAGGGAGAGACAGAAACTCTGTCTATATGCATGCACCAAGGAGGGCCATGTGAGGACATACCAGGAATGGGGCCCCCACCAAGGAAGCAGCTATGGTGGCATCTTAATTTTGGACTCCCAGACCATAAAAAATAAGTGTTTGTTGTTTACTCAATCTATGGTATTTGTTGCAGGAGCCCGGACTAAGGCATGTTTTGACCCTTCATCTTATGACATTTGTAGTTCTTAAAAATGGTAATAAGGCTAATGTCATTTGTCCTGCTGGTTCCCTTAATAAAGAGAGATTAGCATGGAAAGATGTCTGTATTGTAATAAATTAAATCAGTAGGTTACTTAATAAAATACATTATGTAAAAGATATATATGTATCGGGTTGGCCAAAAAGTCCATTTAGTTTTTCCATAACATAAAGGACACATTTTTCATTTTCACCAATACCTTTATTAATTTGGATATTTTAAATATATCAGCTATCTCCTGCTATTGTCTTCTAGTGGGTAGAGGCCAGGGGTGCTGCTAAACATCTTCCACTGCATAAGACAACCCCACAGCAAAGAGTTAGTTGGCCAAAATACCAATAGTACCAAGAAGCTTAGCAAACCATGTTTGACATGTTGGATCAGTCACAGCACCTTCTCCATACACTGCACAAATCTTTTTTTGTGTTTCAGCTATGTTTTTACCTTTCTTGGAATAATAAAGCATAATATGCTGAAAATGTTGTGTACCACCTTCCATCTTCAATATTAAAATGACTGCACAAAAGTTCACCAATTTTGGTAAGTTTTTAAAAAATGCACGCTGATATGACAACTGTCATAATAGAATCTAACAAAATTGTTTCTAATGAAACATAATGAAGTTAAAGACAACCAAGCACTACTAGAGCCATCATACAGAAAAAACTAAAGGGACTTTTTGGCCAACCCAGTATTTATACAGTGAAGTTATATTACACTAAATTAAGTCATTCATTAATTAGGGCAACAGTCCCCAACTTTTTGGCACCAGGGACCAGTTTCGTGGAAGACAGTTTTTCCACGGACTGGGGTGTGGGGGATGGTTTTGGGATGATTCAAGTGCATTACATTCAAGCTCCCCACCTGCTGCGTGGCCCGGTTCCTAACAGGCCCTGACAGGTACTGGTCTGCAGCTGGGAGGTCCGGGGCCCCTGAACTAAGGGATTGCTTCTAGTCAAAATTCTGCTTAGAAGTACTTTAATTCACCCATAAAGAATAATACACTTGGTTTTATGCATATACAAATCACCCAGTGATTCTCATACACTTCGAAATTTGAGAACTATTGGGTTAGACTTAAGAAAAAAACTATAGGAAAAGCCTACATGTAGGTGTCTAGGAATTTAAATCACTCTATCTTTAAATTATCAGATTTCTAGACCTCAATGGGAAATGAGTGGGTTGAGAATAAGTATTTCTACTTATCTGTAAGCACGGTTCCCTTCTTTTTATTAAGCCTCTAAACATTAATTTGATTAAGTAGAACAGTTTACTGTAGTGAGAATTAAATGAAGATAGGTCCTAAAATCTGAGCACAAGTTAAATGTGTGAATGATTCAATTCACAGTATGCTGGTGTGTGTGTGTGTGTGTGTGTGTGTGTGTGTGTGTGAAACTCTGGGAAGAAATGTACCAAAATTAGTAACAATGATTAATTATCTTTAGGAAGTAGGATATTTTAAGTCATTTTATCTGCTTTTCATATTTTTTATAACATTTTCTAAAATTTTTACATGGAATATTTATTACTATGATACCTTTATTTATTTATTTATTTATTTAGAGCAGTTTTAGGTTTACAGCAAAGCTAAATGGAAGGTATAGAGATTTACCCTTTACTCCTCACCGCACTCATTCATTGCCTCCTCCTTATCAGTGTCCCCCACCAGAGTGTACATTCGTGATGATTAATGAACTTATGTTGACACATCGTTATCAGTTAAAGTCTATGGTCTGTATTACAGTTTAGGGTTCACTCTTGGTGCAGCAAGTTATATATATATATTTTTTAAAAACAAAGGACTGTGATTTTTCTTTTTATTTTATTTTTCCTTTTCTTTTTTCCAAATCAACAGTTTAGTGCTCAGTGAATCTAGGTACTCAATAGGCTTGGGACAAAAAACAAATGTTCTCCTGTCGGGTCCCAAGAAGAGGCTTCATGGGTCAGGTGTCCATAAGCTGCGATCAAGCCCTTGTGTAAGGGGTAGAAAAACCTTGCTTATAGCCTCACTGACAGCTTTCCTCACTTGGGAGGTACTTGAGAGATACTATAAGGAAATAACAAAAGGAATAAAGTAGTTCTGGTTAAATACTATTTAATCCCCAAATAGTGGGCTTTTCTTTTCCAAACTAGTATAAGCTAACACCCTTATTTTGCTGAACTGGAAGCTCCTAAACTCAGATTGAAGCCCCCAAGGAAAGTCAAAATGCATTATAGTTTGTCAGGGTTTCCAAAGTTAGCTTTCAACTGGTGGTTGTTAAAATAAAGACCTCAATTTGCGACCCCACTTGTGTTTCTTCAGATTAAAGCTCCTATTTCCTTTTTATCACCTGGCCTTATAATTACAATGATTTGCAATGTATATCTAAAACATACATGTGGATATGAAATAATATGATGGAGGAATAAAATAATTACTTGGGAAAATAACAGTATTGAGACCCTTTCTGTAGGTAGTAAATAAGCTGTACTTTAAACTCTGTAAGAACATGGAGTAGGTTATAAATAATTGTTAGCAACAGTCATTAGCATGGGCACCAGCAATGTACCTGACATCACATTACACACTTTACCTCTCTGTTGTTCCATAATCTGGTGAAGTGGATAACTTCTTTCATCCCCATTTTATAGATGAAGAGTTTAGGTGACTTGGCCAGGGTTCTAAAGTTCAAGTTCTATTAGTTCTTGAGATAAAATCTTCCAGTTTTAGAGAAAAAAGAGGACGTGAGGGGGACCCAGATATTGGCACTTGGGGAGTTATTTTAAAGAAGTCAATCTTCAAGTATACTAAATATGAAATAAAGAAATGACCAAGGTGGCAGCAGGGAGGAAAGGGGTCAGGACATGAACTGGAGGTAAGAACAGGATAAGCAGAGGACAACCGCATGTTCACAGGGAGAGAACAGGACAAAGTATGAAGGGGAGTTCAAGAGGTATTTCTAAAACAGAAGTGAGGGGCAGCCAGAATGTTATTTAAGGAGACCAGTGATGGAGAGGAGGGAGAAGCTACATAAAGTCTAAATTGGTGGTTACGAGGGAATTTATTGATGAAAGTAAACTCTTAAATTGCATACTTAATGTCAATCTAGTTTACAGTTTTAGGTAATGTAAACTAAGGGTGACAAATTCAGAACAGATGGCAGGAAGCAAGTTTTACCGAGAGCAAATCACATGCCTGTGGAACGGACATCCTACAGCACTCAAGTTCACTTCCAAGGGACTGTGCCACCCTCATTAGTGATTTACACATGACAGCCATGGGTAGAAAGTACCCACTAACAAAGTTCCCTCCACTTTCTTGCAGGGAGAGTTTGTTATTTGTTTTGCGTGATTAGCTGATTGCATTTTAGGGGAAGACCAGAGCCTCCTAATAGGAACATTGTAGTGATGACTTTTGAAAAAGAGATGTGTCATGATAATCTCATGGCAAATTCCTTTCCTCAGTTTTCTCTCCAAATGTTTATGCCTGCTTTGGAGAACTGGTCAGAGATGTTTGGGCAAACACTGAGCCTCTCATGCAGCATGCTGTTTCTACTGTTAGACTGAAACATGGATCTCAAGGAACTCAGATTTGGACGTTCTTTCTTTCACTGTCGTTCCCATCAAAATTTTAAGGGAATTGTCTGCCTTATAAGATTTAAAGATTCTCTTGATGGTGGTGTTGCATGAGATCAGCAAATCTATTAATATGCAAGCAAAGTTTATTAGTGTTAAGTTCTCATGGAAGAGAACAAGCCTAGCTAAGGTGGGGGTAAAAGTCAAGAGGCAGGGGTGGCAAGAGGCATCAGGCCCTTTGTTCTGGGGACTTATATAGTTGGCGGGATGAGGTTGAGGGAGTTGCATATTGATTGGTGGGCAAAAGTGGTGCCAGCTTCCCCCTGGGCGACGTGACTACCCAAACGTAGGTAGGTGTGCAGGTTCTTTCCCAGATTATGGGAATGGTGTAGAGAATTTCAAGAACTCCCCTCCTGCCTTCTAGGCCTTGGGATGTTCAGGACACCTGGCAATCTTAGTAAGATTGTTACAGAAGCTTACAGGAGCCCAGTCTCAAGGACCCTCCTGTCCCTCTGTATTATCATAGTTTTGCTTGTGATCTTATCAGGCCAGGCTCAGGACTGCCTGCCAGGTCAACAGGTGAGACATGTCTTCCTCCTCCTCCCTGCTTTGGTTTACTCTCTGTCCTACCTAACAGTAGAACACAGAACAATGACATTCAGATAGATGAAAATCAGACTCTGTTATGTAGAGCCCCAAAGGAGAAAAGCCGACAACACATGGCCACACAGGGGGTTGTACCTGGGGAGAAGGTAACAGCAAGTTGGCAATGTAGGGATAGCTGGATTTCCCAGGCTTCCAGGGGATTTGCTAATCTGAATATTTCTTGAAGTCTGAGGCACAGATACTGTTTCTTTTTAAAAATGTTTTAAAATTAAATTTATTAGGGTGACATGGTTAATAAGATTATATAGGTTTTTTGTGTATATTTTTGTGATACATGATCAGTATATTTCATTTGCGTACCTATCACCCAAAGTCAAATCATCTTCTGTCACCATTTATTTGACCCCTTTTACTCTTTACTACCCTATGGTAACCACCACACTGTTGTCTGTGTCTATGAGTTTGGTACAGCTGGCCTTGGAGAGGTTGGGGTATTTGCCTAATTTGCCTAGTGGTCCTGGAGAATGGTAAACTGTTAAGGGAAGTGATTGGGGTAGAGCTTAGCAAATTGCTAAAAAAAACAAAACAAAAAAACAAAACAAAACAACCCCTCCCCCAGAAATTAGGAGTTTTCAGATATGACTTTAACCCTGAGTCAAGACAGCACTTGTGAAATGTTATCTTAATTACATCACACTCTTAAGACTGTTGAAATGTTGGGTCCTTAACTGCAGGACCTGTTATTTATTGATACTCTTTCTGACTGAACTCTGTGTTTGAGGTGGCATCAAGCCTGTTTGTGAAAAAGGATGCACGTATATTCTCTTCTCTTTTTGGATTCCAGACTTTTTCCAGCTGCTCCATTTTTTATATTGACACCCCATCCTTTCAGTCTACTAGGGTAGAAAGCATTTTTGAGTTGTTCACTTACCCTGCTTTCTGTGGCTGCCTGCCTCCTCTGCCCTACGCCTGCTACCTTAGCCCAGGTCTGCGTTGTCTCATAATTATTTAATGGTTCTTTATGCCACTTTCTCTTTCTCTAGTCCGGGGTCAGCAGACTGTGACCTGCAGACCAAACCCAGGCCTTTGCCTCCTTTTGAAAACAAAGTTTTGTTGGAACATGGGTGTACTATTTTTTTTACATGTTCTAGTGCTGATGTTAGAGTACAAGGGTGGAGTAGTTTTAACAGACCCTCTCACCTACAAAACCTAAGCTATTTACTTTCTACCCTTTACAGAAAAAGCTTTCCAACTCCCATGTCCAGTAGCAGATGCTAAGTATCTATTCAATATTCCAATCATGTCCATCTAGGAGGTAAGAGGAAGAGAGAAAGGAACTGATATTTGTTGAACACTCCACACAAACTAAAGGGCTGAGCACTTGGTATAAGTAAAACCCAGGTCTGTGAACTCAGGGGAATAAGAAATACAACTTTCTTATTTTTCTGAAACAATGTAATTTCTATTATGAAAATAATTTCTATTATTCCATTCTTTGGCTGTCAGAAACTTAATCTCAGACAATTAGTCTTCCCCTCTCTTCCTGCCATGGGATTTTAACTGCGTTCTGGGCAAGGGGAGGTGTGCAGTGCTGAGATGTTAGCCAGGCTGTGCCGCACCGGGTCACTGTCATCAACCTCCTGCCTGCTCCTTCACTCATTCATGAAAGTCTCACTACAATTATTTCTTGTCTGATTCTAAAAGCAACTTCGGGTATACCTCTTTTTGCAACCTCTCTGAAACCCTGAGGTTTAAAGAAAACATGAAATATATTTACCTGGTGCTAGAGTGATAGGACCTCTGTGAGGATGTTGGAGACTGCATCTCTTTCCTCCTCACAGCAGGTAGATGTAATGCTTTTACTCCCCCTTGGCCACACTGAGTCACAGGAACTCGGTGGGGCTAGGTAAAGCCTTTTTTGCTACAGAAACACCTCTCAACCCTTTCTCCACAAGGTGCTATGGCTGCCTAGGGAGTAAAGCACAGGTCTCATATTGGTCTCAAACCACAGAAACCTATCCAGTGATTTCTCTCCACTCTTCCCAGAGCTCAGTCTCCGATGGGTCCCCATAGAGGGCTCTACTTTCCCAGCATTGCAACATTTAGTCAGTTTGTGTTTCCATCTAGCTTTCCTTCATTGTCCCTCATGGAATTTTTTGTCTAATCAAAAGTTTTGGCCTTGAGAGCAGGAAAAGGAAAGCTCACTCCTGCTCATCACACACTTTTCAAAATTGGTGATATTATACAAATGATGTCTTCCCCTTCCTTCCTGTACTTTAGATTCTTGAAACTCAAAATCCATGAGTTGACTCCTATTTTCTCTTGTTTTCCTGTCTCATGTCTTCCTTGAGGCGATGGACACCTAGTTGATGAGAGTTTACAGTAATACAGGGAAAAGCAATGGGTTAATATTTCATCATAGTCTACTCTCCCTAGCTTCCCTCACCCCCCATTCACACATGTTATCTTATTTGGTCCTATGATAGCACAGACAGGTAGAGATTTCTCCTTCTGTTATATAGATGGAGAAATATATCCAGGGAGTTATACTTTTTAATAAGAATATGAATTCAGGTTCTGATACCCCACCATGAGGTTTCTTCCCCTTATACAGCATGAATTTCACACTAAATTTTGGCTCTAAAACTTTATTCTACTCTTCAACCCTATTTAAAGTCAACATTGTAGATTACTCATCTTGCTACTCCCTTTGATTGTAATGATTTTATAGCTTATAGGACTTTCTATATTAGGAAGTTACAAGTTAAAAATGTAACTAAACAACTGTACACTTTTGTTTGTTCATTTACTAATGGATCAAATATTCATTGGCCGTTGAGTGCAATGTGGTGTGCTAAGCACCATGATTCTAGGACTTGAATCTAGGACATTATACAATCATGGGGTTTTATAATATAGGAAGGGATAAAGCTATTTAAATAGCCTTCACTCTCACAGATACATTGTTAATAGGGTTAAATCATGTGCAATAAATTTGCACCATATTGTAATTCTACAAAAGAATCTTTAATTTGCCTGAGGGATCAGGGAAGGTTTCACAGAAGAGGCAACATCTGAGTCAGGTCTTAGGTGATGTGTAGAGCTTTAAACGTAGGAGTAAGGTATGGAAGAGCCTCCCAACTTCAGGATACTGCAGAAGGAGAAACACTAAGTAGTAGAAGAACATGATCTAGTCCTAGGTTGAAAAATAGGATGGCATGTCAAACCCCTGAGAGAGGGGACGGGTGTAGTAGGATACAGGCCTCTCAATATACATTGTAATTGGAACATTGAGAGTTTCTAATGTCTTTGTAAGGAGTACGGACATTATTCCTAGGTAATTGGAAACCATCAATGACTTCTAATGAGGGGAGTGCCATTGTCTAACCTGAAATCAACATATTTGGTCATTTTAACATGTAATTTGTAGGGAGAGAGAGAAATACAAATCTGTGGTTAAAATTCACCGTTGTACTTATTTTTATATTTGAACCCACTGTCCATATTGTTCATGTTCTCAATTAACGTGGGAAAAAGAAAGCTGACTTGTGGGTGTGCACCTGCGGTGGAGTGGAGATTCTGATTTTTGCCTGTTTAGATGTCCCCTGTAGATGTGTGCTCATTAGTCCAAAAGTATTTGCCCTTTTGTTCCTTTTTTAAGTTTTTGTTGTTTTGTCATTGGATAGTAATGAATGTGTCAGAGTAAATATGTCTCAACTGCCTGCGAAATGCTTACCTGCCATAGAATATCACAACATATTTTTTGAGATGATACACACTTTTTTTTGTATGTGAAGCCTAGGCTTGTTATCAAGATCTGGCCTTTGACTACATGTTCTTTTAAAGGAAAAGGATGGAACATATCTTGTTTACTCTTAATTTTCTCTTCCAGTCGAGACCTTTCAAAACCTTCTGTCATGTTCGGTATACAGATCAGGAAAATTGGTTTGTTTTGGAGCATAGTTACAAATCTGATTCATTGTAGAAGTAAAAGAGGGAAAGGGAGAGGAAATTAAATTTAAAAATGATCAATTTATGTCCCTAATTTCATTATTTAAAATTGGAATAAATGTTTCCTTACTCTGGACTGTGTAAGTAAGACATTGGTTTTATGTTTGATTCATTTGATTCATTTAATTGGCTGATTTATTAAAAAGCATTAGCTATATACCATATTTTGAGCACTGGATTGGAAGGTAAAGTGAGGAGAGATTATGATAAGACTCAATCCAAGAGACATTTAATTGACTCTCAAAATCAAAGTTCACTGTGTATTGCAGATATCAGCTAATCAACAAAGAATTCTCCTCCCACATCTGATCTGTGGAAAGTGAAGTGCTAGGTGCTATGGAGGAGACAAAAATATATCAAACAAGGCATATACTATTGAATGAAAAATGTTCAGTAAGAGTTAATTAATCGCATAAGTAGAAACTGAGAGTAGAAATAATATAGCATTTAAGAAGCCAGAAGAAGGGAGATTTCTATGGACTTGGCTGGCCAGGGAATGCCCGTGATGGAGGAGGCAGGATTTGGCCAATGTCAGCATGACATCTACTGCTTCACTCCCATGTCTTATCAGTCATAAACAATTTCAATCCATTTAATCTACTATATATAAATAGTGATATGAGATGGTTAAATATAAGAAATTTTTTAATGCATTCAGTTATATTCTGATTAGTTATTAAGAGAAGACAATTTCTTATAAGTTCCTTTAGAGATGAGAAAATTAGTTATGGGTGAGCATAGTCCATTAATTATTTCATGTACCTGAAGACCTCTAGGGAATGCCATGGTTCACAACATAGCCCCAGAGTGTTAAATTTTGCATTTGATTCCCTGAATTTACTGAGGATTAGTAAAATTGGATGACTCCCTATTGACTATGCATCTGAAGTAGCTACTGTGCGTTGTTTATTTCCCTAGAGAGCAAGAATTCTATAACATCTTGCTTTTAGTCAAATTATGCCTCTTTTTCCCCAAAGTAGATTTCATGTACAAGTAGATTAGATAAGCTATAGGAATTCATAGTGCCAGACCTCTGGGAATAGAGAAATATTCCTATATTGCTTTAAATATTATTTTTAATTATGGAATATTTCAAACATGCCAAAAAGCATAGGAAATAATGTAATAAAGACCATGCATTCTTTACCTAGGTTTAATAGATATTACCATTTTGCCTTTTTATTTTTTTTTGCTTCAGATGTCTCTTTCTCTCTTTAAAGAGATGGAATAATTATCAACCCATGGCCAGTGTGTTTGAGGTTGGTTGGAGCATCATCCTGTGCACCAAAGTGTCACAACTTCGATTCCTGGACAGGGTTCATACCTGATTTGTGGATCTTGTCCCTGGTTGGGGTGCATGTGGGAGGGAACTGATTGATGTTTCTCTCTTTCTCTTTCTCCCTTCCCCTCTCTAAAATTATTGACTGTATCCTTGGGTGAGGATTAAAAGAAATATATTTATCAATACAGTTAACACATCACTTCTTCCTGCCTCCAGAAGTAGTTGCCATTCTGAAGTTGGACTATTTCATTTCCATCAATACTTCCATTTTTTCACATCTATATAGTTATCAAGAAACAAAACACACTGTTGTTTATGTGTTTTATGATTTTACATAAGTGACATCACAATGTATGTATTACTACACCTCGCTTTTTGTGGTCAGCAATTATGTTTTTGAGACTTTACCATATGGATGCATGTAAATCTAATATATTCATGTTAACTGTTGTATAGTATTTCATTGTCTGAATCAGTCATGGTTCATTCAGACGTTTTCCTTTTGTTTCCTATGACTAAGGCTGCCCTTGCACATGTGGATGCTTCTTTGGGCAGAACGCCTGCATGTGGAATTGATGTCATGACTTAGTGTTGGCTCCATCGCCAAAAGTCCAAAAATTTGTGACGGCTGTAAAACAGAAGTTCTTTTCTCACATAACAGCTCAGAGCAGGTGCTTAAGGCAGTGGGTGGTTCTCCTCAGTGAGGGGCCTTGGGACCTGCTGATCTCTTGCTTCTCCCAAACTCTTTATGGATGGCATGCGGCTGGGGGGAGTGGGGGAGGCTCACTCGCCCTTCTAAAAACTCTACTGGGATTGGCACAAACCACTTCTACTCTTTATAGGAGGACAACTGATTCATTATTTATGCTCACTCTGTGGGAATTTATCCCTACCACGGAAGTTACTCATAGTAGGGGTCACCTATAGCTCCATACCCTGGAAAACATTTCTGTTTAGCTTCTGTTCTCTGGCCTGGATTATTATGGGTGGTAAAATTGCCCCAAATTTCCTCCCTGGGGGCCATGGTGAAGTCTGTGCAATCACGAATACATTGTGTCGTATCTGGATTAACACCACAGAACAAATAGAGATTCACAACAAAACATGAGAAACCAATGTTTTTTTCCTAAGGTTACTGTGATGATTTATGGGGTCTGCTCAATTGATTGGATCTGGGATCTGGGATCTGGAGGTGGGCAGGCATGACCGAGGGCAATACTGCAGGTTGACCTCATCCCGCTGGTTGCCTCGAGTCCTATTAATAGTAGTGTTGGTTAAATACTGACCAGGGCAAATTCACAGATTTGGTCCCAGCCTCAGCTGGTAAGATTTGTCCGTGATTAACTTAGTGGTGTACTCAGAAAAATTTACCAAAGCCAAGATGATGTAGAGAGGAGGGGTTGAGGCTGTTGGGGGCCATTTTTCTGTGGCTCTCTGACATTTCTGCAGAGACTGCAAGCAGAGGCACTACCTTTGTTCTGGACTATCTTGACTACAGTTTCCTGACTCTCATGGATATCTCCATGGAGCAAAGGACAGTTATGTTATTGTTTATTATAAAAAATTAGATTTCCTAAGCCTACGGTTCCTCTCCTGTAGCTCAGATCACTGCATGTGAAAGTATCATTCTGTCCTATTCAGGTATGCCTGTGGAAACTGGGGCTCAGGGAACTGGCGCAATAAAATGCTGAGACTCTGGCTCCTGTTACTGCTGTGAGGAACAAAGACCTTTGTCTCTGGGCTGGGAATCTAATCTGTCTTCAGATTCAGTGGTGCTGTGGAAGGCTAACTTGTTAGCTTGCAACCTGAGCTTTTTCAAAGTTCTTGCCAATGAGAAAATAAAGATAATATAACTTGAGTGACCTTGGATTAGGCACCTCACTACTATGGGTCTGTTTTTTCACATGTTTTATAAATAACATGTGAGTTGCGTTAGACCAGATCACTGCTAAGGCCCTTGAGGGTCTGAAGAGCAGTGGTTCCATGATTCTATGGGGCAATGACTTAGTCCCTTCCTCAGCATAACCCCACTGGAGTAGGTGTTTAAAAGCCCCTATTGATGCTGGTCAACACCTTCGGTGGCCCCTCCTTGGCACTTCACACTTCATTCTCCTCTGTCCTGATGCCTTATGCCTTCATTTCTAAGACAATAAGTATATGGTGAATTCCTCAGAGGAAGTTTGAGAAACCATCATTTTGAAAAAGACATTTCCATCGTTGAAGACATAGGGGACATATTAAATCTCTAATTTAGTGATTTAAGGAAAATCTGTGTTTGGCATGACCTTTATTTTGGCAGACAGTAAGTCAAGGCAGCTCTGCCTGTCTGGTTTATTTGGGGAGCATCAGGGTAGTAGGAATGCACATTTTATCCCTCACCCAAGAAATAGAAAAGATCAGGAAGCTAAGCAAAGGGCACTAACTCAAGAGACTTAACTAGGTGCCCTTATTTGTTTTGAATATCAAGTGAGTTGTCTTTCTTGCTGCTGAAGGGTTTGCACTGGCAAACTTGGTTGCTAACACTGTTTTCCATTGACAGGAAGGTAGAGGGCAGAGAGTCTCAAGCTGAAAGTGGTCGGGAGAGATGTGTGTATTGCAGAGTTCTGAGGCATGGCTGTGACTGAGGCATTTGCTCTTTGTACCTCAAATTATTCTTTAACTCAAATACTATTGCTCTTATATATGACAGGAGGTGAGGGGTCAAGTGTTGGCAAGGACTTGATTGGCAGTGCAGAGGCCCAAGCCCGGAGGGGTGACAGAACACACTACAGCGAAGGGCTACAGCCCAGACAGAAGAAATCCCAGTGCTGTGAGTTTGCTCTCCCAGTTCGCTTCCATAATCTTTACATTCAAGCTGCAGACCTCAGGGCCTGTGAATAAACATGCTCGTTTATTTACTGCTGTTTTTCTGGAACACTGAGCAGCACTGGGTATACAAATACTCGGTGCTGTCTCTAAGGCCAGAGGTGGTAAGAAACTCCCACTGTCCTTGGTCCTGCAGCCTTTCACTCCAGAGCATCACATGCATGTTTTCTAATGAAACATTCAACATGATCTTTACAAAGTCTATGATGCTCTTAAATATTTTTGGAATGCTGCAGCTACCTTTACACACAGCAATTTTCCCCGTTTGAGGTGAATTTTCTCCTGTACTTAAAAAAAAAGTAAGATCAGTTATCAAGGGAATTTTTTTTTTCCTATTAAGACAGAGATTCACAAGGGTGTCTGATTAAATTAGCCACAAATTTCAGAGCGCAAGCAGCATCCTGTTTAATCTTTAATTTCTTTATTCATATAGGAGTGATAGGAACAGTTTTCTCCCTTCCCATTGCATTGGGTTCTCTTGGCACAGGAGTCACTTCCTGGTGCTGGCTCAGAAAAGGCATGTGTCTCATAAATGGTCGTGAGAGGAGATGAGGGGTGTCTATCCTTGAGGACATTTGTTACTCATAAAATAAAATATGAGAGGAAAGAGGAATATGTCTTAGATAGAAGCAAACATTTCATATTTTCACAATCACATTTTCTCAGCAATATAACCTATCCAAATATTCAATGCATGAAAACGTAGCATTATGTCTGCTTTTTTTTCTGCTCTCCTCACGTCACTGTATTTTTCCTTACCTTGTTTATCTTTTCATTTTAGTCCTGTACTTCACCTTGTCCTACTCTATTATCCCCTGCTCTCTGAATTTATTAATCAAGTCATCTATCTTTACCAAGTATGCAGGACTGTCACCACAAATCCTGCAGCTTCTCAGGCTGACTATAAAGTGAACCTCTTTGAGAAGCCTCAGAATGGTGACTGGTTGCATAAAGTAGATTATGCCTGTCTGGCGTACCCTGGAAATTGTTGCATTCCACTTATTACCTGTCTTTGAAATGAAAATATCAAGATGTTTTATCTTTGAAATGTTCCTTTCCAGACTATGAGGTTGAAAACTTAATAGTATCATGAATTCAGTTTAAAACAACAAACTATTTATTCAAGATACACTCTCTCCAATACTGTACCTCGAAAATGTCCTCAGTAATGGTATGTATCTCAGTATTGTTTTTATTACACTAATTTATTGAGGCCAAGAAAGTACCTGAGTGTAGGAGGGGCAGGAAGGCAGGGAATGGAGGGAGCAAGAGGGAGAGTGAGAGAAGGGGGAGAGATGGGCAGAGAGGGAAGAGAGAGAGATTACTTTTTAAATGGGGTTATGATCTAAAAGACTGCCTGAAGATGGGAGCATTTCAGAAATGTGATTCGCGCTTTAGTTTTTGTCTTTGTCTTTCTCAAATATATACTGCCTCAGTGAAGGAGTCATCCATTACTTTGATTATCACACTTTATATCTTCTGACATGAAGACTTAAAGACAGATAGATTGAAGGCTGCACACTTATTTCTTTCCTCTCAGAAGCGCAAGAAAAAGTTGGATCTGTTTCTTACAGCTGTCCCTGTATTTATACAAGTGTTTCTCAACTGGGGACAAATTCCTCACATGCCAATGGGTATTTGGGTAATGTCTGGTGACACATTTGATTGTCACAACTGTGTGCATGGGGCTATTACTGGTACCTACTTGGTAGAGAATGGAGGTGCTACTAAACATCCTATGATATACAGTGCAGCTCCCACAGCAAAGTGTCATTTGGTACTAACGTCAATGGTGCTGAGGTGGAAAAACCTTGATTTACACTAACTAGGCCCAGTGGCAAATGGTGAAGGCAGGAAATAAAAACCTATTGGGGAATTATTGCAGTCTCGATAGTCCCATTCATGTACATCATTTCTTTCACTTACTCCTCATAAAACTACCAGAAAATAAGTATAATTGTTTTTGCTTTTATTTTTCTCTTCAGTCAAAAGAGGAATCTGAGGCTGAGAGACATAAGTGAAATATTTGAAGTCACTTGACTCAACAAGTATGATTTAAAGCCATGATTTTCCTATTTCCTCTCCTTAGGAGCAAGGAGACAATTATTCAATTTTAGACTCAGACTGGAGGCTGGACTGGTATGTTTTATCATAGATTTATACATATGTGTGCTCATATTTATGTCAAATAACCAAATGACTATGCATTTCTAGGGTGGTTTTAACTTTTAGTACTTGGAAGACTTTTATTTGTATCTTAATGTTGTGTTTGGAAAAATATGGACTTTCCTCCTTTAAAAAAAAAAAACAACTTAGGAAACTATTAATCACATAGCCCTTAGGCTGTGGTGTGTGATATAGCGTATAAAGAAGGTCTAGACCAAGACAGTGTGCCATTGGTCATGAATTAAGAACCCACAAATGACAGAAATTCCAGAACTGAAGGCTGTTGGACATAAAATGTCTCATCACAAGAACTGGATTATCTTTCTCTCTCTCACTATCTTGAAGAATAAAATAGATTTTCATTTATGGAATAATTTAGTATTTTCTTCCTTGACTATCCCTATAATGAATATTCCTATAATTAGTTTTTCTCTTTATGGGCACATTTTTGATCACAAGAAAAGAGGGGGGTAAAACAATTTTCATCAAAATCCAGCTTCTTTGGGAAAGTGATAGTAGGAAGCCATTCCTTCTCATTGACCTAGGATAGAATACTCAGGTATAGGGCAGGGGCATTTATATTTCCCATAAGTTTTGCAGGAGGTTTTATCTTAGTGAGCACAGTACTTTGAATTTAGTACTACTGCATAATTACGTCTTTTAAACATGGCTACCTTAGTGGCTGCGCAGCCTACCTAGTATTGGACTGACATGGATCCCAATCCCAGTCTACATTTATTAGACTTGAGGGTTGTTTCCCCAGAGTTGAGAGTAGACATGGCTGATTTTTAAAAGCATCAAGTTACTGCTGTAGGAAACAGTACAAATGTTTCATAACAGGGATTTAAGATTCTGGACATTCAACCTCTCTGAGTTTCAAGTTCTTAATCTGGAAGATGGAAGATGGAGATGACAGTAAAATCCTCACTTGTTTTACAAGTTTAAGGATAAAATGAGGTAATATATAAAATTATTTAGTAAATTTAAAAAATGTAAGATAAGATATTGGTTTTTTTTCTTTTACTATTTGACATTTTGTTATACTTATTATTTTTGATAGTTTGGTTCTTTGAACTTGACCTTTAGTTTTAGAGAGTCATTCTAAATCTACATATTTTTAAAACAAAATTCATTACTTGATACAGGAATCCTTCAGAGAACAAGAGAGACTTCAGACTCTGAGTACATAGGCCTAATCAGGCCAATAAACATGTGTTGTTTTAACTCATTCATTGTTTAAATGCTCTTTTAAAAAATTAGTTGCCAATACTTAAAAATCAAGATATTCTTATAAGAATTTGGAAATCTATTGTATTTTGCGATGTATAATAAGCTCCTGTGTATAGTGTGCACCTATGTTTTTGGTCCATTTTTAGGAAAAAAGTCTTTCGTTTTAATTTTTTAATTCAAGTTTTTATTTACTTATTTTTAGGAACAAAACCAATGGTTATATTCTTATTTTGCATATGGGTATCATTATTGCTTTCTAGAGTTACACTTTTAATGCACAAGCATAAATAAAAAAATTAAAAATATTTATATAAATATGGAATTAGTACTACCCGTGTATCATGTGCATCCTTATTTTTCCCTCAAAAATTGGGACAAAAAAGCACACATTATACATGGCAAAATACGTTAATTTACATTGAGAAACTTAACTCAGGGCAACTATCAGCTCCAGCTGAGTAACCTTATTTAGATTCCGGTAGGCATTCACTCATGTTCTACAGCAGAGATTCTCAAAATGTGATCCAGGACCAACAGAGTTTGCATCACCTGGAAATTTGTTAGAAATGTAAACTTTAGGACATTACTCCAGACCTACCAAACCAGACACTCCGGAACTGTGGCCCAGCAAATTGTTTCATGTACCGTTCTCAGCGATTCGTACACACTCTGGAGTCCAAGAAACACTGCTCTACAACTTACCAGCTGGATGGTCCTATGGCTTCTTTCTGAACTTGTCTAGGGCTAGGTAACTCACTTTTGCTTCTAATTGTCATAGAGTTCTTTTATTGAGCCACGTTTTATTTTCCTGCCATTTTCACCATTGTTGGCTTTCCCTTTTTTTGCTCTTTTTGCACCTGAGATAACTAAGTAAAACAATGTCCTTGTAATCCTTAACATTTTCAACAAATAGCAGCAATTTGTGGTGATGGGCCTTTCTGACCTCAAACTGATAGAGCCCCTGTCACTCTTTGAAGCCATCCTTGTCTTAGTCCTTTCTGTTGAGCACTTCCTTAATCCTCAATTCCTTCTCTTTCAAAATTCAGCAATTGTAAGCAGCCCCAGAAAAATATAAATCTGAGCTTTATTTTGACATTTCTTCTAGCATTGATTAGATAATTTCTGATCTGTTTTATTGTTTTGTACTAGAGTGTGAAAATTTCTAGAGATTACTCTCCATTGGTGTTTCCTTCTTGAGGGAAAATTCATAGCATGAACTAACTGTTACAATAAAAAACTAATATCCTTGTGAGATTTGTAAATGAAATTTCCTTTCCAATTTTTGTTTAATATATTCAGTGTCACCTTGTAAGGCAACTGAGGTAATTTTGTGTATCCTATCAATTTGTTTCTGGTTTGATATCTGTGTTTGCTCATATAGCTTTCAGACGTGGCAAAATCTGTCACCTATTAATGTTAATGGTTTTGAGTCAGAGAGTATTCTTATAAATGAAAGTTTTTGTTTTTAAGTTGTATTTTGTTGTAGTTGAATGTTTTTCAAATAAATATTCACTGATTTTATTAAATACTTAAACTGTGTAACAAAATCTCAGGCGTTTTGAGAAGGGAGGCTCAAGTATATTTTTTATTTATAGCAAATTCCTCTGTTCTTGAACAGGGGGCCAATTGAAAATACATTTAAAAATATCTTCAAGTAATTGGAAATATATATTTCCTTTTGAAGGTAAAAATCTTGGGTTAAAGCAGCTGCTCATGTCGCTTTAACAAGGATATTGTCTATCAAACAGGGAGTCCTAATTTCTGATCTTGCAGACTGGCTGAAGGATTACCTAGGGACCTTATTAAAATATTAATTCATTAGCTCTATGATGGGGACTGGGAAGATGTATTTTACAAATCTTCCCAGGTGATTTTTGACATGTAACTGGGTGTGGGACCCACTGTGCTAAGTCATACATCATCTCTGTGAAGATCTAGAAGAGAAAATTTCTCATCCACAGGGCATAGAAAACGCCATAAAAGTATGTGCTGTTTTGATCTTGTGGACATTACAAATCTTATAAATGATTGTTTTCTCCTTTTTGATTTTGACTGTCATTAAACTCAGAGGCAATTTTGATGCCCATTACCTTTTGTTGAATAAATTGTAGAATATGTTTTTATATTCTCTTTCATATATATATATCTTAACATCCTTCACACTTTTTTAAACTCTGATGTTTCTTTTCATTTAATTCATACTTTATGGTATTTTACAATATTTTTAAAGTCATAATAAATCACTTTTAGTATAAAACACAGTATAAATAAATGTAATAACTGTAGCCAAAAGACTGTCATACAGGTCATTAATGGAGCTGTTTTAAGGAGAATTACTTCGTAGTCCTGAATCCCCTGCTGCTACACTTGGTACTTTATTGTCTATATGCAATGCTTCTATGACAGTAAACCGAGTTAGGAAAAAGAACCATGGTCCTACAGTATATAAAATTATACTTTCTACATCCCTCTTTAGGGGTTTAGTACACATTACTGAAAAGACCTGCAATAAAAACATTTAAATATTTTTAACTCACATTTTCTACACTTTTTAAAAAGTAAACACTCCCCCTCTTCCCCCAGAACATGGGTTAACATTTCCAGCACAGTATTTTATTTGGGAATATGTATTATTGCTATGTTTCCTGGTGTTGAATGTTGATATGGATGAAACTAGAAAAGCTATTGTGTTGTTTAGCAGAGCTGATCAGGCGTAGCTAGAAGGAATACACTTAGCTAAATGAGCAAGTATGCTGGTCAGTTAGCACTTGTGAAGGAACAAGTAACAATAGGAAGAATAAAAAGACTACTGGATATTTGTGTTCTTGAAACTGCAGAAAGAAAAGCACTGAAAGCACCTATTTGAAGTACAATCAAGTAAAGCTGAGATCCTAGCTGATCTGTGTATGTGTATGAAAGAATTCAGCTTGCTTTGAGGGTGTGGGGTTTCCCTAGGTTTTGCAGACATGCTGGACCTCCTGACACCCTTCATCAGTGCGTGAGTGAAATATGGTAAATGTTTTGTGTGTCCACACTGCCTCACTTCTCTTATCTGAATAGCTGAATAGGGGTGAGGGGGACAGTGAGAAAGAGTTCTATTCTAGGAAAATTTTACTCTGTTAAAGGAAATGTTTTATGTTATCTCCTATTAATTGGTCACTTAGTAACTCCAACTCACAGTCTACATTAAATCATGGCAAATATTACCCTTTTCTTTGAACAAAAATAAAGGACAGGAGGTGAGAAACCAATTTAATGTAATTCAGTTTGGAAATACCTAATGTGTGAAGGAATAGCCTAAATTATCCATGGAAATAAATATTGAGTTGAGCACCTAAATCATTTATGGTGGACCTAATGAGAAATGGGCATGAACTTAGAAGACTCAATACCGCCTATGCATATGGGAAACTGTTCATGAGAGAACTCTGTAATTACTATAAGACAGTGTTATATTCTTGTTAATAAGAGCAAGACAAGTCAATGCAAATTTTGTGGTCCAAAGAAGACAGTGGGCTGAAACAGTTTTAGTAATCACTTGCCAAGACACCTTAAATTATTAATGCCTCAAGAAGGTCAATCTCATGATTTCTGTTTAGTCATTAAGTTGATCACCTAAACTAGTGATTTTCAACCTTCCTTATCTTCTGCACTACACCAAAAATATGTATATTTTTGCCAACGTGAGAAAAATAGGTATAATTTTAATTTATTGACATTGGATGACTATTGTGTTGGTTGTTGTCATTTTTTAAATTTGACAGTCTAAGGGAAAAAAGGTCAGTGTCCCTAACTAAATAGATGACAAATATTTTGTTAGATAGGGCAAACAAAATATTTTTGTTTCTTTTTTTTTTTTGCTGAGAACATTTAATTTCTACCCTCTTAGAAAATTTCAGTCATACATACCAGTGTTATCAACATAATATATCATGTTTATGTATTACTCAGAATTACTGATATTATAACTTTTGCCTATTTCCCTCACCTCCCAGACCTGACACTTAGCAACCACTTTTCTATTCTGTTTCTATGAGTTGAACTTTTTTTTCAGATTTCATACGTAAGTGTATAAGTGGACACCATGAGATATTTGTCTTTCCCTCTCTGCTTTATTTCACTTAGCATAATGCCGTCTGGGTTCATCCATGTCATCACAAATGATAGGATTTCTTTCTTTTTTATCATTGAATAATATTCCATTGTATACATTACATATAAACATTCCATTATGTATATTACATATATAATATTCCATTATGTAAATTATATAATATTCCATTATGTATATAGATAGATAGATACCAAATTTTCTTTATTCATTTATTGAAGAACACTTACATTGTTTTTGTACCTTGGCTCTTCTGAATACTGTTGCTATGAACTTGGGTGTACAGGTACCTCTTTGAGGTAATGATTTCATTTCCTTTGGATATATATCTTGAAGTAGGGTTGCCGGGTCATATGGTAGTTCTGTTTTTAGTTTCTTGAGGAAACTCCATACCGTTTTTCATAGCTGGTGTATCAGTTTATATTCCCACCAACAGTGTGCTGGCACTCCTTTTCTTTATATTCTTGCTGGCATTTGTTCTTCATTATCTTTTTGATATTAGTTTTCATATCAGGTGTGAGAAGATATCTCATTGTGGTTGCGATTTGCATTTCCTTCATTGTTAGTGGTGGTAAGCACCTTTTCCTTTATCTGTTCTACATTTGTGTATTTTTTAATGCCTCATCAAGTCTCCTGCCCATTATTTAATAGATTATTTGTTTTTGTGCTATTGAGTTGTATGAGTTCCTTGTATTGTTTGGATATGAACTCATTAAAGGATATGTGGTGTGCTAATATTTTCTGCCATTCTGTAGGTTGTCTTTTTATTTTGTTGATGGTTTTTATTGTTGTGCTAAAGCTTTTTAGTTTGTTTTAGTCTCACTTATTTATTTTTGCTTATATTGCCTTTGCTTTTGATGTCAAATACAAAAAATCATTTCCAAGACCAATGTCAAGTTGCTTAAACCTTGTGATTTCTTCTAGGAGTTTTGCATTTCAGGTCATATGTTAAAGTCTTTAATCCATTTTGAGTTGATTTTTGTATAGAGTATAAGATAGCGGTCCAATTTCATTCTTTTGTGTGTGACCATTCAGTTTTACTAACACGATCTTCTAAAGTATCTTCTTCATTGAAGATACTCTCTTTTCCCAATTGTATATTCTTGGCTCCTTTGTCAAAAATTATTCGAACATATATACATGAGTTTATTTCTGTCTCTCTATTCTGTTTTATATATCTATGTGTCTATTTTTATGTCGATGTCATGCTGTTTTGATTGCTCTAGCTTTGTAATATCATTTTAAATCAGGAGATGTGATGCCTCCAGCTTTGTTGTTTTTTTCTCAAATTGCTTTAGCTACTTAGAACCTTTTGTGGTTCTACATGAATTTTTTTATTTCTGTGAAAAATGTCATTGGTATTTTTATAATATTGCATTGCTTTGGGTAGTATGGGCATTTTAACAATATTAATTCTTTGAACCCAAGAACACAGAATATTTTTCTATCTATATGTGTCCTTTTCAATTTCTTATATCAATGTCTCATAGTTTTTAGTATATAGATCTTTCAACTTCTTGGTTAATTTATCCCTAAATATTTTATTAATTTTGGTATTATTATAAATGGTATTGTTTTATTAATTTATTTTTCTGATAGTTTGTTGTTGGTATATAGAAACACAAATGATTTTTGTATATTGATTTAGTATTCTGCAAGTTTACTGGGATTGTTTATTCTAACAGTTTCTGAAGGCGACTTTAAGGTTTTCTGGATAAGGTTATCATGATATGATATCATGTCCTGTGCATATAGAGACAATTTTACTGCTTTCTTTCTGAGTTGGATGCCTCTCATTTATTTATCTTGTCTAATTGCTCTGGCTAGGACTCCCAGCACTATAATGAATAAAAGTGGTGAGAGTGACCATCCTTGTCTTGTTCCTGTTCTTAGAAGGGGAAGCTCAGGGGCTTCCTATGTTACCATCTTCCAAATTGTATGCTTCTATATAAAAGAAAAATTACTCATTGAAAAAATTAATAAAATCTTCTTAATTACCCTACTAGCAAACTTCAAGCCATTAGTGATAACATTTAATATTTGCCAACATCGTAATTCTCAGGCGTCACTGGAATTAAATATAATTCCAGCTTTAAAATGTAAGTAGCAGAAGGAAGAAGGGGATGGAAAAGCTGAGTTTGCTGATTATGGAAAGATTTGTTCAGCATGAGAGCTGGGGTTGTGGTGCTGGGTTAACTGTCTTAGCAGTGTGATGCTACTCCTTTGTCTGTTACATATTCAGGAAAAAGGCAGGAGTTTAAAGATAGGGAATGTGAAGTAGGGGTTTTTATGGAGAGAAACATGACCTGGGTCCCTGAAGAACCAATTTGTGATAGGATTAGTAACATATAACACTTAATCGAGTGCCTCAAAAATTTCAACATACTATGGCCGCTTGCTATATCTTAATTCATTTAATCTTCATAGTGACCCTTCAAAATAGTACTATTATCTCTACTTTATAGGAAACCAAGGCCCAGATGTTAAAAAACTTTCTTAAGGCCACATATATAGTAAGCGATGGGACTATAATTCAGATCCATAATGGTGCATTGTCTCTAATGCTCTACTCTTATCGCTGCTACTTTCTTTCTTTGCAGGTGCCAGAAAAGAAATGGAGTAAAATAACAATTGGTCATTCATAATCCTCCTCAGGGTCTCAGGCTGGCAGGCTAATATCACTTCCAACTCAATGGAAACTCAATGGGAAGGACAAGTACCGTAACCTATAGTGCTTAGTCATGGAACCAGTGATGGGTTACCTGCCACTTCCAGTCTCATCTCAATGGGAAGAATCTCTCATATGGCCCCACCCAAACACAGGGAAAGCAAGAAACACAATCCTACCAGTGCCTGGAACGACAAGAGGGATGAATGGTGTCAGGCAGTCTAATGACAACCATAGTGCTGGTGGAGTTGTTTTAACCAGTGTAGTGTCACTATCCTCTGCACTGTTATCATGTTCCTCCCCCATAGCTGTTAATTTGAGCTGTAAGGAACTTTGTTTCTCAATGTCTTTGTCTGTCCAGCCTCTGGCTAGCTATGTGCTGATAGGTAAATTCCCTGACCTCTCCAGGCCTAGTTTTATCAACCATAAAATAAGTAGTTGGATTAGGAGATCTTTAAGAGACCTGCCAAATGAAAATTTTTATGACTTCATTTAAAGGCGAAATAAATCTTCCCCCTTTGATTATCTTGCACTGACCAGGCAGGTGACATAGGCTATACATGGCTGTGGAAACATAATTGAACAATGAATGGAGAGATAAGCAGCTGAGAGATACTGGTGCTGAACCAGTACAGAGATTAAGGATAAACTACTGAGGTAGACCTGAGACACCAATCCAGGAGTTCAAAGACAGGTAAGAAATGGTGAGGAAATGATCAAATCTAGGACTTAATTTTTAAAATTTATTGGTTATTTAATGAGTATTTAAAATAAACTATTTCACTTAAAAATGTGTATACACACACACACATACACACGTGTGGATATATCCCTGTGTATGCAGCCGCAGATATGGAAACTATTTAATGGTTAACTTCAAAGTTTAAGCAGGGTCTCTTTTGAAGATGTCGCAAAATACATGAGGGCTTATGTCTCATGGTTTGCTCAGTAGTATCATGACTGTTACAAATGTCTTTCACCTAGCGCAAAGGTAACCATATTACAGCATGGGATTTTTGAAAGCTGAATAACCTCCCATCAGTTGAATTAGAAAAGCTGTAGAGAGAAGTGGCATTAATTGTCTTAGTAAGACATGTTTCCAGGAATTAGGAACCTTCTTATTGTTCTAACCTGCATTTTTAACTATGTACATCCTCCTCGTATGGCTTCCTAGAATAAACACATTTGTTCCCACACTCATGTATGTAGATTCAGTGAAGCGAGGAAAGGCCAGGAGCGAATGCATGGGCTTAACATGCCACAGCCAGGGCAGTGGTCTTTAGACAAAGGTCCCATTATGGTCATAGAAACTGAGTATGAAACAGCCTCTAGGCCCTGCAAAATGGCTGGGACACAGCAAAGAAAAGGCTTCACTTCTCTGTGTTTATCTACTTAGATTTCCACTCTGGTCTCTTTCCTCTGTCTCCTTACATAGTCATTATACTAATCAGTCACCACTTACAAGGAAACTTGCTGAAAGTGAAGCTTACGTGACGACATCAGAGATGAGAAATAGAGAAAAATTTCTGATGAGACAGCTTGAGAATCTGGGTCCTGATCTGAGCAAACTCTAAAGCTGTAAAAAATTACTTCTTTTTCAAAGTGAAAAATTACTCCTTTTTCAAAATTGTTCCTCTTTCTGCTTCTCTCCAATTTTTGCTTACTTGAAAGTCCAAGCAAAACTTAATTTTTTTAGAGAGATTGATTGTATCCTGATATCAGGAGGAAAACACATATAAGATCTGTGATGGTTAGTTTTATATGTTAACTTGGCTAGGCTGTAGCACCCAGTAATTTAATTCAACATTAATCTAGGAGTTACTGCGAAGGCATTTTGTAGATATGGTTAGCATCTACAATCAGCTGACTTAAAGGTGATTACTCTAGATAACGTAGGTGTGCCTCAGGTAATCAGTTGAAAGTCCTTAAGAACAAAAGCTGAGATTTCCTAGAGGAGGGGAACATTCTGCCTCAGGCTGCAGCATCAGCTGTGACCCTAGTTTTTAAAAGCTTCCGGGCCAGCCCCACAGGCTTTAGACTTGCTTCTTCCCCTTTGTTTCTGGAGAGTCTTGACTGATGCAAACTCTTTCAAGTTATTTGCATGGTGGTGTGATTGACTGATAGCTAAGTTTAAAATGGGAGTGTTAGTACCATTTGTGAAATAGCATCAACTTTTTTGAAGAGAAATTTAAGTTTGCCTTCATGGTGTAGTTCACAGGATGACATTGCTTGTTACCACCTGTTCAACCTGGATGTCAGCTGGAGTAAATTAGTAGCATCTGTTGATAGAGTATTTGGAGTAATGCAATCATAGATGATTTAGAGCTGACAGTGCCAGGAACTAGTGACTATCTACTAAATGCAGGGCAAACCTTTCCAGGTTCACAAAACAGTCCCTCAGTAAATGGTAGGTTATTGTTATAACTGGTACTGCCATTGTTTTGTTGTGGCTGTTGGTGTTATTATGTTTTGCTAGGTGCCCTCTTGTACTTAGGAAGAAACTATAAAGGGGGCACTGCCTGTAGTTACATAGCCTATGTTAAGTAAACTGTATATTTTTTTGAAAGAAATTCCATAAAACATATCCCAATTATGCTGTTGATTTTTAAATCTTTCATCTGCATCCTCTAGCCAGGCTGTATTCTCCCTGGAATAAAGTAAAATATGGTTTATGCTTCAGGCATATATATAATGACATGCAAACTACTCCACTTCCTTAGTTTCTTCTATAACTAGGCACTGAGATTTTTTTTTCTTAGAAATTATAGGAATTGACCTTAGAGAATACATAAATTGCAAAGTACCTCCATTTCATATAGCATTTTTACATTTTCTTTTTTTTCCCTCAAGAAAATGTAAAATTACACATCTTAAAATGGAATTTGTGTAACAATTTTTTATCTTTTTAAATATTTAGCAGTACATAGTGTTTCGTTTCTATGTTTCATTCTTGAATATTGTATTTTATCGAAGGCTATCAGGGAGTTTCTTTCCATTTTTATAGCAGGCCTCAAATTTGGGGGTAGGGTGGCTGCTTATGTTCATTTTTTGACCTGCTGCTTGTTTGAACTCTTCCTCTAGGGCAGAAATGACATCTATGATCAGTCACCACACATGCAGCATTAGTGAATAAAGATGAGAGTTGACTTAGGGATATGTGGAATAATCCGTTGTCAGTGACAACTGAAAAACATATATCAGACTCTTTTGCATGGTTATTTATGGAAAATTCACCTCTACAAAGGGTTAATACATGTAGCTTGATGAACACAATTCCTGACAATAGTAGATGCTCCAAAGATATTAGTTGTCTCCTGTAGCCCTGAGAGAGAGAGAGGGAGAGATGTAAGGAGACTTATTTTGAGGAATTGGCTCGCATGATTGTGAGAACTGGCAAGTTTTGGGACAGGCCAGAATGCTTGAAACTCAAGTAAGAGTTAAAGTTGCAGTTTTGAGTTTGTAGTCTGGGCCTCAGGCTGGAACCTCAAGCTGCATTCTGTGTTACAGCCTTGAAGCAGAATTCCTTTTTTATCAGCAAGCCTCAGTTTTTGCTCAGAATGCCTCCAATGGATTGGGTGTTTCACCCACATTATTAAATGTAATCTCATTTACCTAAAGTCAACTGACTATAGATGTTAGTCATATCTATAAAATATCTTCACAGCAACATCTAGAATAGTGTTTGACCTAACAACTGAGCACTATAAGGTAGCTAAGATGACACCTCAAATTAAACATCACACTTTCCTTTTACACTCTTTCTTTCCCACATGTAAAATGACATAGGACTATATCAGGCACTAGGGATCCCCTTCTACCCAACTCAATTTCTGGAACTCACTAAATCCATTTAATAAACGTAGACATCAAGAAGCTTTGGGAACAGGAAAGGGCACATGTTTGATTAAGAGAGAGGTGGATTTGTGTTGGCTGGGAAAGTAAGGGCAGGAAAAGTTGAGGTAAGAGCCTTCCAAAAGTAATGCCGTCACTCTCCTGGTTTGGCCTAGCTCTTCATGTCTCTCTGACTTTATTGTGGGTTAGAGGAAGAGAAGAAAAAGAATGGCCTCCCACAGCACTCAGTGTTAGAGGACTTCCCTGGCACAACATGGGGAATAATGGGCTGGGTAGAAGAATGTCTCCTGGATTCTCTGCAAACATCATCTGTGAGTTCCCATGAAATGCCCATGTTCTTCTTCAGAACAGCAGTGTAGACATGGACCAAGGTCCTCTTGGAGTCCAGATTGAGGATGGGCACAATTGTCTCATAGAAATAAAATTAATTCTCTGGTCGCAGGAGGAGAATAGGCTTGAATGAAACAAAAGAGTTCATCTCATGTTGGTGGTGAAGTTACTTAACCTTTCAGCTGCACTAAGTATTTAGACATGTAGGAGGATAGTAATATCAACCCCCAAACTATTTAATAGGGCAAATGAGTTAAAACTGTGATAGGATTTTAAATTTATGTCAATCAGCAAATTCAAAGCACAGCACTATAATTAGAAACTCACAATTATTCATAGAATATCCTTGTGGGCAAAATTAATTCATATTGGAAAATTTAGCAGTTATTTTAATCCTAGATATAGCCTGGTTCAAATAAGTTGATTTCTCTATTCTGAGGGTGATGGGCTACATACATATAAGGTAAGCTTCTTTGAGAGATGGAATGTTCTGCTACTTTAGAAACTTGGTTCTCATCTTTCTTAAGTCAAGGTCAACAAATTAAATCAGACAACTTGGGAGTGACTTGGGAGGTCTCCTAGGTGCAGCTTGTTAAGGGAGAACAGAAAAGACCGCTCTTCTAGCAGACCGACTTGGCCACTGTCTTTATTAGATCATTCCACTTTATTGTATACTTTTGTGAGACCCATTTTGGTATGATGAACATAATTTTGTATGTTGAAAGGTTAACTGTTTTAAGTCAGATAAGAAAAAAAAATCCAATAGCTCATTTTCAAGAAGGATTCTCTTAGGGTTTGCATTTGGGTAGGAAATGTCCTTGATTCATTGCCTTTTGAAATACTTCCCTTTTAATGCCTATTTATTTTGAGCAACACAGAGTATGTGAACAGTAATCCCCTCCTTTCCAATGGCGGTCTTTCCTTTTTTTAGGCCAAAAATTCTGAGACAGTAATCCCCTCAGATCTCCTGTGTTGGTGTTTAGGAAAAATGATATAAATGACTTAAATGTTTTCCGGATTAGTTGCATAAGAGGTAATGACAATATGATCATAATGAGGGCAATGAATTTTGGAAGCTGGAAAGTCAGCTCCATCAGTTATCTGTGGAAGGCTGAATGCTACAATTTTGCATTGTTTGGCTGATATTTGTTTAATGTGATTTTTCAGAAAAAGTTGTCAGAAAAGCTTCCTCTGTAAGCAGTACCATGACCTCCAGCAGGCAGTTAAGAGCAATGTAACAGTGCTATTCGATACAGTGTAGGTTATATCTTTGGCACTGATCCAATTTTTTTTCCAGTCTTTATTCACTAGGGAGTAAAATTATTGCCTCATAAAACAAGAGAAATGTCCAGTTATTTCTTAAGTAGCACCCTATTAACTTTGCCACTGTCACTAGTTCCTTCCACACATTAAAATCTTTTAGCCTTGTGGCAGGGAGGATGTTACATACCCAGATGTAGTGATCCAAGGACAATGATTTGGAAAACATACATTTCCTTGAAAGACCCAATTTTGAAAGAACTTATCCTTAGAATGATGTTCTAATGAATCATGGGATTCGTAACAGCATTTTTCTTTGAAAATGTTTAGCATGAATCAAAACTATCAGCCAGGATATTAAAAAATGAGTCTTAATATTCAGGAAAATTTATTATAAGAAAGAGAGTTAGATTACAGAAATGCATTACAATGTTTTACCATACCAGCATTGAATTAAAATTTCCAGATATTTTCCATATTTGGAAAATCTGGATATTTTTACCTGAATATTACCATTGTTTAGAATATCCCTTTAGGTCATGCTGAGAGTCATAATCCCATCTCTACTTGCTAGGTAAATAAAAATGCTGTTCTTGTCCATGGTGTCTAGGCAAGAATGAATTGAACCCATTTGAAGAGAGGTGATAGTTGCTACAGAAGGACAAAGAGAGAGTTATTCAGACCTTGCTCCATTCTGCCTTGGTTATACATTGTCAAAAATTGGTCAGGGATTAAGATCAGACTTTATTAAGGGTGATGTTAGACTCCCATACACATCATCTGTTCCCTCTGACTCTTGGGTTGAGCCTCTAATAACCAAACATTTGTATCCATTTGCAAATTTCTTTGTATACATTTCTAATTATTCCTTAACTGGGATTCTTACATTCAGCTAAACTGGATTTGGTATTTGCACAACCATATCTGAACTATTCTTGGCCAGAATGTAACCAGTTGAATTTGGCGATGCTGCAAGTCATAGTGTCTTAGAGAGGTTCCTCCAGGAGTAGACTCAGAGACTACAACTTTGGTGAGTCTAGGAAGCATAAATGAGGTAGAAGAAAGAAAAGAAAGAAGAGAGGAAAGCCAATAAGTTAAACAGTATGTTACCTCTTTGGGCACCTGCATCTCACATACACTGGAGCCCAAGAAACCTAGAGAAACAATCTCAGAATTGTCCTCTAGAAGGACAGAAATGGTTCCTCATTAGTGGAGATTGTCCACAAGAGCGCTACTGCTACCTAGTACCCTGTTGTGCCTATGGTCTGCTGAGCAAGTTTCCACAGGGTCAGAGAAAGTCCTCAGACAGAGAAGCAGGGAGGCACAGGCTCTAGGGTGGGAAATTATCTTTCCAAGGCTCCCCCTGGATTAGAGTCACTCATGCCTTGACTGGGAATGGCAGCTGAATAAGTGTAAACAATACAGAAGAACTGGCAAATGTAGCTCATTGTGGGAAGAGTCAGAGAGGAGGTCATGCAGGAGGCTCCAGGGCAGGATTTAAACTAAAGGCAGGCAGCAGTGAGGAGTAGAGCAATGATGGGGCATGTAGAAGAGTCATGATGCTGGTAGTGAAGTAGTAGCTATGCAGCTCGTAGGGGTTATTTGGCCAGGTGGTTTGAAAGGGCATAGAAGAGCCATGAGGGAAGAGGAGCCACGATACAGCTGGTAGGGAAGGAAGTTCTGTCGTGCTGCAGGTAGTGAGATAGGAGCCAGGCGGGCTACAAGAGCTTGTCCATCATTGGCCAGTAAGAACGAAGGTATGCTGCTTTGATTGTGCCTGCTGTAGCCGACTCTGAAGCTAGCAAGGACTGCCTCGCAAGATGCTGACCAGCTGCCATGCAAACCCAGACTTCATCTAGACTCTTGGGACTTCTGTCTTTCCTGGGCTTCACCACGATCCAGTGTAACATGGCACCTACTTTCCTGGGCTATAACACAGAGGCTGATGACCACATGTCCCAGACCCTGAAAGAATTGAGCGGCTGTGAGACTGTTTGCACAACCAGCTTAAGGTAAGGAGATGGGGAACTTTTGGGGCTTGTAGGCTTTTGGGGAACAAGGGAAGCACTGGGTCTCATGGAAAAGGAGGGATCTGAGAATAAGTGCTCTGAGCCCCCAAGGTTAGAGTATTGTAAATAAACACCTGTTCCTTCCAAAACTGATTGTTGGGTCATTCATCAAGGCACCATGTGGATGTGCCACTGTCTGCTCAGTTAGTCTCACACAGAGAAGCAATGACTAGTTGTAGGTGATGTTGGGGGAGTCCTTTGAAGGGGCCCTTCCAAGCAGAATCCTCATCCCCTCCTCCCAACAAACAAATGGAGATGGAAATCTAAAAATGGCAAGTAGGGACTACAATATCCCTTTATGTGGCTTTAGGTACATTAGACAAATGAATAAGCTGGTTGAAAAGGGCACACTCAGCCATCTAATCCTAGCACACTACCTGGGCAGGTCACCCCCCTCCTATAGGAAGGAGTATTTCGGAGAACTGTGGAGAGTCTGCTGTCTGTGATTTGAAACCCCTAAATGGAAGGATGTTGGTGGAACCAAGCTGAGCAAGCCTGTTACTATTTTTCCCAAATCTGAAAATCAGGTCCTTCCAACCCCTCAGTTAGTAGAGACAGTAAAAAGGTCAATAACTTAGGAAACACCCAGGACACTTCCCTCTCTATAAAAAAAAAAAAAAAGACTACTTTTATCAAGAAAACTAGTAGACCCAATTTAAAAAATAGGTGTAACCAAGGAATACTTGGTATTTTCAGTCTATGATGAACATCATTAACAACTGGTAATTAACTATTTTTCTTATTTCTTCAACTAGAGCTGAAACCTAAAAAATGAAGAAAAGTAAACATTTTCTAACTTCAGAAGAATGAAACCCACTGCAAACAAGTTTAGCCACCTTCTAATATAATACATTTCAACTGAATAGTTTCGTATACCTTGATTTCAAGGCTGCCTCCTCACACCTCCCTCCCTGACCATATCCAGTATTTGAGGTCCACAGAGGTAAATCAGAATGGTGATTTGCAGCCCTTATCCAGAAAAATGAAGCAAAATAATCTTGTTTCCCCCCCAAATTAATTATGTAAAGCAAAATTATATAATTGTTACTGCTGTAGACAGTGAACTAATTGAGGATTCACTTCATGTATACAGAGCTGGCTCTAGATTCCCCTGAAGTATATAATGCTTATGTCTCCATGTCTGTGCATAAGTAAAAGTAGAGCTTTAAATTTGTGTGTGACAAATTGAGAATCTCAGGGTTTTTTTTCAAATTAATTTCTTTTCTGTAGCAATTTTACAAGTAGAATGTGATGCGGTTTAGTTATTTGTTATTTGATAGTTCTAAATTCCTAATCTGAATAGTTCTGCTTCAAATAAATTTCAAAGGTTTTTTAATATTGTAATTGAAATATGTGGTTGAGATGTTAATCTTTAAATAAATTAGGCGGCTAACAAACTTTCCCTACTCTCTGTACTGCATAGATGTAATGTTATAGGGTAATACAGGATGGTTCAGGCCTTCAAACAGAATTTTGTTTCATTTGATTTTCATTTATTCAGGTAATTTAAGAGGAATAAACTCAATCTCTCTTTTTCTTTCTTTTCTTTTTTTAAAGGGCCATTTGGATTACACTGATGGGGTGAAAATATGTACTGGATTCTCAAAATGTTTCAAGAAAAGCATTTGAAATCAGGATACTGAGAAACTCTAATTTTTAATATTTATTTTTATATATTTATTAATTTTTTCTTTAAAATATTTTTTAGAACTACATTATTAGAGAATCTTTCTTTTGAAATTATAATTTTATGGTTATTTGTTACTCATTTGTTTATACGATTTTGAGATATTTTATACATGTATTTTGCTAAATAAAAAAAATTTGTTACTTCAACCTGTAAAATGAACAGTAAATTGTTTGGCAGCAGTATTACCAAAACAGTCTTCCTGTAACTAACTGCTTTTCTGTTTGCTCTCAGTATTATCAGGACTGGTATCCATAGAGTTTGGTAAATTTTGAACTTTATTGTTTAAAACCAATCTTTTTCACTCAGGACCAATATCTCTGTTCTTTGGGTTACTGATTTTGGAAGCTTGGAGCAAAAAATGTTCTTAAAAGTAGGCTCTTTCACTGGAAACACTGGTTTTACATATGCTGTCTTTGAGACTCACCTAATGATTTTTAGCAGGAGGATTTGAAAACACCTGAAGAGATTGCAGTGGCTTTCACTTGCGTGGTTTGCTCTGGTGTGTCTTCCAAACACAACCCTCTTTCTTCATGTGTGTGTGAATTTGGTGCCGATGACAGGGGCCATGCTTGTAACAGCTGGCTTTGTAAAGAGTTTTTTTTTTTAAATAGATGATGTACAGGTAGAAATTCCACTTCTTCTCTTGCCCCCTCCCACCGCAATTTAAATGATTTTACCTCCACTTTCAAGGATTTTTACCTCACAGAGCAAAGGAACTGTTTTCTGTGAGTGACCAGATTCTTAAAAGCTTCACCCAAAGCTTTCAGACAACATGTACGAGCAACAACCTCTGAACTTCGGGAGTTAGACATACTCTGAATTTTCTCATGTATGTAAATAAATCTATTTCCTTTATATTGCATGCTAAATATATTCAAAGTATACTGTTAAAACACACACACACACACACACACACACTCACACACACATACATTCACCAGTTACTTTCAAAATTAATTTTGAGTGAGAAAGTAGTCAAATATCTCTAATGGACAACTTTGATTTAGGGCATGTTCATGTCTGTAACACAGTCTGAAAATCAGGATGACTTTAATTTAGAAAGAGATTAAAAAATAGTTAAGAACCCTTCTCTTCCTGTTCTGAAAGTGTTTGTGGTCAAGCAGATCTGAGTACCTAGAATTGATGTTCTTAATGTTTCCAGGGGTTTTTCTAATCACATGCATGTTTTAATTTTTTCTGTGCTTTCTTTTGTCTTCCGTGCTGATGATAGAATTTATGTTCCCAAATTGTTCATTATGCTCTTCTGTTGGAATTTCCATGAAAACTAATTATTTGTTTCTAAAAACAAAGGGACATTTGCATTTGGAGAATGGGGACAGTAAATTCCCTAGGACATATCTCGTACATATTTCATTCCACATCTGATTGAATCTGTAGCTATTATTACTTGTAAAATATTCATGGTTATAAGAGTGGGTCAGAATCCTTGAAAGGAGGTAAGGGATGTTAAACAGTTGGCCTGGAATATAAACATAAAATTTAAATGTTGATTTTCTATTTAAAATGGTTTCTGGCTAGTAATTTCTCCAAAATTTCTATTAAAATAACTATACAGACATTAAAAAAGGGAAAATCCACAATAATATTAAGAACTAAGACTTACAATTTTCAAAACTGTAGGGAAAATTCCACTTTTGGCCAAATTGCAACAAATCTATTGAAAACCATATCCAGTGATATGGTTTTCATTTTTAGCCCAGAATGGCTAAATGATATAAACATAAGCTTGGGTCAAAATCTGGCTTTGCCACTGTCTTGTTCTGTGACTTGGGCAACTTACTTAACCTCTTGGTGCCTCAGCTTCTTCACCTGTAGAATGGAGGCCATAATAAAACTCCTTCACAAAGTTGCTATGAGGTTTAAATGCCTGAGCATGTGAGCGGGCAATGCCTGGAATATGGTAAACTACAGAAAATATTAGCTATTATTATTCAATGGCCCAACTATAATGTTTCTGCTCAGCATTAGATCAGGTTACTCTTTATCTCTTCCTGTATGCATACTCAGAAGAAAAGGGTTAACCTTACCAGAAAGCCCAAAAGTCATTTTTGTACCACATTGTCTTTCTGAAGCACTGTGTTTCTTCCTCTCAAATGTATACAGTAGAGCAAAGCTATTTGGCACAAAACAAAATGCACCTCTTCTGAAAGCATTGATTTCTGTTGTTTTACTATGGCTTATGTTCACAGGGACTTTTCTGAATATTTCCTTTCCCATTACTTTCTCATTACAGAGGCATCTTTTATAATAATTCCAAAACCAACCTGTGGTAAGTCCCTATTCTACCTGATGGGAACTGAAGTTCAATATACAAAGTGAATTAGTTGCAGAATTGGGAAAATAACTTTGACTCCAAGTTGAAACATCTCTTTAGTATGTTGACCTTAAAGGAATGTCAATTTTCACCCTTCCTTTCTTCTTCTTTGATGTCTTTCAATACAATTAGGTTGAACATCTTTTAGATGAGTAACATATTTATTTAAATTGATCAGTCTATCTATCTTAACTATTTTTTTTGTTTGTTTAGGAATGCAGTAAGGGAAAGAGGGCTCTACTTATAAAATGTGTTTAAATTTTAAAGAAATAGGTAACATTAAGAAATACAAATTCTGCTTCTGTGTTTTGATTGTCTTGAGCTTGATTTGTATTTACCATGGTTCTGAATTCTTGTACTCTTACTTGTATCTCCTTGACATTAACATGCATATATTTTTTATTTATTCTATTGACATAAAAATACATGCTCTCAATAAGGTACAGCTTAGTAAAAAGGTTAAAATTAAGATGGAAATGGTTGCACATGCTTAGTTTTTTTCAATATAGATACATTGATTTTTGCCATCTGTTTCTTATTGATCTATATCTTCTTTATTATTCAGATAACCTTCCAATAGAACAAAGTTTTTCTTTGCTTCCCGAACCATCCTTCCAGTAGAATAAAGTTTGTTCTTGATAGATTTGTTAGTCCTCCCATAATAAGCCTGGAGTTGTTAACTCAAGAAGGCCTATGTTTCAATGAATTTGTCATAGATTAGATATTAGCATAGACCAAATATCAGATTAGTTAGCTCTGCCTCTTTGTCAGTTGTCAGCTCAGCACTTTCTGTGCCCCTTTTCTGTGCTCTGCTCTTCTCGCAGGAGTTGAAAGCCTGTTAACTACATTTTTTCAGAATCCCTTGAAATTCTGGTTCTAGGTTAGGTTTTGCTGATAAGAGGCAGTAGTAAAGAGTTTTTAAATGTGGAATAAAGAAGAAAAACATCCTCTTGCTCCTCAGGTAGCAGAGGACTGACAGGATTCAGAAAATGCCTCTTGGCATTTCCGTGTGCATCGCTTATTTTATTGCTGCAGGCAACTGTTACTCTTGCTAATAGTTTTCTGGGGAAGGCTAACATCGAGAACTAGGAGCAGTTTCCCCAGGCATTCACTCTTTCAACCTTCTCATCACTCATTTCTTTTTATTAAGTCTCTTCTTTCTTGAAATCTTAAGTTATTTTTGGCTTTTCTCACTGGTCAAATTCTCACTGCCACACTGAAATTAACCTTGATTAATTCACTACAACCTTTGTCAAGACACATCAGCTATCTGGCTTCTCATTCTTAAAATGAGAAAATGGACTTGAATTATCTTTTCTTTTTAAAAAGATTTTGTTTATTTATTTTTAGAGAGAGGGGAAGGGAGGGAGAAAGAGAGGAAGAGAAACATCAATGGATGAGAGATACATCGAATCAGCTGCCTCTCGCATACCTCCACCATCAGGCCTGACCCACAACCCAGGCATGTGCCCTGACTGGGAATTGAACTGGCGACCTTTCGGTCTGCAGGCCAGCACTCAATTCACTGACCCACACCAGCCAGGGCTGAATGATCTTTTTTACAGAATTTAGATTCTAGCTGGAATGTTCTCCAGGAAGATGTTTCTTTGGAAGTAAGAGATGAGGGATAGCTCTGTACCAGTGGATCTTAACTTCCCAGATGTGTTTATGAGTGAGTTTTATTTGGCTTTCTCAGTGTCAGTATCAAAAAATATTTATATATTAGAGTAGGTAGCTAGATATTAATAAAGGGAGCAAAGGAGATCAGACATTACTAAACATAATCAATTAGGGAGCATAAACCTGCTTGCTTCCCTGGGAAGTTACAGTTTCACACACTCCCCAGAGAACCAGCCACCTATCATTCCCTGCAGATCACTGGGGAAAGGAATAGAATGATAAAGGGGGAGGTAAACAGCAGAGGCCAAGAGGGTGACCATAGAAACCTGTCTGCTTAGCATGGGTTAGGAGGTGGGCCCATCAGAAGCCCAAAAAAGCTTGGGAAGGCTGAACTGGACTAAGCTTTAGAACCAATGGCACAGAATCTCTGGTCACTGGCCCTATTTCAGGGCCTAATGAAGGCAAGATTGGACTTTTCCCATGGCAGGATGGAAGGAGATGGGACATTGGAAGTGCAGGGGAATTCCTTTGATTTTGTACATGGCACCACAAATAAACCTACCATGCCACAATCTCCCATACGTGGGTGTCTGGAATGCTTTCCTTGGTATCCCGTGAAAGAATGTAATTTCCACCGGCAAGAGATGCAACATTTAAAGATTTCATTTTATATAAATATCTGGAATTCTGAACTGTCTTTAAATGTCAGAAGATCCGAGAAGAACAGGTCTGTGCTCTTCCATGCTGACATGTGCTTTCCTGACCTCCACATCCTCATTTCATCCTGCTGCCCTCAGACTGTGACAATTGTCATGTACTACCATCCAGGTGCATTTTTTCCCTTATAGTAGAGAATTACTGTTTTGAACTCATGTTTCTACTAAAAGTGATAAGATTAAGGATGGAGAGAGAGGGTAATGGGTTTTAAAACTGAGAAACAGGTCGGTGTTTCTATGCAGAATATTTCTACATGTGTATTTGACAGTTTCCCACCCACTTCATTCATTTACTTCATTTGGCTATCTCTTACAAGTATTTAAGTTTATGAGCCCTGGTTTATCTTCTGGCACTGTTTTTTCACCTTATTTGGGTCACAAAGCTTTTGAAGAACATCATGAAAACTATTGGGACATGTTCCCAGAAGAAAATGCAAGAACACAAACATACAATATTCTGATCACAGATTTCTTTGAAGTTTTGTATGTCACTAAGTTTAATAAGATTCTTTGCTCTAGAGCAGTACTTCTTGTGAAAAATGAAGATTCAGATTCAGTAGGCCTAGCAGGTGTCTGATATTCTGCATTTCTAACAAGCTCTCATGTTACTGTTTTGGTCTGGGGGCTATACTTTAAGTAGCAAGGTTCCAATGGTTCTTAAACTTCCTTTGGACATTAGAATCCCCTGAAGACATCTTTAAAAAAGATTGATTCCAAGGCAATAGTATTTTAAGAAGCTCCCAGCTGTGGGATTTGGAAATGTCTGCTCTACATCAAAAGTCATTACTGCAATAAGCAGAGACAAGCAGAGGGGGCTGTAAGAGGGGTATAGGCCTCAGGTGGATATTGAATTAGAGAGGAATGGTGCCAACCAAGAAGGTAGCACATTGCCAAAGATTAACAATTTTGTTTTTTCAGACTAACCAACTCCTTTTTTTCTGCAGTGAAAGAAACAGCAATAACTCAATGCCCCAAAGAAATTTTCTAATGATCTGCTGCCTTGGAATCATACTTAGCAGAGCTATCATTCTGGGACCGATCTATTATTTGGTTTCAAAACACACCAGGAACTGGAGAAAGAAAGGACAGTTTGATAGAAATTAATTTTTAGTCATTCTTTATCATTTCCCATGCAGTATTTTCCTCTTGTGATATGGTCTTGTCCAAAGTTATTACAAAGCCACAAAGATTGCCACAGTAGACTTCATGTCAAATGAAAAACTAGTCTGAAACAGCGTCCACTACCAGCATTGGGTAGATGTCTTCTTTCTCAGGCAGTCCATAGCAATTCAGGAAAGAAAACATGAGTGCCTACCACAAAAGACATGTGTCCCTGACACTGCTTGATCTGGGCTTCAAAGACAGAATTGAAAGCTGAACTTTAATGCATGTCAGATCAGCACAAAGAAATTCTCACAAATGATATCAGAGCCTGGGTCATTAATGTTCCTCTCCCTTCACCTTAGATTTCAACCTCTATGTGCATGCTGCTAATTAGTGAAGATCTAACAGAGGAGACTTCTGATGCCAAATGCGTAGAAAATTTCCAAGAAGCATTTCCATTTTAAAGAGATCTTAAAACATTATCTGAATCATCTCCCCCCTTTAAAAATTCTATTCTTGAAGGGAAAAAGCTAATTATATACATTCAGATATGCATGGTTTTTGAAAAAAATAAATCCTTAGTTGACACTGCCCGATCACAAGGAATTATTTAATAATCATGAAATGATAATAATCCCAAAACTCTTGGGTTCAAAGAAAGCCTTTCAGTAAAATTTAGCTTCTAATGCTTGTATGTATGTACTAAACAATACTTTAAAATGGCTTGTAAAATTAACAAAAAATTATTGCAAAATTGAACTTCTCTATCATGTAATGTCGAGTCATTAGTAAGTCATCCCAGTATTTTGCTCTTTGGTTTTGGAGCATCTGGTAGAGTTATCTAAAAATGGACATGACATTTAAAACACATCTCAAAAACCTTTTGGGATATTGCTTTTCTCTGATTCACATTTCAGAGAGGAGGAGACATGATATGGAATCCTTTTGAGCAACAACAAATTGGGCCACTGGGTGACGAGTGATGAAGCCAATGATCTTTTATGTGAGGTCATCATCTATAATACGCACCATTTTCTTCACATAATAGGCTTGCACCTGTCATTCAGTTGGAAGTGACAAAGAAAATATTTTTCTGCTTTCATTTACTCTGTTTTCTTGTGATTTTCTCTTTATTCTGCCCTGGAGAACAGATGTTCTGCATCTGCTAAGGTCAGTTTTACATTGTTTGGGTTTTCAAGAACTGTTTTCAATATCCCTGCTGATGATTTAGCATAAATTGTTCTTGTAATTAGTGTGGTTAATGAACTCCGCACCTATCTTTTAGTAGGTAATTATGAAACTATTGTACATCAACAGATAGTGTAAGAAGAGAAAAGGAGGGCTGGTGATTACAGATTCTATCCTATCATCTCAGAGACCAAATCCCAAATGGTTTAATCATCATCAATGTCAAACTTTGCCATATTTTCATTCTACATGATATATAATATAATGAATTTATTTTCCATCTTGACTTTGATATTTACTCTTTTGGAATAGAGGTGCTCTGATTAGACAAGGCAACTGGCAGTGGAAAGAAATATGTTTAAAGCATGCAGGTGCCATCACCAGCTTCACACTACAAGTCTTCCTATCTGCTACTGTCTGCCCATACCAGAGGCTTTGGTTTTGTTTTGTTAGATCTGATTATGACAGAAAAATATTGGCTGTATGGCAAAAACGATACCAACAGCTTTTTTGTGTGACAGTTGTTCTTTTATGTAAGAGCAGGGAGATGAGCATGAAGGGCACCTCTTCGTACAGATTGTAAAGTCATTAAGTATTTCAAATATACAAATATCCTACATGTATGTATTCTTATTTCATAAAGTCCTATTATAAAAATCCATATCCAACCTATAATTGTTGCTGTTTTTTTCTATACTCCTTCTCTCTGGTCATTTCATGTCAACTACTGCTTCAATAATATTGGGCAGTCATTGATGTCAGATGACCTTTCTGAGCCAATAAACCATTGACTTTGAAAGATTTATTACCCATATACTATGTGTAAGTTACTACACATAGTAATTGATAGGAAAGAATAAAAGGAATTTATAGGAATAGATAGAAAATATTTTTAAAGATTAGCTTTCAACCCCTGACTTCTTGTTTGCCATATTTTAATTAGAGAAATCAGATGATAGTACATGAAAAATTTAAGAGCCAAATTTAAGGCTACATTTAAGGTATAACAGTAATGCAAGAGTTGTTATAAGATAATAGGTGATTGCTTGCCAAATGATGTTACACACATTAAGTGTTATGAGCTCCAGGGAGGAAGGATCTGCTCTATGCTGGAGTGGTCCTGAACAATTGTAGTAAAAACCGTAACTGGTTCTTAGAGCCTAATGTTAGATTAATTCCATATTACAAAATCCAAGAACAAAAAAAAATCATGTATACACACTTCAGGTTAAATTTCTGAATATTAGACATAAATTTTTCTTCTATGCAGGAAAGGGTATAGTAAGTGAACCTAACTGAATATCAGATGAAATTATTACAAGAGGCTGAGGATGTTGGAAAAACAACTGATATTGGAGTTGGAAAATTGGGTGCCATGCAGGGCTTTTAATTGTAAACAGCAGAAACCGACCCTGAGTAACTTCGCAGTACAAAATTATGGAAGGGCTATTGGGTAGCTCACTGAACAGGCAGAGTCAAGGGAACCTGGACTGCAAGGCGCTGGGTACTTAAATCTCTGTGAGTGGAGGTACCCCCACCTAACACTTGCCACTGCAATGCTGAACACTGAGCTTTCCATCATTCGCCTGAGCACTAGGCATGCTCCCCAGGCTGTCATTCTTTCCCCTCAAGTTTTAGGGGCCAAAAGAGGAGTTTCTAATTGGCTTGGCATGTATCATGGGCCTATATCCTAATCCCAGAGGACTAGGAGAGGGAGATCTACTCCCTTCTGCATCCTTGAGATCAATAGCCATTGATTTAAACAATAGTGGACCTGCTTTGACCAGAGAGAGAGAGAGAGCACAGGAGGAAGGCAATTATCGGCAGTGGTTGACTGGGTAAGGAATTCTCATAAGCTTTGTAAAAGGCAGTCACTTAGGGGGCATTCATACATATAAAACATGTAGTGGCTCCACCATGCTACACAAAGACAGAGAACTGGGGCCATGTTTTCTATCAAGGAACACACAACAGTGTATTCCCACTATTTGGGGATGGTGAATGCTGGGGAGCAAAATATAATGAAAGCCTATTGCACCATGGGTTCAACTGTGTTTCTTGTTTCCTAGTTGTTGACTTGAGGCAAGCCACTTAAATTTTCTGGACCTCAGTTTCTTCCTTTTTAAAATTGAAAGTTCATGATATCATAGAGATTAAATGAGGTATTAAATGTAAAAACTATTTGCAAACTGAAAAGTGCAGCAAAAGTATAGGAATAATGATTACCTCAAAGATATATTCCTGTAATCTCTTAGGATATGATAAACTTAAGGCACTCACAAGGTCTGAAAATGTAGCTCCAGTTGGCCATTTCAGATTTTTTTTTTTTTTGCGTGATCTCAGTTATTTCTGAATTTTAGATGTTAGGGCAAATCTCACTAGTTGGTGGGTTCTAACTGATTTTGTAAACTGGCTGAGGAAGAAAATTTTTTCTACCTTTACCAGTTATTAATGGAAGACAGCTGGAGAAGTGTCACTATATTCTTTACTGGAGTCACAAGAGTCAACATTTGGAACTGGGTACAGAAGACAAAGAAAAGAAGGTATTTGGGGACATGCTGACCTACTTTAAACACCGCTCCTGCCAAATGGGAGTTTCTGCAGAAGCTCCCTCAGGCTGCTTCCTTTGGTGTGATTCTCATGGGTCTAGACAAAATTATCTCCATGCAAATCCTTCACTGCATTTTGTTCCCAACTTCATACTTTTTACTTGGTGTGGGTTATGAGAAGAAAATGGGAATATACTGTATTATCACTTGTGTTTATTTGGGGGACTGACATCATTATTTTTATTTGCAGGAGGTTTATATTACCCAGTAGTGGGGTCCTTTTATGAGGGGGAGTTTTGTCTGAGGTTCTGCCAGAGCAGATGTTCCTTAAATGACAGCTGCAAAGCATCGACTTTTCTGTGTCAAGAAATTCAGTACAAAGCTGGCTGTCAAATGACACAATTGCATCTGCCAGCTTACCGGGAATGAGATGAGTGGCCTTCAGTCCACTGATGCCTGCTTAATTTTTTTTTTTTTTTTTTTTTTTGTGCAGTGTCTTCTTACAGTGGCTAGATGATGGCACTCTTTGTAGGGGTCCTACACCTGGTGAAATACAGCCCATTACTGTCTGTCCAAGACAGCAATGCTTATCTGGTGTGTTTTGAACCTGACAAAAAGATGAGGAGACAGGGAGTTCACCCTTTGTGGAGATCTGAAAAGCTTTGGGAACTGCAGGTGCCCAAGTTTGATTTTTATTCTAATTATATAGTGAAAACAATTTACAGAACTTAGTGTCTAATTTGAGATATTTTAATATTAGTCTTATCCATTAATTTGTCAAGGCTATGTTGAGAGAGAAACTTGAAAGCAAGTTCACCCTGTCAGGGAAACCCTTTCAGGGCCTAGATGAAAAATCTACCTTAATCATATATTTACTTTTTCCCAAGCACCCAAACAAAGGGACCCCATAACACAGGCATGAGCCTGAGCAAAATTCTTATTTCATAGAGTGACAAGTCCTGCTGGCTGCAATCTCAGTCACATTATATGATTAATTATTTCTGCATCCCACAGCAATTGTTTGTACAATATTAGAAAACTCCACCTTTGTGGGTCTCATAATGTTGGGCAATTTTATCTTTAATGTTCCTGTCAGGTTTATGAATACTAATTTAAAGCAATTATTTGATTAAAGAAAATATTGGGTAATATAAACAAATGTTATCATTATTACATATTCAAGATTTTTTTTTTTGTCTATCATTAATGTCTTAAATTAGCACTTAAAGTTTAGGGTCCCTTATTTCCAACCTCACCAGTGAAGACTTAGAACCACTGAGTCATGCATAGAGTGAAACACAAAGCCCTTTATCTGGGGATGAACTAAAATAATGTACAGCTATGTTGGAGAAGAAAAAAAGCCAAACTTCTATTGTCTTTTTTAGATTTTAAATGCTTGTTTATTTACTCTTACTGTCCTCCCCCAGACCACACATGCACATTCTTTGTGCCAATAACATTGGAAGCAAACACATATAGCATGTGTGCATAGAATATACTCAGTATATGCTGAGTGAATTAAATAATAAGTAAATATTCAAACAACGCATTTTCATGTTAGCAGATGGTCTTTGATAGACTCATATAATAGCCAACTGAGCAAGGTGGGTCTAGTATACAAGGTCTGTCCAGAAGGTACCCAGCCATGTAATATGAAAAATAGAGACATTTGTTGGAGAAAATACAAGACGCAAGAAACATTCTACATAGGACAATGACACCTCAGTCCCCTTCAAAGTAGGCACTTTGGGACCTCACACAGTTCTCCCAATCACCATTAGCTGACCCTTCGTATTTTCATGAATCTCATTGATGATCTGAAATCTCTTCCCTTTCAAAGGTGATTTTAGTTTTGGGAAAAGACAGAAATTACAGGGCACAAAATCTGGGATGTAGAGGGTCTGAGTCACCTGGGTGGTTTGATGTTTTGCCAAAAAACTCTGCACGAGATGTGTTGTATGAGTGGGTATGTTGTCATGATGAAGCTGCCAGTCACCAGTTGCCCATAGCTGTGGCCTTCTGAATCATCTGAATAGTTTCTAGGGATGAACATCGAAGCTTAATGCAAAATTTGTTGCAGATTCATTGCTCTACTTGCTCAGTCATTTTGAGTCCAGCGGCCATACTGCACACATGCTTACTCCACGTGTCCACTGCCCCCCCTGACTAATACACTGAAGTCGCCATTGTTCACACATGCACATTCCAGTCCACTCTCCTTGGCTGCCAGATTACATCGAAGCCATGCAAACCATTCTTGTTATATTAATAATGGCTGGGTTTTTTCCAGACAGACCTCATGTATACCCTTTTTATTCATGGGTGAAATACAGAATGGGGCAAGTGTAGGTTTGCAGTTGTTCATATGAAAAATAAAGCAATAATTAATAAATCATAATACAGGAATAAACTCTGTGTTTCACATACAATTGTAAGCCTACTTATTCTCCATGTTGTATGTCAATATGACAGCTTAATTTTTCTCTGTCATTATTATTGGTCTTCACCAGCATCATCAAAAGGCACTGGCTATATTTTAAAGTTAAACTGACATGAAATATGTAAACCTGATATCTGACTTTTTATAACTTCCTGCTCCCTTCCTCACCACTTACCACTGCCAAAGCCTATGGAATGTGCTTTCACTTTTCAAAACAGCAGGTAGTGATACGATGTGGGTTCCGAGGTGTGAGAGATGGTCTGTATTAGCTGAAACTCGTGTTTTCATACAGAAACAGGTCTTGTTTTGGTAGGAAATCCTAATCACTGTGGAATCCAAGCTGAGTTGAAGGGTAAATGACACAAATCAACACAGAACACTTTGTTGTTTTCTTTTCCCCCTATTATTTTAAGAAATTTTGTTTATCACTCTGATCATATTACTTTGTGGAGGTGTTTGAGCAAATCCCCACCGTTAGGCCCAGTGACTTATACCTAATACAGTCCTATTTATGTAGCTAGAAGGGCTGCTGACTGGTTTCGTTCCCCAGGAAGTAACTCTTGGCTAGTTCTGGCAGGAACATTATAAGCTCAGAGGCTTTATCAAATCTGTGAAACCAAGTGTGATTTACAGCTAGATTTGGGGCAAAAAAACATACAGCAGTTGGATTCTAAAATCAGTGGCTTCCTGCCCGAAGAGGTAGAGGGAATTCGAGTCAGACGCTCACAAATAAGAGCAATTTCAGCTTATCTTGAAACTTTCCAGATTTATTCATAAATTTGACAGAAGTGCTATCGAAGAGAAACACTTTGAAATGATAAAAAGCCAACACTCGACATGAGACGCAGAGATGCGGGTCTCTGAGGGTGCGGGGCTTGGTGTAAAGGGCCTGATGACAATAGGATAAGGTTCTACCCCCTCTCTCCTTTATGTTATTGAAACTGCCTGCGGAAGTATAGGAAGTATGGATAGGGTGGGAACTACTCACTCAGAAATATACTTTGAATTTTTAAAACTAAGGCAAGGAATAAGGGAGAGTTGAATGGGGAATAATGAGGATTTTTTTATATAGAAAAATGTCCAGAAGAACAAAATGGACATAGGTTCTAATTTCATTTTTTTCTGAGAAGTAAATGATTAGGAAATAGGAAGGATTTCTTTTCCCTTTGACAGGTGATACTAAGTTGGTATCATTTGATCTTCTGGCAAAATTAAGTAGAGAGGAAGACAGAATTTTCCATGATTATCCCATTTGATAGTTTGACATTATTACTTTAAAAAAACTGTTTAAAGTAATTTGGAATAGAATATTAAAATTGCTAGAGAAAAATAGTAAATCTATCTTAATTTTTAAGCAAGGAATTTTATTATTTTTCACTCTTCAATAGGCCCATTATTTTGAAAAAATATATCTACCCAAAGTAAACTTCATTCAGTAATAATTTATTCTCGTTCATATTTCTATTAGTAGAAACATGATCAGAACCAAGTTTCTGGTTGGTTAAACTTCTGACCAGCTTGTACAAGGTACGCCTAGTGTATGCCATGATGAATTAAAATAATTCCAGCATAAAGCAAAGACCTTCATTATGTCTGCTAACTGGTGTGGCCTTAGCGAGAGTAAATGTGTGTGTCCATGCTTGTGCATGACTGCATCATTTCGAAATGCTGAGTATTGTTGGAGAACGCCTTCCTCACCTGCAAAGGTATCTAAGTCACTTAAAATCCATGTTGGAAGCTATCGAACACAGAAATCATGTTCAATTATTAACACAGGTATAGTTAATTAACATAGGAAAAAGTTATCTGTTTCAAAGCAGTATCAAGCAAAGCATTTAAAAATATGAAATGAATATTTATGATAGAAAACAATTTCACAGAGTACTGTGGGTAATCTTTATCTTTTTAAATTAATTTATTTTTATTGAATTTATTGAGGTGACAAAGGTTAATAAAATTATGCAGGTTTCAGGCATCCAGTTCTACAGTATATTATCTATATACTGTATTGTGTGTTTACCAACCAAGTCAAGTCTGCTTCCATCACCATTTATCCCCCCATTGCCTTCTTCTGACTCCACCCAGTCACTCCTGCCCTCTGGCAATCACCATACTGTTGTCTGTGCCCATGAGTCTTTGTTTTCTTCTTTGCTTAATCCCTTCACCCTTCTCACCCAACCAACAACCCCCTCCACCCTGATGGCTGTCCATCTGTTCTCCGTATCCACGAGTCTGCCCCCATTTTACCAATTTATTTTGTTCATTATATTCCACATGTAAGTGAAATTATGGGGTGCACATCTTTCTCTAACTGGCTTATTTCACTTAGCATAATACTCTTCAGGTCCATCCATATTGTTGGAAAAGATAAGATTTCCTTCTTTTTATGGCTGAGCAGTATTCCATTATGTAAATGTACCACGGCTTTTTTAGTCACTCATCTACTGATGGGCACTTGGGCTGCTTCCAAATCTTGGCTATTGTAAACAATGCTTCAATGAACATAGGGGTGCATATAGTCTTTCAAGTAGTGTTTCAGGTTTTTTTGGATATATTGCAGAAGTGGAATTGCTGGGTCATAAGGCAGTGCCATTTTTAATTTTTTGAGGTAACTCTATATCGCTTCACACAGTGGCTGCACCAGTCTGCATTCCCACCAATAGTGTGTGAGAACTCCCTTATCTCCATATCCTCACCGACACTTGTTTGTTGATTTACTGATGATAGTAACATTGGCAGGGGTGAGGTGACATTTCATTGTGGTTTTGATTTGTATTTCTCTGATGACTAGTGACACTGAGCATCCTTTCATATGTCTGTTAGCCATCTGTATATCCTCTTTGGAGAACTATTTAGGTCCTTTACCCATTTTTCAGTTGGATTTTTTGTTGTTTGGTATTGAGTTTTATAAGTTCCTTATAAATTTTGGATATTAAGCCCTTATCAGATATATCAGTGAATATGTTCTCCTATTCAGTGGGCTGTCCTTTTATTTTGTTGATGGTTTCCTTTATTGTGCAAGCAAATTTTAGTTTGATGTAGTCCCATTTGTTTATTTATTCTTTTGTTTCCCTTGCCCAAGGTAATATATCAGATATAATATAACATTTGCTATGAGAAATGTCCAAGATTTTACTGCCTATGTTTTCTAGGGTTTTTATGGTTTTGAGTCTAACATTTAAGTCTTTAATTCATTTTGCATTTATTCTTGCATATGGTGTAAGAAGGTGATCTAGTTTCTTTTTATTGCACATAACTATCCAATTATCCTGACACCATTTATTGAATAGAGTATCTTACCCCATTTTATGTTTTTGCCTCCTTTGTCAAATATTTATTGATTATAGCCCTGGCTGGTGTATCTCAGTGGATTGAGTGCCGGCCTGCAAACCAAAGGGTGGTGGTTTGATTCCCCAGTCAGGGCACATACCTGGGTTGCTGGCCAGGTCCCCAGTGGGGGGTGCTTGAGAGGTAGCCACACATTGATGTTTCTCTCCCTCCCTTCCCTTCCCTTTAAATATTAATTTTAAAAAATAAAAAAAATTAATTGATGATAAACCTGTGGGCTTATTCTGTTCCATTGATCTATATGTCTGTTTTTATGCCAGTACCATGCTATTTTGATTACTGTGACCTTATAGTATAGTTTGATATCAGGAGGCATGATTCCTTTAACTTTGTTCTTTTTTCCCAAGATTACTGTGGCTATTTGGGGCTTTTTGTGTTTCCATATAAATTATTAGAATATTTGTTCTAGTTCTGTGAAATACACCATTGGTATCTTGATACGAATTGCACTGAAGCTACAGATTGCCTTGGGTAGTATGGACAGTTTAATGATTTTAATTCTTAATATTCATGAACACAGTATATGTTCCAGTTATTAGTATCTTCTTCAATTTTTTTCTTCATTGATTTATAATTTTCCAAGTCAAGTCTTTTACATCCTTGGTTGAATTTATTCCTAGGTTTGTTTTTCTTTTTTAAGCAACTGTAAATGGGATTTTTTTTTTTTAGTTCCCCTTTCAGATAGTTCGTTATTGGTATATAAAAATGAAACCAATTTCTGGATATTTATTTTGTATCTTGCCAATTTACTGAATTCATTTATCACTTCTAGTAGTGATAGAATCTTTGGTAGAATCTTTATGGTTCTCTACATACAGTAAATCTTCAGCAAATAATGACAGTTTTACCTCTTTCTCTCTAATTTGAATGCCATTTCTAACTTCTTCTTATCTGATTGCTGTGGCTAAAACTTTCAGTAGTATGTTGAATAGAGTGATGAAAGCAGACATCCCTGTCTTGTTCTCAATTTTGAGGGAAACGCTTTCAGTTTTTGCTTATTGAATGTGCTGGCAGTGGGCTTGTCATATATGGCTTTGATTATGTTGAGGTATGTTACCTCCATTTCTATTTTGCTGAGATTTTTTATCATACATGGGTGCTGGATTTTATCAAATGTTTTTTCTGCATCTACTGATATGATCATTTAGTATTTATCCTTCATTTTGTTTATGTGGTATATCATTGTGTGTGTGTGTGTGTGTGTGTGTGTGTGTGTGTGTGTTTTACCAACTTTGTATCCCTGGAATAAATCCCACTTGATCAATCCCACTTTTTAATGTATTACTGGATCTGATTTTTTAATATTTTGTTGAGTAGTTTAGCATGTATATTTATCAGGGATATTTGTCTATAATTTTCTTTCTTTCTAGTGCCTTTATCTGGTTTTGGAATTAGAATAGCATGGTCCTTGTAAAATCAGCATGGGAGTCTCTTGAAATTTTTGGAATAGTTTGAGAAGCACAGGAGTTAATTCTTCTTTGAATGCTTGGTAAAATTAACCTGTGAAGCGATCCGGTCCAGGACTTTTGTTTGTTGGGAGTTTTTTGATTATTGCTTCAATTGCACTAATTGTAATCTGTCTATTCAGATTCTCTTTTGTTCCTGGTTAAAGGTTTATCAATCTTGTTTATTTTTTTCAACAAACCAGCTCTTGGTTTAATTGATCTTTATTGGATTTTTAAAAAAGGTTCCATTTTGTTTATTTCTGTTCTGATCTTTATTATTTCCTTCCTTCTACTCCCTTTCGGCTTGGTTCTTGTTGTAATTTTAAAATTAAATTGTGTATTTGATATTTTACTTGTTTCTTGAGGAAGGCCTATAATGCTATGACCCTTCCCTCCAGGACTGCTCTCACTGAGTCCCATAGATTTTGAGCTATGTTCTCATTTTCATTTGTTTCAAGGTATATTTGATCTCTTACTTGATCTCATTGTTAACCCATTCATTGTTTAGGAACATGCCATTTAGCCTTCATGTGTTTGTGTGTGTTTTCAGTTTTTTTCAGTGTTTAATTTTTAGTTTCATACCATTACAATCAGAGAAGATGCTGGATATGATTTCAATTTTCTTAAATTTATTGAGACTCGTTTTGTACCTTCACTTGTGACCTATCCTAGAAAGCACTCCATGTGCATGTGAAATGAATGCTCTGCTGCTCTTGGGTGAAATGCTCTGAAGATATCAATGAAATAATCTGATCCTGTGTGTCATTTAAGGCCACAATTTCCTTGTTGATTTTCTGTCTGGGAGAGCTATCCATTGATATCAATGGGGTTTTAACAACCTCTACTATGATTGTATTTCTGTCAGTCTCTCCCTTTATGTCCATCAAGATTTGCTTTACAGTATTTAGGTGCTCTATGTTGGGTGCATAAATGTTTACAAGGGTTATCTTTTCTCGTTAGAGTGTTTCCTTTATTGTTATATAGTGCCCTTCTTTGTCTCTTTTCATAGCCTTTGTGTTAAAGTCTACTTTGTCAGTTGCTACCCCAGCTTTTTTTTTTCTTTTTCATTTCTGTTTGCATGAAATGGCTTATTCTATTCCTTTACTTTTATTTTATTTTTATTTTTGGTATATTTTATTGATTTTGCTCTTACCGTTGTCCCATTTTTTTCCTCCCCTTTATCCCATGTGCCCTGCACCCAATCCCATCATCCATGCCTCCTATTAGTTCTTGTCTATGGGTTGTACATATCAGTTCTTTGGCTTCTCGATTTCCTATACTATTCTTAGCCCTCCCCCCTGTCTATTTTGTTTTGTTTTGTTTTGTTTGTCTTATTTTTGTCAACATTTTCTGGTCACCAATTTCCCCAGCCCCGCTCGCCCCTACCTCCCACCCTCAATCCTATCCCCATTGGGCTTTGTAGATGGGTCCCTTATGCATGATCCTTGATGACCCATCACCTTCTTTCCCCCCATTATCCCCCACCCTCTTCCCTTCTGGGTACTGTCAGTTTGTTTTTTATTTCAATGTTTCTGGTTATATTTTGCTTGCTTGTTTCTTTTGTTGATTATGTTCCACTTATAGGTGAGAACATAGGGTATCTATCCTTCACCACCTGGCTTATTTCACTTAGCATAATGCCCTCCAGTTCCACCATTGCTGTTATGATGGTTAATAGCTCCTTCTTTCTTTCTGCTGCGTAGTAGTCCATTGTGTAAATGTATCATAGTTTTTTGATCTGTTGGGCACTTAGGTTGCTTCAAACTCTTGGCTATTTAAATTGTGCTGCTATAAACATTGGGGTGGATAGGTTCTTTTGAATTGGTGTTTCAGAATTCTTAAGGTATAATCCCAGCAATGGAGTTGCTGGGTAAAAGGCAGCTCCATTTTTAGTTTTTTGAGGAAATTCCAAACTGTTTTCCACAATGGCTGCACCAGTCTGCATTCCCACCAACAGTACACTAGGGTTCCCTTTTCTCCACATCCTCACTAGCAGTTTGTTGATTTGTTTATGATGGCCATTCTGACTGGTGTGAAGTGGTATCTCACTGTGGTTTTAATATGCATCTCTCTGATGGTTAGTGATGCTAAGAATCCTTTCATATGTCTCTAGGCCCTGTGTATGTCCTCCTTGGAGAAGTATCTGTTCAGGTCCTTTGCCCATTTCTTAATTGGGTTGTTTGTCTTCCTAGATGGAGTCGTGCGAATTCTTTATATATTTTGGAGATCAAATCCTTGTCAGATGTATCATTAGCAAATATATTTTCCCATATAGTTGGTTCCCTTTTCATTTTGCTGATGTTTTCTTTAGCCATGCAAAAGCTTTTTTATTTTGATGAAGTCCCCTTTATTTATTCTTTCCTTTATGTCCCTTGCTCTAGGGGACATATAGGTGAAAATATTGCTGCATGGAATATCTGAGATTTTCCTGCCTATGTTCTCCTCTAGGAGTTTTATGGTGTCATGACTTATATTTAAGTCTTTTATCCATCTTGAATTTATTTTTGTGTGTGGTGTAAGTTGATGGTGGAATTTCATTCTTTTGCATGTAGCTGTCCAGATCTCCCAACACCATTTGTTGAAGAGGTAATTTTTACTCCATTTTATGCCTTTCCCTCTTTGTCGAATATTAATTGACCATAATCTGTGTGTATCTTTCATTCTACAGCAGGTCTCTTATAGACAGCATATATATGGGTCTTGCTTTCTTATCCATTCAGCTACCCTATGTGTTGTAAGCCATTTACATTTAAAGTGATTATTGATAGGTATGTATTTATTGCCATTTTATTTTTTAACTATGTTCTTCTGTTTTTTTTCCTTCATCTTCTTCTACTTCTTACAGCAGACTCATTAACATTTCTTGTAATACTGGTTTGGTAGTAACAAACTCCTTTAGTTTTTTTCTTTTCTGGGAATCTCTTTATTTCTCCTTCAGTTTTAAATGATAATATTGCTGGGTAAAATAGTCTTGATTGTAAGTCCTTGCTTTTTATTAATTTGAATATTTCATGCCAAGACCTTCTGGGCTGAACTGTATTTGTCAAGAAATCAGTTGATAGCTTCTGGGAGCTCCCTTGTAGCTGCCGTATTTGCTGTGTAAAATGCACACCCATGTTTTTGGCCCAAACTTTCAGGAAAAAAATCTTTCATTTTAATTTTTTAATTCAATTTTTATTTATTTATATTTAAATACTTGGTTTTTTTGTATTATAAAGGAATTTTAGCATTTATTTTTGAACATATATTGGTACAAGAAATTTTATGTAACAAATAATTACAAAACACAAGAACAGATACAAGGTATTTCAGGTACTACCCATGTATAATGTCCATCCTTATTTTTCCCTCAAACATCTGAGCAAAAAGTGCACATTATGCACAGAAAAATATGGTAATTAACTGCTTTTAAGATTCTCTCTTTGTCTTTAACCTTTGTCATTTTAATCATGATGTGTCTTGGTGTGGGCCTCTTTGGGTTCATCTTGTTTTGGACTCTGCATGTCCTATACTTGCGTGTTTTCCTTCATGAGGTTAGAGAACTTTTTAGTCATTATCTCTTCAAATAAGCTCTCCATCTCTTATTCTCTCTCTTCTCCTTCTGGAACACCTGTGATGTGGGTGTTGTTATGTTTCATGTTGCCCCACGGTCCCTTAAGCTATTTTCATTCTTTTGAATTGTTTTCTTTTTGCTGTGCTGATTGGGTGTTTTCTTTTTTTCTTCTCATCTTCCAAACTGCTGTTTGATCCTCTCCTTCATCCAACTTACTGTTCATTCCTCCCAGTGTATTTTTCATTTTTGATATTTAATCTTTATTCCTGACTGGTTCTTTGTTATGGTTTATATGTCCTTTTTCATGCTGTTGAAGTTCTCACTAAGTTCCTTGAGCATCTTTATATCCATTTTTTGAACTCTAAGTCTGATAAGTTGCTTACCTCCATTTCATTTAGCCCCTTTTCTAGAGATTTTATCTGTGCTTTTATTTTGGGCCTGGTTCTTTGTCTCCCCATTTTGGTTGCTTCTTTGTGTTTGTTTGTGATTTAGACGGGTCTGCTATGACTCCCAGTCTTTGTCGGGTGGCCTTATATAGTAGGTGTCCTTTGAAGTCCAGTGACAGTCTCCTTGATCACCCAACTGGGTGCTCTAAGAATGTCCCTTGTGCGAGTTATGCGGGCCCACCTGTTGTAAATTAGTCATGATTGCTATTGGCACATTTGTGCGTAAGATTGACCCTCAGGCTGGTTGACTGTGAGGCTCAACCCCAATCATGGCATGTGAGCTGCTGTGCAGGCTCTGACCACAGGAAACAAAATTAGCCTCAGCAGGGTTTGGTGCCTGCCAAGATCACTCTTTGAATATACTGTTGGCAAATCTTATTGGATCCTGCTCTGATGTTGTCTGAAGCTGACCACTGGGTGTGTTGGTTGTGGGCCTCTTGACGGGGACTCTGGTATAGACCAATGTTAGACACTGTCTGTGCCTCGTCCATTGACAACCTGCTTGGAATTATAAGCAATCTCCAATTTTTTGCTGTTTTTTCTAGGCTTGGGTGTGTGTGGGAAGGACCAAGCTGCAAATGAAGGCCAGCTTTTTCCAGCACTGGGCCTAGGGCTAGATCAGCAAAAATCCCAAGGCACCCCAAGATCCACCTCCACCTTCCTCTGCCTGTTGGCTGCCTGTTCGGCTCAGTTACTGAAAGAACCTTTGGCAGAGTCGGGGGAATGGGGCTAATGGATCTCTTGTGATGGGGAAGTGCCTGTTGGGCTTCAAGGAAAGTGGTGGGTCTGAACTCCACCCCAGAGCCACATGACTGAGCCTGTCTTGGATTTTTTGTTCACCTTGGCAAGGTAAGGGCACTAGGAGTCGAGGTGGTGGGGTCTCTGGAGCCTAAAGATATGGTCTGCCTGAAGCGGGGATGGCGGTTCTAACGGATCTTTTGTGAGGAGGAAGCGCCAGTCACATTTCCAGGAAAGTGGGGAGAGTGGCCCCTACCCCAAATGAGACAACTCCATCACTGATACCCCCTGAGTGTGCCCAGACCTCTACACCCTGGCCAAGATAGCTGACTCCTCAGCAGAGCCTAAGATTCGCAGAGTAGGGGGAGAGGAAATCCAGAAGGTGGGGCAATTGCCTTTCCGCAGGCTGATGCCACAGGGAGTGGAGTGCTGAACTGAGAATGATGGTGTCTGTGGTGTGGAAGGATGACTCAGCACAGGGATCCTGCTGACCTTCCCCCCGGGGCCTTCCCCAGAGTCACAAACCCCACACTCTCCTCAGACGACTCTAGTCTCCTCTACCTTCCCTCTGCCAGAGCCCAGTGTGAGTGGTTGTAAACAAAATTTTGCGTGTTGGCCCTTTAAGTATTGTTGATGTCTCCAGTGGATGCCCTCTCTCTCTGGCGGACAGAGGCCTCACTGCTTTTCACAGCAGCTTTTATGTGGGAACCTCTTTCCAGCTCTGGTGCTCTGGGCTAGGGAGTCTAGCTTCAGGTTGAGACTCCACTTTTCTCAGGGGGAGCCCCCTGCTGCTGAGATACCTCTCTGGAGCCTCAGCTGCCACCTGTGGGAGTAGAGCCAGCCCTTGTTGTGTTACCACCCTTCCTACCAGTCTCAATATGGCTTCTTTTATAAATGCCTGGTTATAAGAATCCTCTTCAGCGAGTCTTCAGTTGGTTATTCAGAATGATTGTTCTTTAATTTAGCTGTCATTCTAGTTTGGCCCTGGGAAGAGGCGATTATAGCTTTCACCTACTCTGCCACCATTGAAAACAATCTAGTCTTTGTCTTTTTAGATAGGGAATAGTTTCTGTCATGAAAGAGGCACAGCAAAGGAAAATTTAGCTTTCCATCAGGAATGTGTAGACAATTCAGACAAAACTAAGACTGAAGAGGCCTGGTCTATGTAGAACAACAAAAATAATTTTAACTTGAGAATTTTGGATCAGTGTTTGTTACTGAAATGTTAAAAGAAATATTTGGAAAAGGAGAGGTGAACTCTTTACTTGATTGCTTTCCTGAAGCTCATGTGCTCTCAATGCTCAGCATTTATAGATTCCCTTGCACTGAGAGTGAGTGTATTTGTGGGGAGTGGGTGGGCTAGGAGAAGCGGCAGACTATGTTTTCACAATTAGCCTGGGAGCTCACACATCTCCAAAACGGACTTTCATCCCATGGCACAACCTTTGAGGGAGAGAGGGCAAAGCTTTCTTCTTTCTGACATTTTAATTTTCACTTCTGCTAAGGAACCCTACCATATTTTTAAGTGAGTAGAACACATAGTATTTAATTTATGCATTTAAGTAAGCAGATCTGACAAAACAGTAAAAGCTACATAAGGTTTGTGTGGCATATTGCTACTTCTTGAACTTTGAAATTTGCATGCACAGGAAGTTGGGAGTTTGCTAATTAACTCTGTGCACATGCCCAGAAATAGACTCACCAATTTTGTTTCTTGTCACTGAGAATGTGTTTAAAGTATGCCAAAGAAAACTGCACCTTTAGATGATATATCCAGGTCAGAATATATTGCATATCATAATATTTTTAGCTTCATAACCTCACTTCTTTTCACTATTTGGCACAGTTGTCCTGAGAACATTTTCTTTTGGTAGTTGTCATCTTTGTAGGATAACACAGAATACTACATTTAATCCGTGCAATATCCTTTGTGGGAAAATCTGTAGCTAGTATACTCCTTACAGACAAAACATTAGATGTTTTGCCTAGTGGAACATATGTGAAATCCCAGAACCTTAGAATAAGAAGTACAGTATTTAGGTGAGCTAAGTTACTGACGCAAAGTAATCACAAATACCAGGACTCAAACAAGGCAGAAGCTTATTTTGTTCCACATGACAAAGGTGAGCACTTCAGGTTCTTGGGGATGGCTTTGCTCATGACAGTCATTCAAGAACCCAGGTTCTTTCCATCTTGTGGCTCCATCATCTTTAAGGGTGTTGTCTATGTCAGTGTTACCACCAAGTCAAAAGGTAAAATAGAGGGAGGCAAGGACAGGCAGTTTTATTTTTAAAATGAGAATATAGAAGTTGGCTACAACACTTCTGTTCACAACACTTCAGTTGTAACTCTGACGCATGACTAGGGAGGTGCCATAGTACTTACTGAAGGCTGCCAGAAATTCTAAGATAGGATTCTACCTGTCATTCTAACTGGCTGGCAAATCCACAGAAATAGGTGGACCACTTGGATATGATGGGGAAATGCCTCAAGCTCGCTCTTCTACACCTTTATTTCTATCTGTTTAATAAAGAATTGATAAAAATAAAACATTAAGCTCTTTAAGGAACTTAAAATAGCTTTCTCTTGATCTATGAATTAATGTGACATTCATATAGCTTAGATATAGTTATAGGGTTTTTTAGTGTCTATTTTGAAAAGAATTAGAAGAGGCCAGCTACAAATTTTTCCTTATAACTGATAAATCTGAATTTTCCTAATGACCCCCCAAAAGGATGCATCAATTTGTTGAACAGTGTTATTTATTGTATATTTCCTCTGAACCTGTCATTGTGACAAACACAAGGAAATATACAAAGTGGTAATTACAAGGCCTCAAATGTTGAGGTGGACAACATTCCTGGGTCCAGTTGTTTTGAGACATCATAAAACTTTTGTATGAAGTGCTCTCCACTCTGATCTCCTTTGTAATACCACTGGGTATAGCATTTCTAAATCTTCAACCTTATCTAAAAGAGAGACAATGGTCTGGAGGCCTCCTAATTCCCTAATTAGTTCAATAAATGTTTTGTGATCATCCATTATACATCAGGCACTATGTAAGTGTCTGGAGAAAGAAGGGTAGAGAAGACTGTATTTCCCCTCATGAAGCCTATGTTCTATATCAACGATACCCAACTACTGATCTCAGAGCTATCATGCATATATGCTTGCTAAATTTCTCATTCAGCAGTGCTAGCAGACACTACAACTATAAACATATTGCTCCTCCAATTTTTTGACATTAAAATGGGGGCCTCATACTCAGCTGTTTGTCTAAAAACATGCTGATTCAGCCTGAAAAAGAAGCAGAGGGTTTGAAGTAGGAAATACCCCGGGGTCCACTCTGCAATTTTGATTTAGTGAGTGTCAAGGGAATCCAAAAGTCTCTTCTCTCAGAAGCTTCCCACGTAGTTTTCACGGGCAGTCAGTTTGGAGAATTCCATTTATGCATGCCATCTAATTCTGTTTCAACACTTTTTCAACCTCTACCTTGCTGGTGCATGACAGGTGGTGGGTTTACTGGGTTTCACTGATGAAAACTTGAGAACTCACCCAGTAGTTTGTGGCTGTGATGATCCCATTATTGGCTCTTTCCCCCAAAGTTTCTTAGTCTGATACCATCTTTAGGTTTAGCTTCCAAATGAATTCCAATATTTAGAGAATTTTTACTTCACACAAAACATGTAGAATCCTTTGTTTTCTTCCATCAATCTATGCCTTGGTCTCGAATTAATCTTAAAAGCACTTTTAACTTTCTACTGTATGTAAAACACAGTACATTACAATTGCATTTATATATTCTTTTGAAAAATTTTACTCCAATTAATCTCCTCACTCTGGTTCTATATGTATCGAAAAGAAGAACTATCACACATCAGTCAATTATTTGAAGATTTTCTCCCAGCTGGAGAGCTGATCAATTTAAGGACATTCACTTATTTTTCTGTGCACGGAGAGTATGAACTTTTCACTGCATTTTAATTCATGTTTCCCCCCTTTTATTGTCACAATACCTGTCAAATATGAACTTTGTATCCAAAGGTTCCTTTTCCTTATATAGCAATGTGAATATTTTTTAGCTGTTTTCCTTTCTTCTCACATTATTTTCTCCTGAAGATACTGTATAAAAATGGCATTTTGACTTTATTTGTTTTATAACAGATATAGTGTTAAATTGAGAGAAAATGAGAGTCTTCTTTTAGAAGCTCCGTTGAGAGAACATTGAAAATGTATAGAATCTATTTGCTTGGCTTTAAACCCCCCAAATTTGAACATCATTCTGAAATTAAAGCTGTCCCTGAGGACAGATGACATTTGATCTGAGTAACAGCTATGGTACTCAGGCGAGGCTGTTCTTTCTATGTGACTTCAAAGCTAGACGCTCAGAAAATCCATTAAAGCTAGAGTTAGAGCAGAAATAAAGGTGATGACATAGTCATTTGAGGTGAGAAAGGTGAGCTTCTTCAGAGGGCTTCAGGAAAGTGCATAATGAAAACGATTTTGGAACCAGCTGCCTAACTCAGGTTGCTCAAGGATGAAACGCAATGTGACCTGATTAAACCCTTATGGTATTCTCATTGTCCCTCCTCTGTCTTCTGTATAAACACCCCTCTTTTTGTGCTGCCCTTGTTTCGTCGGTCTGATCGAACTCTGCTAATATAGGGGCTGCTTTATATTGTCATTCAGAAAGAATGCTGAGCACCAACAGGAGCTGCTCCTTTTCTCCAGGGCACAGCGTAGGACGGAAAATAATATTCCTTACTGTCGCCACCTAATGGAGAGGGGTTATAGATACTTGTAGAATGGCTGTGAAAGTATGAACTCCCATTAGAACTCATTAAGCAGTGCCTGTTTGACCCTTGGCTCTCAGCCTCCTTGACAGCTTTAGCCGAACAAGCTCTCCAGCCAACCTCAGCAACCTACGTGCTCCATCAGCCCTGGCATTTAAACTTTTCTATGCTAAACACAGGGATATCTTGTATTGTATTTCTTATCCCAGACAACCAGTATCATCCATCTTTGGGGGTCACTGTTGATAGTCTTGTCACCCAGACTCAGCAAAATGCAGGGAGGCTCCTTTGATGATATTTCACTCCTTAACGAGCACCATTCTGTTACCTCATTTGACTGCCAAAAACGCATAGAGGTTCTTGTCTTTTTAAATATAATTCTTTTGCAATTACGTCAAATATTGAATTAAAAGTGGTTAACTCATTAACAGCTCCCCCCAACAATTGATTAAAAAGTTTTATTTTTTTATAAGAAGATTGTTGGCATTTACTTATGAACTGGCTTCTTATCTTTGAAATCTAATTACAGTCCCTAAGAATGCTCATTTTTTACTTGGTCCCTGAATTCCTGGGGCAGGAAAGGAGCAGGCAGTGGGAACAGATGGATGTGGCATGGAACCACTCCAAGGCAGAGGTCAGGTGTGGGAGAGAGCCAGTGAAGGCGTGGGTGCCTTATCAAAGTCAGGGCTGTCTCCAGCCTCAGAGGGGGCCATGAGGATGTGAGAGGGTGGGCTTCCTGGTGTGGTGGGCAGGGCAGGTATCTGGGGGGTATAGAAACAGGTGACACTTGAAAATACAAGGCAGGTGGACAGTGGCATTGAGCGATGCATACTCAGAGAGCAGGGAAGTAACCCCTGGGCTGGACTTCAGGTAGAAGTTGACCAGATGACAGCAGGCCCAGTCTTGGGAGGAGGAGGAGTACACTAGGACAATGACTTCAAAGGTAATAATAAAAATAGCAATAAAAACACTCCCCTCTAATACATTTTCACCATAGCATCTGGAATGATCCCTAAAAAAATGTAAAGCAGATCATACTCAGAATTTTCCATGACTTCCTAATTCAGTGCTGCTTGATCTCAGAAGTACAAAGGGATCGCCCAGGGATCTTGTTAAAATGAAGGTTCTGATTTGGAGTCTGGGGCAGTACCTGAGTTTCTCCATTTTCAACAAGCTCCCAGGTGATGCCTGGATCAGATTTTAAGTAGCAAGAACTTGAAATGCAATCAAAATTTTTCAGACTCCCTTCACCCGGCTCTCACCCTTTGGTGTCCACATTCTAGCCATCCTCACTTTGCTGCCTCAAGTTTTGAGATTTCTGTTCTCTGTACATGGGGTGCCATTTGCCCACCTCTAGGTTTTCTTTCTGCTTTTAGATTAAATGTCACCTCCTCAGAATGGCTTCCCCTGACCACACATGCAAAGCAGCCCCCTCATTCCCAGCTATTCTCTTTAAGAATATCTATTTCTTCCATCATAGCTTACCTTACTCAATCTATAACCATTTATTTATTTGTTCCATTGTTTATTGTGTATGCCCCACTTAGATAAAAACTTCCAGCAAAACAGAAATCATCATTAATATGTTTTCCACTGTATCATTTATTAAGTTCTACCTATGTGCCAGACACTGTGCTAACTGCTTTAAATTTATCTCATTTATTTCTAGCATCAAATCTGTAAGTTATGTCTTTTTAATCACCAGTTTACAGCCAAGATAATAGATATCCTTTAAAAATACCAAATGGAGATTTCAAACATTTGGGCAAAATAGAGATCCAGAAAAAGGGTGATTGCATGTGCTGCCTCAAACTCTCTGCCTGCATCTCACCTGCCAGGTAGAGGTGTTCATACTGGATGACCTCTACCATCTCCATGGGGTCCCATGGGCGCACTGCCCAAAGGGGACAACGGTTCTGCTCCTTGATCCTTCATTGCATAGCTGAGCTAGTCTGATGCCAAAGGCCATTGCTAGATACTAAGGCAGAACTAAAAGAAATTCAATAAGGAAAGTAACTAGAGTTTATTAACGTTACCAAAACTACTACCAGCTTCTGTGTTTTGTGCTGCAATCCCAGGGTGCATACTTTAAAAATAAGATCAGTTAAAATGACTAGAAAGATATTTCTATTCCTCTGGCAAAGGTGTAGCCTAACTTGGATAGGCATACGTTCCTCTGAACCACCTCTATCATCAGTAACCAGGGGCAACAATGCTCTGGCTGGGCTTGTTTTGGCCTTTCTGTAAGAAGAAACTCCAGTAAAAGAGCATATTGACAGGATTTTGGCAGTTGGGTCCATACATAACCTTTCCATGCAAGCCAGGGTATTTGTAACCCTCACTTTCTCAGGGTCGAGAATTAAATATTCAGTTTTTATTGTCCCAGGCAAAACTACAAGGGGGCCACAAGGTCACTTACATAACTCTATGGACAAGTAAACATTTCCTTTCTTATTGTGGATGGAAGAAAAGAGAAGCGGGAGATCTGGAGCTCTGATTCTAAAGCCCCTTCAAATGCTGGCTTAGCTGCTGACCCTCCTCGGAGGCAGAGGTGCACAGGGGCTGCCTGCTTGTGTTCTTGTTACTTTTGATGGATTGCAGTCTAGCTGTAGGGCAGGAAGTTCAACCCCACAGGGTCAAATTGTTGTAGATTGTGAGGTGTTGAGGCCTAAAACATTTTGTTGTAGCCAGACCCAACGAGATTCCAGGTACTGTCTTCAGGATCTCTTACTCTTGCTTCTTCTTCACGCTCCCCCTAGATATAAAGCATCACGCCAAATTACACTCCTTAGCCCCCACTCTCCACACATACACTTGAGCCGAATATGAAAATTGGTCTCTAATTGTTGGATACAAGCTTGACTAGCTTTGAATTAACAGCTAAAGCTCTATTCATTAATCTGAACAGGGAAGAGCAGGCGGATTGTCACAACATGGCTCAGTTCAGTAGTCATGCAGAGCCGGCGAGGGAACGGGAGGCACTCTGAAAGCACAGCAGCCGTCTCCGTCAGCCCCGTCAGCCCCGTCAGCTGGTGGGTGATGAAGAGGTGCAGGCAGCCAGCCACAGGATCGCCACGAGATGGATGGCGTACCTCAAAGTCCACGGTCCCAGGGGCATCCCAGCCATGATCGATGGCTATCCATAGCAATTAAACTTCCAAGCTTTTAAATGTCATACCAGAATGGAATGCCATCTCATAAAGGTGTTGTTTAACATTTATCAAACACGTGGATGGGGTGGGGTTTGGGGGCTGTAGAGCCTTTCTTTGGGGAAATAAGAACAAATGTTACAGCCTTTGAAGTGAGAAAACCATGAGAATACAATTTGATACTATTCTAATCTGTTTTCTTCAACATTGAAATAAACTAGAGCAGAATCCTTTTTTGGACACTCTAATTTTTTAAAACGTTGGCATTTAGTGGGGGCGTGCTGGAAAGAATATATAACAAAGAGTCAAGAGAGGCAGTGTTTAATCATTGCTTTTTCACTTGTAGTGGTGCGTGTTGTATAAATGGGAGAGAGAGACAGGGATGGTGCTTCCCCACCTCCAGTATGTGTTAGAATCACCAAAGGAGCCTTTAAAACGTAGCAATGATGGGGACCCACCACATCCAATTAGTCCAGGGTGGGATTGAGCATATCTGTATTTATGAAATATCCCCAGGTGATCAGTATATACAGGGAAGATCGAAAACCTCTGAATTTGATAGCCTTTAAGTTTCTTTGGCCTTACATTTCCATGATTTTTCTTTGTTATGGGGATATTCCTAAAGTTAAGAATGTTTGTTAATTAAAAAAAAACAAAACAAAAACCAAAACCCAATACCAAAACAAAACTCTCAATAAAAATAATATATGGTATTAAAATACAATGATGTAGTGGCCAATATTTTTCTACCACCATTTGTATTTATTCATTCATTTAATCAGAGATTGAATAACTCTTGACAATTCTTATCAAATTCAAGGTTGAAAATAAGAGGGCTGGGTTTACTTGCATATCAAGCATTGGGACCTTAAATGGGAAGGTATGTTTATGGATACTACTAGCTTTGGAACAAAGTTCTTTGAACATCAGAAAATGCCGATAAGGTATTCAATCCTCCATCCTACATTTTGGCCTTCCCTTCTGTTTATTCTTCTGTGCTATTTCTATGTAGGTGGTGGCATAATGTATTTGAGATATTAATGAATGCTTTTAAATATTAAGAGATGCTTTTAAATGTGTTTCTTTCTCCCCCTCTTCCATAACCACATTCAAGCAGATGGTTGGCCTCAGGAGGAAAAAGAGTGACAAAAAAAGCCATACACAGGTTTAGGTTCCTCAAAACCAAGTCCTTCAAGGAGGTTGATAGAGAGACTGCCTGCCAGATTATGGATTGCTTCAAGGTGAGATGAAAGGAAGCAAAGAGGAAGGAGGAAACGTGAGGACAGGGACCCCAGTATGCCCAGGAGACAAGGACCTGGGCTTTGTCAGCAGGAGGAGGCTGGGGAGACAGGACATCATAAGCAGGGTGCATGAGCCCTATGGACAGAGGGGATTTTGCCCACTTTCCTGATGGAAACTCCCACCCCCACCAGTGGAAAAGCCAAATGAAGAGATGGCTGTGGGCCGGCCTAGGAGGACACGCCACAGGTAGCTCAGCAGCTCTCATGTCTGCAGGCAACGGCAAGGCCCTCCGGAGCTGAAAGGGGCCCTGGGACAGAGCAGCGACTGTGGGGCTGATGGCAGAGCGCCGGAACGAAGACCGGCTGGTTATGGGAGCTCAGAAAGACGAGTGAGATGAGACCAGACAGGCTATCCCTTTGCCTTGATACTGTGTAAGCACCGAAGGAACAGATGAAATGGGATCGTGTGATGGAACAGAGTACTCAGATATAAATTAAGTCATTCTTTAAAGCTTTTTGAAGATGTAAACCTTTATGGCATCTCCTTCTGATAGAGTAAAAGATCAACATTAATGACTTGTAATGTGACAAATAAATATAGATGTATGTGATTAGTTCAGCATTCAGAATTCTATGGAGTACTAAAATGGATTCCCTTTTAGAATAAGTCCTTACTCTGCCCAGAGAATTCCGTTGCTTTAAATGAAAGGCAAACAGGTAGAGAAGTAGACCTGTAAGACATAATTCCATTTGCAAGGGAAGAAGTCTAATCTATTTTCATGCCAAAGTGTAAAGGACTTTTCACTTTTTTCATCACTTCATTAATCTAATTTCAAAAAGGAAGGCCTGAACTGAAAACAGAGGTTATTCACATTTCAAACAACCTCCTTAGGTATAATGAGTGAGCAAAGCATTCAGCTGTTAGACTTCTTTGCTTTTCTGCCAGCTAGAGACAAGTACAATGAAGGTCATGCTATTTAATCTTACATATGAATAGATCTATATATTTGGAGTTGGAGAAGGAATTATTTCAGAAAATGGTAAAAATAGATGTTACACACTGAGTATCAAGGTAAAGTTTGAAATAACATGAGCAATTCAATATTGTCTAGTTCCATTTTGTTTTAACTTATAAAATGACTGACTGAATGAAAAATTCCATGGTAAATCATGAGAAATAGCTAATTATATATACCAAACACCATTCTGCAACATAACAGAGGAGTTTGGAAGGGCTAGAAATACTTCCACCCCAGGAATTTCCAGGACATCTGGTAAGTCAACAACATTATCACAAACATTATGGCCAACAATGTGAGTTCTTGCAACAATGTATTCATTTTCCAAATGTTCCAGCTGAGAAAGCCACACAGAACATTCCCACCATGTAGCAGATGGCTAATGGGGGAGCCAATATTTTCTGTGGAAACCAAAGTTTCTTCTTCTAACGTTAGAGATTTTCAGCAGAGAGAACAAATAAGCATTTGTTTTTCTATTCTATTAGCTCACACTCATAAAGAGACAGCATTACAGACTATTAATTTGAAAAGTGCATTAAAAATGAATTTTTCCTTGAGATTACACAACTAAGAGCTTTTAGATCCTGAAATGTTTGGTGATAGAAATGACTACTGCTTTCCTATCTAGCAGGAGACAGAGGGGTTAGGGAAATCTTTGAGCTTTCATTTATTAATTTTATTATTATTATTATTGATTTGCAGGGGGGGAAATCTTTAAAGCATGTGGGTGGAAATTAATTTGTTCCTACCTACCTCAGATTTACAACAGATTTGTAAAATGCAGAGATTATGAATGGGATTTTATTTTCATAGAAAATGAAACAAAATGAACAAGGTGCAGTTGCCAAATTTATTTTAAGGAAGAGTGGGAAAAGCTGGCAAACAAAAGATAAAACATGTTATATGAGTAATATGGAGTCAATACATTTAATTTCACAAACTACACTTACTGTGCCAGGAAAGTGGGTCGATTTGCCTTCAAATATGTTACCTTCGAGTGTTATCATCAAGCCCTTAAGTAAATGTATAAGTAAGACATTTAACAATACATATATATAAACCATATATACATATATGTATATGGTTTAATACTATACATGGTTTCAGACACCTATTGGGAGTCTCCAAACATATTCCCTACAGACAAGGAGGGATCACTGTATCTGTTTTTTAACCAATAGATTGTGAATTCTTTGGTACGAGACGCAGCGTCTCACTCATGTGTTTCTGGTATCTAGTGCAGTGCCTTCACTCAGTGGGCTCTTCATACATATTGACTTTCATTATTGAAAGGGTAAAAATCATTTTCTGTGTAATCTTTCAGCTTTTTCATCAACCTTATAGCCAGTAAGATTTGAATCCTAATATCATACCTTCCTCCTTCCTTCTTTGTTCCTTTCATATACATTGTTTGTTTTTTTTCTTTTCCCTACGTAGAATATTCAGTCTTTCTAGCTCCTAGAACTATTTACTGTTGATGCTGCTAATATTTTTGCAAAACCTGTGTGGATACCCTTTGCAGGCTCTCATTATACTAACACTTTATTCCAGTTTTTAGTAATGTCAAACTTTTCTGAGAGTACAGAGTATACTCAAAACCCCCCATCGATTCCATAAAGTCTCAGTTGGACAACTGCAGTACATTTGTGCAGTCATCACACTGTCAACAAACATGACTCATCTTGCGAGCAACTTGAGAAACGCCAGGATACTTGTGAGCTGTTCAAGATCTAAAGTGTACCTCCTTTACTATTAGAGGTAACTTGACAAGAATTGAATTCCCGCTGACCTTTTGTATACTTCTCCAAAATGGGAAGAGGAACTGAGGTATCTGATAAACCTGGCAGACACAGCCATTGCCTTTCCACTTAAATTTCCCAGGGATTTGGTACATTTCATCTTCATTCCGTATGTGATGCTGAGAATTTTAAACACAAAGCAACTGTCAAGAAGTGAAAATGAACCCTAATCAAATGTATCAACATACACAAAACTGAGGCTTGAATGTATAGGTAGGGGGAGATCTGTTGATAAAGTAATTTTTGTTTTGTTTTGTTTTTGACAGCTGAGAGCATGCACCTGGCACTGAGCATACCATGTGAGTGATACTTAGATTGCTTTTCATTGTCTAAATAAGCAATATTGTGCATCAGAGTCAGAAAGAAAGATCTGTAATTCTGTGAGACAAGGCAGGCCAGGATCAAGGGTTGTGGCCATTGGCCCCAGGCAGTTTCTCAGAGCCTCAGAAAAGGAAGAGGCTGTGGTGCTAGCAAATTGGGATTAGGTGTTAGACTGCAGCCCCCAGGCGCTGCTGCCTGGAGGAAAGCACCACTCACCCCACGGCTCCTCAGTGTTGCTAATGAGCCAGCTTTCCAAAAGCAGTGCTCCGTCTAAGCACATGCAGTTTTATACTTGCCCAAATGACCTCAAATTGTATTACAGATGGATTGCATTTAAATGGCTCAACTGTCCCAGTGGCCAGTCACCTGATCCTCATCCTAGAGAAGTTAATGACTCATTGCTCCAAGAATAGTCTGAATCAGAGATGCTTTAAAAACAGTTTTACTTAAAGGCAGTCCCCAGAGACGGAGTTTTAGGAGGAAATAGTAGAGTTCCAGTTGCTAGGTACTTATTCAATATAAAAATGAACAGGTATTTATTGAAGTTGTACTTTTTTTCTAAGCACCATGCTAGATGCCGGGGATACAATGGTAAACAAGACTGAAAGAGGCCCTGCCTTCATGCAGCGAATTTTCTGATATGGGAAACCCAAAACACACACATACAGTAAGGGTACACATCAATAAATTGATTGGAAACTTATATTAAAGCACATGGAAGAAATAAAAAAAAGAGGCAAAGATCAAAAAGCAGGCAAATAAACAAAAAATAACGGTCAGCCTCATTTAGGCAATAAGGTCTCAATAAAAGAGCATCTCTGTGTTAAAATCTGAAAGAAAAGAACTTAATTAACAAAAATCTTGGAATGGGAAGATGAGAGCCTTCCATGAGAAGGTAATAGCTAGATGTGTTCCAAGAACTGAAATGGGCCGGAATGTGCAGAGTGCATAGGAGAAAGAAAGAGAGGAACAATGGACAGAGGGTCCTGTCAGGCAGGGACGCCTCAGCCATGAGATGTCTGAGATGATTCGAAATGCATACAAAGACATCGAAAGTTTTTGGGAGGGAGATATGTTCACACTTGTGTTTTGGAAAGCATTAATATTTTCTCTGCATTTTAAAATATACTTGGTATATTAATATAACTTAAAGTCTTGACAAAACCAATACTGTTCTAAGTTCACAAACTGCAAAATGTTCTTTCTCTCATTCATTCTTATATATTTATTGTATCTACTATGTGCTATATACCAAATATGGACACACAAAGAAGACAGCTTCCTGTGGTGGTGGGGTCACCAAAGCTGCCATGAGGGAGGTCACTCTACTTTCCCTCCACTCCCCCCACAGGATTCTAGGTCAATGATCATATTTTAATACATAAGTGCTTTTTAAGCATGGCTAGAGAAGCCTCATATAAACATTGCAGAAGTTATTATATATTTTACTTGTTATGTGTGTGGTTAAAGGCAGGTAGGTTCAGAGTGACAAATTTCAGATAATTGTATTAAGGGCCAACATTGCAGCTTGATCAAGTTATAGGAGTCTTTGTAACAAACGAGTGCTTAACTTCATCAACAATATTAACAATGTTTAGAAATATTATCACCGAAACGATATCATCATGGATAGTAAGGGGCGCAGCAGAATCAAAACTGTCCACACTAAAAATGTTCAATTAGGTAGTGTTAAGGAGTGAAGCTAGGAGCAAAATTTAAAAGCGAGTCCAGGAGAAACATGAGTCTTACTTAAGGTTTTTGGTGACTTAAAATCTTTCTGTTACGTCAACTAGAAAACAGCTTTCTGTAATGTTAATAGTTGGGCTTCCTGCTATTATAGGGTAAAGCATATGCGCCTAGAGCATAGAGACTTATTTTCACCTTTACTCTTATCTTGGTAAAACAGTCCACTGACTGTATCTGCCTTTTTCTGGCTGAGGTTTAGTGCTGCTGTCGTCCTCATTAAAGCTCGAAAAAAGAGAGAGGCACCAGAGATACTTTAACTGCCACAGGCGTTAGGCATTATCTTCACCCTGTGAAAAATTGCCTGATTTCTTCTCTTGATAAAACGAGACATGAGTTTAAAAACATTACTTAGAAACATAAACCTCAAATACCTAAGTTCTTGCTTCTCTTCCTTTATCACTCACCAGAGCCTTTGAGAATTGGAAAGAAAAGAAGCTAACTACTTGTAATGAAATGCACTTAAAGAGGGGAAAATGTAAGATTTCATTTTGACGCACAGTTGATAGAACCATTATCTCTGGAGGGCTTATTCCGTCAAGAGCCTGAGATGCTGAAACCAGCAGAGAGTCAGAGATACGAGAACGGTTTCATTAAGGCATTAAAGCAAACTCTGCTGGCCCCATCCTCTGCTGGCTCTCCTTTGCTCTGGCCTTGATTGGGCACACACTACTGTGTGGGTCACCTGTCGTTCTTTTTGCTGAGGGGACCATTCTGAGTGCCCTCTAAGATTGGTCTGAATACCTTGGCAGAGCACTGATGCCCTCTGCTCTCTGTCCCCAAGCCACCTTCCCGCTGTCATTCCTGTATCACTTGTGTTTCATACACTCAATGTCTCATCCAACCCAAATTCTCCATTGTTCTGCAGCCCTCTTGTACTCACCTCATTCTGTGTCCTTTTCCCTGATGTTCTCATCAGTTATGGACTCTTTTCAAATTTCCCCTTTTTTTCCCATTAAATCTTCTCCATGCCTTATTCAGATCATTACTACCTGTTTTCTGTTTCTACCCGCAGTTTTAGCATTTTCAAATTCTCCTCTGATTCTTGTTGTGTTTCTGTCTTCTTTTCCCTCCAGTCTGTAAGTTCTTTGAGAACTTCCAAATGACATTTATTGAGCACATTGCAATTGTATTGTTCTAGGTGTCAGGGAAACAAATAGAACAAAACACAAGGAGTCCTGTTCTAATAGAATTTATATTCCAGTGGTGGGAGAATAACAATAAACAAGAAACATAGATCAACAAAATAATTACAAATTGTGATTTGTGTTATAAAACAAACAAACAGGGTAATGGGATAAGAGAATATCTGGGGAAGGGAGATATTTCATTAGGAAAGGAGTAAGAGCAAACCTCTTTGTAGTGGTTACTTGGGGGTAAAAAAGTGCCACTCTAGAGTGTTGCAGTGGGCAGGCCAAGTAGAGCATTCTGGAGAGTAAGCTCAACAAAATCCTGAGGCAGGAGAAGGCTTGGCACATTCTAGGAATGGTATGAAATCATCTTATGATAGGTGGGGAGAAGTGGAGATAGAATTGGACAGGTAGGGAGAAGCCAGATCCTTCAGGACTGAGAGTTGGGATTCTGTTGTAAATAGAGTGGGAAGCCATTGAAGGGTTTTAGGCAGGAATGTGATATTGTTTGACTTATATTTTTCAAAGACAGCATAGATATTTTAAAAATTAAATTGAATCTGTTATAAGACCAGGGCTTATTTACCCTAATTGAATATTAGTGGTCTTTGGTTTTTTCCCACTTGAATCATTTGCAGAGTCTTCACAGATTCAGTGAATAAAGTAAGGTTAAAGATCATTAAAAATAAAAGAAAAGTTAACTCCAAATTTCCATGTTCATTGTTTTGGCCAGTTAGTTTTAATTGTATCATTTCTACTAATCTATGAAAAAAGTTTTGCTAAACAAACTTCCAGTATAAATAGAACATTGGAGAATGGGGTGGAATGTGTCTGTGTGTGAGTATGGTACCCTTTAAAGAGAATTCTTAGAACAAATATTTAAAACTTAGCACAGTAACTTGTCTTTACAATTAAAATCTTTTCCCCTTCATTTCTCTCTGAATCTAGTATTACCCTTCACAAATGTAAGAAAGCCTTTTATTGTTCTAAGCAGGAATCTACACATACTTGGGAATGATTCATTTAGTTTTTAACAGATTTCTTTGTGGTGCGGGGGACCTTTGCTGCCCTTTCTTCCCGTTAGAATGAGTAAGTAAAGTGGTACTGGGTTTCCATAGAGAGGTTTAAAAAAAAAAGGTACAAAAATATGGTGGGAATGCAACTTTTAGTTGTAAGTGGTGGAGAGGCTAAAGAATAGACTTTATGTTTGGAGAGATTCAGTTCTATTGCTCTTAGAAAACTTTTCTGGTAATAATTCAACTTGGAATAATGCCGCCAGTTTATATTGGTAGCCACCTCTTCGTAGCTGAAACGACGGGAAATGGTTCACACAATGAAACCCAGTTCTAAGGCAAACTGACATAAACCAAATGCCCCAATGGATCAGCCTCCTCTTGGCAAACAGAGTGGGGGCTGTGACAGCGGGAGTTGGGTTTGTCTCTAATTTTATTCTTTTATTGGTGCTCATCCTCACTAGACTGAAGATGGAATAAATGTTTCAATTACCTTAAATATATAATCACTCCAGGATGGATTTTTAGGTTCCGGGTCCTCTGGGAGAAAATAAACTGTTTGATTTAACAACTGTTATTAATTGTATGATTTATTGTGCAATTGGTCAGCTGAAATATCTAAAATTTTAGAAATAATTTTTGGAATGATAATCACTGTAAGAGGTGAAATTATTCTATGTATATTAATAGCCCTTAAGCATTGTATGAAGTGATCCAATAAAATCGACTTCTACCCAATCCCCACTATTTTCACTTTATTGGCAACATTTCATCTGTGGGTTGTTGTTGAGACATTTTTACTGTTTACCAGATGGGGTAAGATTTTACATAACTTAAAACATCTGTTGTCATCATAGTCCAATATGATCATCTATTTATATTTTTGAATTATATTATTCATTTCTTTTTAAGTGATCATGAAAATGTTTTGAGAAAGACAAGTTTACATGATATTTGCCAAAGACATTTAACTTTACTCTTTCTTTTTTGTTTATCTGCAATTAGGATAAGCCATATTGTGAGTTATGAATGAAGTGAAATATTTAGATAAATCTCCTGCATTTGATTTCATAATTTAACTGTTGTTAATGTCACCTCTACTTGCCTGTACATACCTGCATGTAATCATTTCAATATAAATGTAAAATACAGAAAGCCATTTTAGATCATGCCAAAGGTCTGTCATAAAATAAAAGTCTTCAAAAAATACTATGGGAATAATACAGATCCTGAAAGAATGGAAGAAGGACAAGCTATGCAAAGTGAAAAAGGAAATGGAATCCTTTACTAGGACTTTGAATAGCTAATAATAAAATTGCTATTGTATAATTTAAAAATAACTTCTGTATGTAATAATCAAAGTTGGATGTAGATATTACCATTGTTGTCCCATGTTATAGAGGAGGAAACTGGAGCTTAAGGATGTTTAGCAGCTTACCCCAGGTCACAACGCTGAGAACACAGGGGCTCTGGCCACAGCCTTCTTTATTGAGTCCTCAGAAAGCATGGCTGGTAGCACACAGATCCGTTATTCTGAGAGATGAGGGTAACAACTCCCCTTTTGTCTATGATCGGTTTATAGGACCTGTTGCTCCCATGGGATTAGTCAGCCACCACAGGGGTTGCAGAGCCTTTGCTGATATATTGACTTGAATGGTGTTCCCCTAGAAGATACTGTAGATCCTAACCCCCAGTTTTTATGAATGTGACTTTGTTTAGAAGTAGTCTTTGCAGATCTAATTCAGTTAAGAATGAGATAATCCTAGACCTAGGTTAGGCACTAAATCCAATGACAAACATTCTTACAGGAGACACAAAAGAAGGAGACACAGAGATGCAGCATCCAGATAAAGATGAAGACAGAGCCATGCAGCTACAAGCCATGAACACCAAGAACTGTGCACAGCCACCGGAACACTAGGCAAGAAACATGGAAAGGATTCTCCCTCAAAGCCTCCAGAAGATATAACCACACCAACCCTTGATTTTGTACATCTGTGCTCCAGAACTGCAAGATAATTAAGTTTTGTTGTTTTAAGCCACTAAGATTGTGGCATTTTCATTTTACAGCGGCCCTAGGAAATGAAAACAGCTGGGTTTTCTCCTACACTAGAAAAAAATAATATAAAAAGGTCATAATTTTGGCTATATTTGTTTGGAAATGTAGGAAAATGTAGGAAAAAATGGCAAGAAGACTAAAAGATGACAATAGAAAAAAAATTAAGAAACAAAAGTATCAGTGGAAGCCAACGAGCCCTCTCCAGTGTTCCTAGGGGCAAGGTGTCCAGGTGCGATTCGCCTGCCTTCCCTGACCTGTAGTTTTAGAAACAGGTGTAAATGGGATTCAGGAGATAATGATTCTGGGACAGCCTTTAACCAATTATGTGACCCTGGAAAAGTCACTCAACGTCTCAGTACCGCATCTATAAAATGAGCGCATTGGGGGCCCCAGACAGCTTTAAAGCTGGTACCCTCTCTCTCTCTCTCTGAGGCCTGCAAGCTTGGCACTGCCATTCATGCAGCAGTGGAAGATGGCTTGGCAGAATCAAGGCTTTGAAACAAGGACACCTGGGTGCAGGTCTTACCCCTATGATTCGGTTGCTAATCTTCAACTTTTTTTCTGTACAATAATGATCATTATACTTTCTTTAGAAGCTATTGAGTGGGTAAAATGGGGACATATAGGTAGAACATGTTTTTCGCACATAGTAGGTGCTTAACAATGATTTTTCTTTCTCCATTAAACTTGAACTTTTCTTTCAAAGATTTCAGAACCTCTTTATCATCATGTTCACTCAATCCTGGCATCCTTTCTAGTGACTGACGAGGTTTCTCAATCTCTCTCTTTTATTTCAAAATTTCCTTTTTCCCCTCATTTTTCATTCTTTATGGGCTTTCTGATTTTGTCTTTTACTTATCACCAACAGGCAAGAAGATGTGTATTGAATACTCTTTAGTTTGTTTTAAGAGACTAGTTTGAATATAAGTTTTTATTTTGTTTTAACTATACTCTCATCATGCCACACAAACAGACTCCTACCCCCCAAATTTGAAAATCTCTAAATTATATTCTAACTATTACTCAATCAAAATGATCCTCTGCCATTGTCTAACAAATACAAATGATTGGTATTTCTAACTAATTATGGAGAAGGACTTTTTAAGTGAGACAGTCTTCAGTATATACCTTAAAAGCACCTAGAATCACCCACTTGCATAAATTTAGGATTGCCTAAAAATAATACAATATAAACATACCAGGGATTCCTGATGATAATGCATAATAAACCCTTAGAAGCCTGGATGAATTATGAGGTTCAGTCTCAGATGGTATTTTCCAGTTGAAACACACAAATTTCAGTAACCAATGAATTTTGAAATAATAAACCTGTAAGTTGTTTTTCTCAGACTAGGAAAGAGTCCAACACATCATCCTGAGCAGCACTTACAAAAACTCTGAATTCCCTCCTTTTCCCTGTCACGCACTAGAAGCCACTCTGCAGCCCTCAGACTTCAGCTCCAAACTGTTTGTCCTTCCCTACCTCTCCCTGTCTCCCTCATTCCATTCCTTTATAATGCACATTAACGTGTCCTAACAACAGCCACACTAACTCCCTTCTGTTTAAAAGCAGGGAGGAAGAAAAGGGTTGGATTAGGCAATATTAGAATTTTCTTGGACTAGGAGAAATGTTAGGAACTTTCATGTAAAAAGGAATGTTTAGACCTGTCACAATAGTAATTTTATAAGTATAAACTTGCTTTCAGGTATATTATCAGATATGCTCTTAAAATTTTTATGAGATTCTCATAATGCATTATTATTTTTAGGATGCTGAGACTTCAAAGAGGTACCTGATTGGCTGAGGTAAGTGCAGAGGCAGAACTTGAATCTGGGTCTTTAAATACAATAGTTTGTTTTTTTTCTCTCTCTCCTATCTATCGCTATCTATCTGTCTATCTATCTATCCATCTATTATCTATCTATCTATCTATCTATCTATCTATCTATCAATCTATCTATCTACTGTTCATCCATCCATCCATCCATGCATCTATCCATCCAATCTCATCCCTTTGCTGTAACTTGAATGGATGCATGTAACTCACAGTATGAGAGTAGAATGCAGGAGGCCATAGTCATGGGTGGTTGGCATGCTCCCAAATCCATGATGCTGTGTGATATGTGCCAGCTCTATGTTCTACCACCACTGAAGCTGCCAGTACTTTCTAAATGGTCATAACAACCAGAGAGAAACTATCAGAAGGCAGGACCAAAAGGTTAGAAATATAGGTCATAAGGAAATTTTATAGCGTGGATATGCTATAAAATTTTAACATCACTTATTCATCACTTACACCTAATTCCACTTTTTCCAAGTGATGTGTCTGACCCAAATGTAATGTAATAAAAATAAAATAATTAATTTCCTAACCCATAAATGGAAATCAAAAGTCAGCAGAGAAGTTTTTCAAGTCAAAAAGTCATTTAAAATATAAATTATGCCAGATTTTTGCTATTAATCGACCATTCCATTGAAAGGTTTCTTTTTTTTTGGGGGGGGGGTTAAAAATAACAGAGGTTTGAGATACATGAAAACAGCCCTGGCTGGTGTGGCTCAGTGGGTTGAACTTTGGCCTGTGAAGCAAAATGTTGCTGGTTTGATCCCCGGAGAGGCAACCTATTGATGTTCCTCTCTCACATCAGTATTTCTCTCTCTCCCTTTCCCTCTCTTTAAAAAGAATAAATCTTAAAAAAAAATAAAGTTCATAAAACCTTCATGAAAGGCCAGCAGGGTCAGATTATTATTTTATGCTCATTGTAATCTTCATCCCAGTTACTCTACTGAAAATTATTTTCAAAACACATGCTTCACTAAACATGAATTAAATAGAACCAGTAAGAAAACTTTCCCTAAATCAGCAGTCACTATACCTTTCCTATAAAGGGACAAAGCTTTGTGGGCTCTGGTGTCCATCACAACTGCTTAACTCTGCTTTTGCAGCTAGAAAGCAGAAATGGATATAAATAAATAGGTGTGACTGTGTTCCAAACAACTTTATTTACGAAGACAGGCAGTGGATGAATTTGGCCCACAGGCTGGAGTTTGCTGACCCTTTTACTAGATGAAACGGAGAAATCAGGAGGCAGGGTGTAATGGTAGGAAACTCTGCATTTTTGCTGAACATAAAACACAAGACAAATATCTGTATACTTTGCTGGACATAGCTACATTATCCTATCTCTATTCATTAATATAAGTAAATGTCATCCACTCACTTTTCCTTCTGTGTGATTTCAGGAATCTATTTACTCTTGTATAGCAAAGAAACAAAGTTCCTGTCCTTTTCAAGACTGGTCTGCTCTATAGGGGAATGGAAACGATTGCAATTGGAAAAGCAAATATTCTTTCATACCGAAGTTTTGAAATAGAAAGTGGAGAAATAAAAACTTCATTAGTAGCCAGAACCAAGCCTTCGATGCTCATTGGTTTTGAAAGCACCAAATAGGTGAAAAAAATGAATGCATCAATCTTTCTGAATCAATGCATCTCTCTGCAAATAAAACTAACTTTCCATTTCAACCCCAATTCTCCCTTCATCCACCATAGAGACACCAGAAATCGGATCCTTCCCAAGTTAAACTACCTTAAAGTTCCAAGCAAAGATTCTTTGTATATAGATTCTTAGCAAAATGATATCTGTGCTGCAAACTTTAGAAAATGTAACATGCAGTGTATAGAGAAACCTCGTAAATAGATGGGAAGCAAGCAGCTGCGAGCTGTCTCTTTCAGTACCTGACCTCCTGAGATGCTTAATAAAATAGCCTACAAAGTAATACTCTCTCATCAGTGCCAAGAGGCATTTGTGGAGAGATAAATAAATAAGCTATTTTCCAAAATGAGGCATATTCTAGTGTGCTGGTATTGAAATGACAGTTCCTTTATGTGATAGGAGGTGGGCAGGAACACCCCGGCCAGGCAGTTGCCCCTGTGCCCACCACCAGGAGAAGGTCTATAATGAGATTCCAAATTAGATTGCTGAACCTCAAAGACAAGGTGCTTCACATCTGTGAGATGTTTAGCTTGACTTTATAATGAGTTCACTGAGCAGAATGAACCACACTTGAAATCAAATACTTTGCATTCAAGATGAAATAAGTGGGGATCAATCATAGTCAGGGATGTAGTATTTGCTTGGAATGTAATGATAAACTGAGCTAAAGAAAAAAAAGGAGAGTGGAACATGGAGTGCATGAAAAGAGCCAGTGCCTGGGTGACATGGGTGACACAAATAGGCAATGTTGTGCCTGGGCAGAGCTGCTTGTATCAGGCATTAGAGGTGCTGTCTGGAGAGGGTGGGTGGTGAGAAGCGGCCCTAAACACTGCACTCTTAGGAAGTGTCTTCTGAGTGCACTCTTCTCAGGGGCTTTTATCTTGAGACAGCTTTAGGAAACCAAGTAAGTCAGTCTTGGTAACAAGGTCTTTTTGCTTTGCATGCTAGATAAAGCCAGGCTTAGCCCACCTATGGATGGCATGACTGAGTGTCAACAAATGCCTGGGACAAGCCTGAGTGTCACCTCAGCCCTGCAAGAGGTTGAAGAGCTACAGAGCAATGCAGAGGCTCCCAGAGAACCTGTGCCTTTCCCTGTGCTCACACCTTGCTCGCAAAATCCCTCCGATGAGTATCTGCAAAAAGCTCTTCTCTACATGCAGCCACGGCCAACCCACCAATAATCCAGGACCTTTTATCCCAGTTACTCTGCCATGATTAGTATGGCTGTCAGGACGAGGGTTCCCGCAAGGTAAGGTTCAGCTGCTGGAAATAGTCAGGGGTGCCCCTTTCTCAGAACCAATAGCATTACCTTTCCCCTGCCTAGTGGGGAAATGTCACTGGAGGCCTCATTAAGAGGAGACGGTACAGAGTCGTAACGTAACTTTTGGCCTTCTCCGCAGGACTTGAAGCTTATATTTCAGAAGGAAGAAAAAGAACAGATGTCATGACTTGTCTCTTTCTTTTTTTCACCCTGCAACTGTCACTTACAGGGCTCCAGACAGAATGAATACTACCAAAAGGTAGCCCAGTGAGTCTTCTGGCCTGGGAGGTCATGCTAGTTTGTGGTAGTCATTGTTTTTACCAGAAAGAATATCAAACCAGTGCCCTCTCTCCCAATTTCTCTTTCAAGATTCTCTTTTGACTTGACACTGCCTCTTGGATGCCAAGCATCATCCTGATCCCAGGTGGGGTCAGTACTGGACATGGCCTTCCTGCTGGCCTCAGGCTGCCTTCTGGAATGCCCCCGAAGTCAGAGGAAGACACTTGAGTGCATTTCATCCTCTCTGTTCCTAGCTGTGTCTGCTGATGAAAGTGTTCTGCTTGGTAGGAGAGAAGCTGGCCTACCTAGTGAGCTCTTGCTTCCTAGTAAAATTGCAGGAAGAACGGGGAGATATAGTTTGGACCAGGGCCTCTGGCTGCTGCTGCAGTTCTTCTCTAGCCTCACCCTGCCATGCCAAGCCGTGCTTCTCAGTATAGAAATGAGTGATAGGATGAACGGGTTTCAGTGTCAACAAAAGCAAGGAGGGGACATGTATATAACAAACAATGCTAGTGTGTGGGATGTGTCCACAGGAAAAGGTGTTTCCAAAACTACCTGATCAATGAACTTGTTCTGGAGCATTTCCCAAGACTGTTTTTCTGGGGAAACATTAAGGATTAAATAGTGAGAGTGATCATCATTGTTTATTATATGTGTGTACAGAGGTACTATACTTACAACACACACCAGTGGATGCTGCTGTCAAGGAGACGAGGAGACCATCGTGTCTCATTAAGGCAGGTACCAATTGATCCATGGCATTCAAGGGCGAACCATTAAAAGAAGTGCTATTGTTCTGCTATTTGTCACCCTCTCTTTCTTTTAAACTTACTCCTCTCCAATTCATTGAATTTTTTCTTCTTATTCTTAGCCTCTCTTAGGGAAAATTCTGTGCATTTTTCTAACTTGAATCTCATTTTGCTATTCTTGCTCATATTCTTGTTCCTAGGGGAAGAGACATGGTTAGAATTCTTGTGTGGATGACCGATAAAGCCTTTAGAAAAAGAGATAATGAGGCAGAGACCAACAGAGACTCAAAGAATTTCCAGCATCGACATATAACACAACAACCATGTCATCTTAAAAGAAATGCTGTTATTAATATGCTGCGGATGAGAGTCCTTGTCTGAGTGGTCAGGCAGGCAGGCGGCATTTCCTCAGTACCTGCAGCATTGCGAATGACCGTCCCAATCGCATTAGGGAATTTTGTGGGAGCAAGTCACTCTCATAAAAATAAAAGGGACAGAAAAAAGAACTGAAAATGCACAGGAAAAAAAAAACCATATTCTCAGAAACACATATGTAATCCAATACATCGCTCCCTGAGTGCTAAGAATGTGGCTACCGTGACAGAAGCAACCGGAGCCTACAGGGGATTGTGTGGTGGGGGAGAAGCGGCGGCCCTTTAATACCAAGGCAAATATTATCTAGTAGAAAGATACTAAACAAAGCTGTTCAGGGGCTGCAGCAGTGAGAGGTAAAGCTGTAGGAAAGCCTTCCCAGCCCTAGCTTTCCTTGCTCCAGCCCCCCTCAGGTCAGAACCCTTTGCTATACACGTGTCAGGCTCGCTCGGCATGGGTTATCTGGTCTATAAGTGCCAGAACACTTGCAGCTCTAGGAAACAAAGGTTGCCTTCACTTAACACAAGTGCGTCACCATGACTTCCATCTTCTGAATTGATATCAGAATGAAGAATTTTACTTCTTTTTGCTAAGATAATGCCAATAAGATCAGATCAGTATGTCAATATCCTCTCTGGCTGTTTGAACTTTTCTAAGCAGTTCAGATGCCATGTGACAGCTACAAATAAAAGCCACAGGCAATGAAGACTTTCAAAACAACTGTCTTGGATGACTCCCTGTTTACGTTCGCTGTGTGCTTGCCGTGGTGCTCTTGGCTTCTGCTTTAATCCATGCTTCTGGCCTTTGTCAAACCTTTGGGCTCCTTTAGGGGACTGGATAACAGCAGCTCCTTGGTTCCCAACTCCCCTCCTTTCCCTGGTTTCTGTGTTTCCATCATTTTCAGGGGATCGAGTGGTCTCCCTCTCTCTGCCCTCATATTCTACCACCTGCTCCCCACACCCCTCACCTTCCCACACACATCACCAGGGGAGGACTCTGACACAGACATCCCAGAGATTTAAATTCTCATATGATCGAGGGATGAATACTCTTAAAATAATTTCCCAGAAGTGATGAAATAATTTTTATAAAGTTAAAATACTGATAGAATAGAAGGGGAAGGTCTAGGGGATTTTACTACCTTTTAATTACTCCTGTAGTTTCAACCCGGGGGATGATTTTGCTCCCTTTCCCCAGTGCATGCTTGGCAATGTCTGGAGACATCTGTGGTTGTCACAGCTGCATTGTGGGGAGGCAGAGTGTTGCTACCTGCACTACGAGGTGGGGACTAGGGATGCCCCTTTAACACCCTTCAATGCACAGTACTTACAGGCCTAAAATGTCATCTGTGCCCAGAGGAGAAACCCTGAATTATCCTAATTATGACAAAGTCATGTTGTTTATGTTCGGTAAATTAGTTTACCTAGGAATAAAAATATTTTTTTCTTAGCTAGATAAATGGATGTTATTTTCTGTAAAACAATTAAAAAAAAAAATTTTGGCTCCTCCCCTTACTCATTTTCCAAGAAATGATGTTGGATCAGCACAGTCTTTCTGAGCTAGATGTGTTTTAGGCTTTGTAGGACCAAGGAGTAAAAAGGAAGATGCTTATATAGCCTGGGAGAAAAGCCCAGCTGCTTTTTCCTCTATGTTTTCCTGGAATGGGCTCTCCAGGCAGTGAGCAAGCTTGGCACCCAGTCGCCATTCTGTAGAGGGAGAGTAACTGGCTTGCGAGGTGAGGCCTGGTGGTGAGGTGTCTTCTGGACAAAGAATCCATCACTTTTTGTTAACAGTGAAGTCCCCAACATTCAGGGAGCAACCCGTGCTGACCCTGGGCAGAGGCAAGGCTCAGTGCTGGCTGGGGAGGCAGGTGTGGGGCTGGAGCGTGGGACACAGGACAGATGTCTCACTTGGTTGCTGTACCTCTAGGACTAAGTAGAGCACATGACTATAGAGAGGCAGGGAATTTGGTTTGTGGGCTGCAATTTATCAATCTATGTCCTATACCTTGATGGATCTTGCGCTTCACCATCATCATTTTTCTTGGAAAGGATTATTTAGTCTTAATCAAAAGGGAGTTTCCAAATGTTTTTGAATATTTTTTTAAAGGGCTTAGAATTACATTTTTACAGATTTTATTTATTTATTATTTATTTTTTAAATTTACTTAAAAAATTTTTTTTGGACAGAGGGGAAGGGAGTGAGAAAGAGAGGGAGAGAAACATCAATGTGTGGTTGCCTCTCATGTGCCCCCTAATGGGGACCTGGCCTGCAACCCAGACATGTGCCCTGACTGGGGAATTGAACCAGTGACCCTTTGGTTTGCAGGCCAACACTCAATCCACTGAGCTATGCCAGCCAGGGCTCCAAATGTTTTTAAATATTTTAGCAGCACAGAGTTTAACTTAATCACAGAACAAAATAATATTAAAAGGTTGTTTTCCCTATATGGAACTACCCCTGTTCAGCTTTACCATGTAAAACTTTGGGTTTCTAGCCCTTAGGGGACCCTTTAAATTCATTAAGATATCTGCATTTGATTGCCTCCTACTTAAAAAAAAGTTGGAACTACTAGGCATAAAGTCTTCTCTGTTCTCTAAACCTACAAACTTACAGATGAAAATATTGGTCCGATTTTATTGGTATAATGGTTTTGAGAGTTAGTCTGTGTTAAATACTTCATATATATTGTATATGAAACAGGGAAGTAATTATGAGAACCCACTGCTGGGACTATACCCCCAAGAACCCTGAAACACCAACTCTAAAGAACCTATGCACCCCAATGTTCATAGTAGCATTATGTACAATAACCAAGCACTGGAAACAGCTTAAGTGTGCATCAGTAAATGAGTGGATCAAAAAAACTGAGGTACATTTACATAGTGGAATACAATGCAGTAGAAAAAAGAAGGAAATCCTACCCTTTGCGACAGGATGGATGGAACTGGAGAGTATTATGCTAAGTGAAATAAGACCAGTGGTGAAAGAGAGATACCATATGATCTCACCTACAGGTGGAACATAATCAACAAAACAAACAAATGAGCAAAATAGAACCAGAAACTTGGAAATAAAGAACAAAGCGACAGTGATCAGAGGGGAGCGGGGAGAGGGATAATGGGGGAAAGTAGGGGAAGGGACAAGCGAAAGAACACGAATAGAGGACTCATGGGCATAGGCAATGGGGGGGAACTGACTGTGGGAGTAGGGGGCATGGGATTGGGGTGAGCAAGGGGGAAAAAAGACAGGAGAACTGTAACTGAACAACAATAAATTTAAAAAAATCAAAACCCTTCTTACTTTTTTTCCTCTCCATTCTTGGAGAAAGAGGTAATTCTTTTTTACATGCTACCCTTTTTCAAGTTTATTTTTCCACCTGTGTTGTTGTTTTTATTTCTTTAGAAATAAGATCTTTAACACTTTCTGCTTCATACCCATCAAAACTCTACAGAAAGTACCATTCTAAATGGTGAAAATTGTAGAAGTATTCATATCGTATTTGGGAATAACTTGCTATCACTGCTGTATAACACTCTAGAGGAGGTCCTAGCAAATACAATTGGACAAGAAAAAAAAAGACATCAATCTATTTTCTGATTTGTCTTTTGTTCATCCCTGATTCAGTGTGCTCTCTAGGCTTCTATCTTCAGTGCTTTAACTTCTTACCCCACATTCTCTCTCTAGGCAAGCACTTTGCCTCTCATGGCTTTGCTTTATTTATAATACATACATTAAGAGTCCAAATCTATGCTGGAAATTTAGACTTTTCTCCTGAATCACACTTAACATCCAACTCTTCATTAGAAAGCACTACCTGTGTACCCCAGAAGCATCTCAAAGTTGACACCTCAAATATATCACAAACTGATCTCATTATCTTTCTCTATAAATCTGCTTCTTCTCTACAGGGCTTATTCATGCCAAAAATGTCAATAGTGCCTAGACTGAGAAACAGCCACTTTTTCTATACTTCCCAACATGGGAACAGTGCCAACATTTACCCACCTCACAATCCTAAACCCTGGGAGTCATTCCAAGTTCCTCATTCTAGACACAACCATGTACCAAGATTTTATTTCCTTACTAGTTCATCATTTCTGTCCTCACTTTTCCTTCTTTACTACTACTGTATTAGGTTAGATTTTCATCATACTTTTTTGTAACAATTATAATAATGTATCAATTGGGCTCCCTGCTAGAAGTATTATACTTCTTCACAATATTGCAGTTAGAAGGATGTATTGAAAATGAAAATCTGCTCATGTTATTTCCTGACTTAAAGTTCATCTGCAGTTGTCAAAGTCTTTACAGGTGAAGCAGGGATGATTTAACATATATACAAGGTCTCCCACTTCCTGGCCTTATACTACTAACAGCAAATATTTATTTATCCGGTTTGGATTTATTACGACATTTACTTAGTACTATGTGCTGGGCATAGACATTTACATATATTTAATTTCATCTCAAAACAACTCTAAAGTGAAGGTATTGATTCCCCCTCTCATTTATAGTTGAGGAAACTGAGGCACGAAGTCTTTAAGGAATTAATCCACGATCATGCAGCTAGAAAGTTGCATGTTTAGAATTTAAATCCAGATGGTCTGATTCCAGGGCACAAACTATCGCTTGTCACCCTCTCCCACTTCCAGGAAAGAGCAGGGGTTTAGGAACACATTTTTTCCTCATTTTTCTTCTTTGGGCTAAGTCAGCTTAGTGTTTGTTTTATGACATTCTCAACATTGCCATGCATGGTAATTTGTCATTTTTAATAATGTAATAACACACCAAAGTGCCACCAAAATATGAGTTAATACCTTGACAATAATCTAAACCTAAAAATATGATCCATTCATTTTGTTTCCTTTCTTCTGATTCCCTGAAGTTACCATCACTCCGAATCTACTTTTCTTTTTATATACACTTATTGGTATCATATGTATATCTAAAAAGAGTATATTTTTATTTGAGATGATTTTTACTTCAAAGAAGCTGCCATAATGTATGTAATCTTTTGGGATGTATTATTGTTAAGACTGAGCTATATTATTATACTCTGACTATGATATGATAAGCCATTTTGTGAATATACTGCATTTTATTGATCTGCTCTTTAGTTGATTGGCATCGGGTTGTATCCAGGATTTTGTTATTGCGAATAGCTCTGCCGTGTACATTCTTATTCACATTTCCTAGTGCATATATCAGCGCGTTTCCTTGCATTCCTCATCCCTGTGCTACACCGCCTTTCCCCCAGCCACACTTGGAGACATGCAACCTTTCAACAAATATTTCAACTGAGCACCAACTATGTGCCCAACACTGTTCTAGGTGCTGAGAAAAAAAACAACACAGACAAAATCCACTCTCTTAGAACTAATGGGAAAGACAGACAACACACAAATAAGAAGGTAAATACATAAATAAATAACTTCTGTTTGTCACGTTGCAGTTAATGCTACAGTCATTCTAAACTATTTGCATATAAAATTTGATTCCTCTTAATCTTTGCTCAAATTATTTGCTGTTTATGAAATATCCTAATTTTTCATTCATCCTAATTTTTTTCAAAGATTAGGTCATGAGACCTAATTTTTCTAGCTAACTTTTATTTCCTTTTGTCTTTCAAGATTCAGCTGAGATAATACCTCCTTATGGAGCTTCAAGTGAAGCTTTTAACCTCTCTGACTGGGATAAGAGCTTGCACTCGTTACCATACCTTTATCTAGCCTCTCTTTGCTGTTGTCTCCTTCAGAGAATAATAGCAAATCTTATTATCTTTAAAAAGCTATAGTGACCAGGGTCCTAGTGCCTAGATGGCACTAGGTAAAAAGTATTCAACAGATGATTACTGAAAAAAAAAGTGAAATAATTTTCAAAATTCTAAGACTATGTCTTCTGTAGAAATTCATGCTTGGAATTTTGTTTAAGAAAGAGCTTTAATTCTATATTTGAGGACAGTGAGTGGCACTTATGATGAGAGAGTGGTCTTTTTACCCATTAAAAGCAAATGCGGTCTGGTTATGCCCTTACTAAAAGGAACAAGATGGCCTTATCAGCAATTAATTCAAAAGACATATTGTTCAAAGGTGGTCCTATTACTTTTGTACAAGATATCAAAATGGATTTGGAAAAGAGACTCTGATAAAGTGCTTTGGAAAGCAATGTAATTTAGTAGAAAGAGCAATGCCCTAAAAGTCAAAAGACCCTGCTGGTATTACATTAGAGGGTTTTATGTAATGGGGAAATTTTTTTTCTCAAATTCTGGAGGATATGATCTGAAGGTCAAGACAGTAGTTGTTCTATAGTCACCCCTTTCATTCATGAAGATTTTTCTCAAGAGAAAGTCCTTCCTAAATATTTAAACTTCAACCTGGCCAAAAGTTAAAAAATATTGATACCTCTAATTTTTTGACCCCTATTCATAAGTGAAGACAAAAGTTATAATTCTTATGTCTGTATTTGTTGTCCTTTACTTTAATAAAACTCTTGATAGTGATGGAGCCAATAGCCCCCCTCCTCTTTCCCTGTAATAGAAGATTACATCAAAACACACTAGCTTGATGTGCAGACAAAGTAATAGGAATTAGAAGACAGTCTCTTGAGAACCCTAAAAGAAAGTGGTATCTCAGGGACCAGGAAGATGAGAAAAGGAGAAAAGGATGGGGAAGAAATCTGCAGAAAATGGAGGCCAGAATTTAAAAAGGTGGGCAGTAAGAAATTTCTTACTGGTGTATATGACCAGAAATTTGACCTGCAGCCCACACATAGTGTCCTCGTATGTGTGCTTTTTAAAAGAAACAATAGGTTTGATGTCCAGTGTGGAATTAAGCCTAGAAGAAATGGAGAGAGGGGCCTCAGAAAATGAGAAGCTGGGAGTCAGCAGAAGCAAGAAATTGGAGAGTTAGATGAAGAGGAATGTAAGCTCTCCATGGACTCAAACTGGCTGCTGTGTCCGGGTTACATAGGGCTGGAGGAGTTTTGTTTACATGTTAAAGGAATAGGTCACCAGGATGACTAGAGTTCTTGAAGACATTCAGAGGTGGGAGATAACTGAGTTATGCTTAAAATTGTATTAGGTATTTGTGACTGCATATTCTTAATGAATTGGATGTTGTCAGAATGATAAAACCAGGATTTTTCAGTGTAGCCCTGAAAAGCATGAGTGTGTAGCTTTAGTGGTATTAGTATCACACAGATTTTATTTTCTTTTAAAAATGTGTTTTTTCTTTCAATTACTTTAGAGACACATTTTAGTGTATTAAATAGAGTTGAGAAGAAGTGACCAGAAACGGTCAGTTTTTTCATATGACAAATGCAATGTGTTATGTGTTCTTTTCTTAAGTATACTCATCATTTGGATATTGGAAATTCCATATCTAGACAAAAGAAAGTTATTCATTGAACTTTTATGTTTGTATCTGGATAAATTTGGTTGCATGTGACTGAGAACCTCAAATAACAGTGGTTTAATTAATGGGGAGTTTGATTTTCTCTCACAGAAATGAAGGCAGAAATAAGCAGCTAAGAAATGATATGGTACCTCAATTGGTTCATCCAGTTTCCTTTCACCATTTTGCTTCATTATTTGCCCTATCTGTCTTCTATTTCACAATCCAAAATCACTGCTTAAGGTCCTGCTGCCATGCTCTCATTTCAGAGCACATGAAGAAGCAGGAAAAGGGGCATTCCTCTTTAAGAGTCCTGGAATTGCTGCCTATCACTTGTTCTTACATTCCACTTAATAGAATGTAGGCTGGGGAAATGTTGTTCTTTATTCCGGGGAGCTATAGCCCAGATTAAAATCAGAAATTGGAGGAAAATTTATAGTCTCTGTTACCATGTTTCATACAGCTGTATTACCCAGAAGAGGTACAATTGACAAGGACGAACCAACTAGTGAGCAAAACTGACAGATCTTTAGGACCTGGATATCATCCAATGAACACTGTTAAATTAGTAGAGAAACAGATACTAGTTGTCACTGTTTTTTGGAAAGGATTTCAGTGGTCCTTTGCTTTTAAAACTGTATCACCCTGGGTTCAAAACTTTGGTCATTGTAAGGAGCGGGGTGGGGAGAGAGAGA